>PTFA01000098.1:961619-1102838 GCA_003342895.1 Casuarius casuarius | reverse complement strand
AAAAAGCAAAAAAAAAAAAAAAAGCGAGGCGGGGGAGGGAAAAAAGAGACGCCGGGACTCACTTGAGCTTGCCAAAGCCCGAGCATCACAGGAAAGGAGGGCCCCTGGGAATTGATCCCAAATGAAACTAAACCATTTGCATATGCCGGAGCAAATGCCATCCGAGCGCGCGGCGCGTCGCCGGGCTCGGCTTCAATAATTCAAAGCACCTATTTCCTCGCTGCCCGGCGCCGTAGCAAAACACATACAGTATTAATAAACGGCGACGGCGACGGCGGGCCCGAGCCGCCGTCTTGGGCGACGGCAAAGTTTTCCTGCCGACTTTCCCTACGCAGCCGTGCGGCGTGCGCGCATGTGTTAAAAGAGGGAAAAAAAACCAGGGGAAAGACTGAGCAGAGGTTTATCTAACTCACTTGTTCTGCATTTATCCGGCAGGTCCCCGGAGGTTTGGGTAAACAGTACTTGAATTATAATCACACATTTCATTCAAATTTCATGCTTTGAGGATTTTTTCCTCATTAGAACAGTTAGTTGTCAATCTGACAAGATCACATTTGTAACCTTTAAACCACCCTCAGTGTCTCGTACACGGGGCCAAAAATCCCAGGCACCGCAGGTCACCGCGCGACACGCTGCTACACCTACGCGGGAGAGAAAGCGCTCCCCGAAACGGGGGCTTCCCTTGGAAGAAAACTCACTACTGAAGTAATTCCACTCAATAAAACCGGTTTTCTACAGATGCAGATATTAATGCTTCACAAGTAAAAATAATCCAGCGTTTGGATGACCTAACAGAAAAACAGAGTTACGGTGTTTTGAATATGCATCTAGAAGCAAAGGAAATTCTGCGTTTTCAAGGCGCAAAACACGGTATTTTCTAACTCTCTCTCCTAGCAAAAGCGGCGGTTTCACAGCCCCGCACAAAGTTACCCAACGACGCTACATTTTAGCACAAATGTCACTGAGGAATTAGACAGGATGGGCTTTTAAACCGCATCACTTAATCGCTTTCCTGCCGCTGGACGGAATTTCCAGGCGGCTTTCAGCCCTCGCCAACGCGTCCCGCAGCGCCGGCAGACGACCTTCGCTTGCGTTTGCAGCCCCCGAGCGGGGCACGTCCCGGCTCAATCTGGGTCCCGTCACGTGAGCGCCTGCCTTCCTCGCCACGCGAAAATTTCGGTGTAAATATATCGTACCCGGCACGATAAGAAGTTAATACGTTTGCAGGGAGCCAGCCCGTAACCACAACGTAAATCTTAGCACAGGACAATGAAAATTAATCACTTCACTGTATCACATTTGCATTCGACACCCACATTTGGATAACTTTAATGTATTTTTCCTGCCTTGCTCTGCAACCTGTGATTGTCCTGGATACTCCTCCCTGCAGGAACAGAAATATGCATCCTACGGAAAAGTGTTGTTACCGACGGCGGCCAGGAACATGGTCACAGGTGATGCACGGAGACGGCACGGAGGGCTCGCGCATCACGGAACGGGGGCCTCCCGGGCGCCCGGCAGCACCGCACCGGGAATGAGGAGCAGTCCATAGTGGCCCTGCGGAGCCCCTTCACTGCACAAAACGCCAATATTTTAAATGTAAAGGCTCAACGCTGCCGGTTTAAACTTTTCTTTTGCTGCACCAGATGGGAATGCCACCCAATGGCACGTACAGAGCTCACGGACACGTAAAGTGCTCATACAACGCGTTATCTCAAGGCTCTGCATGTCAGGGATGATGCCTGCAGCATCTTCTAGGCTGCTGGTACCAGCCGAGGCGAGCGGGTGTCATTTATCCTCGTGCTCATTGTACAAATGCATTCCTGCAACACACGGGGACGAAGCCAGGTCGAGATGTCACTCGTGCTCCTACGTGACCTGACATCGTAAGCAGAAGGCACCACGTTACTTGACCGTGCTGTCGCGATCCCGTTATCGTAGCGCTAAGTCAATCGCTGCTTTATGGGCCTCTTTCTCCATTCTCCGTTTACAGCATCCCGGGCAAGTCAAGACACGCTGGCGAGCGGTAAGAGGACACGGGTGGAGCTGCCCAGAGATAACCACCGCTTCCCAGCTCCCGTGAGGAGGTAACGCCAGTGCCGTGGTCTGCTTGCTCCCAGCCTCCCTCGCTCCTCTCTGAGATCCTACCACCAAATGCCGGAAGAGAGTGAGGGAACATCGGAGAAATCCAACAAGAAAGGAAGAARCAGGAGCTTCYCCAGCGCCCGGGGGCGGCCACCTCGCCCGACTCCAGGGAGCGACGGGAGACAAGAAGGTTTTGTTCCCAGCAAGATTTTGGAGGTGAAGGGCTTCCCGGGGCTCCCCCGGCGCCGGGGCACACCTCGGTGCAGGGCTGCGATGGACGGCACGCCACGGCCACGGCCACGGCCACGGCCACGGCTGGGGAAAATGGCAGCCAAAGGACCCAGGACGGAGGAGAGAAGGTGCACCTGCGAATACCGCGGCTGCAACGGCGGTCCTCCGAAAAGCGGCAAAAGCCGGGAAACCAGCGGCGAGGCGACAAGCTTGCAGCAACAAATTGAAACCGATAGTGGTAAAATATCAAGTAAGACGACTAAAATAACCAGGATTCCCCTAAGTCTGGGTCGCTCGGATAATCTCATCCTTCTTACACAAATCCTTGAATGCGGTTATTAGAAGAGCCCCTGCGCACACGGAGAAGCGGCCCCGAGGCCCCGGACGGGAAGCGCGAGGGAGGAAGCGACTCTGCCGAGCGGCGAAGCTCTCCTCCCGCTCCCGCTCCCGCTCCCGCTCCCGGCCGAGGACCTCGGCGGAGAGGCCGGCAGAAGGGGCCCCCCCAGCGCGTGCCCTGCCACCCTCTTCCAACCCGTTTCYCTCATATTTAAGGAAWACAAAACAAAGCAAAACCTGACTCTTCTCCTCAAAGTCGGATCTATTTTACAAGATGCCAAATGGGAGCTAAGCGTTTCTTAAAGGTTGCTTTCCCGGTGCAAGAGCAGCCCGTGCGCGGGCCCGCGTCCACCCGCCTGCGGGACACACCAGCCCAACACGGAGAGCCCATCTGGAGGCTGAATGAACACGAAAAGTTGCACCACGGTTACCTTGTACGGCCGCAGGAACGGGGTGCATTTCCAGCAGCACACGTCACGGTCATGGCCTGGCCCGGGCTGTGCGCARCCCGCGACCACGCTGGACGACCCTGCTGAGCGAGACGCCGCAACGCCTAACCCGCTCCCCGTACCGCCGCGTTACGACGTGGTGGTCTCCGCTGCCGAACATCAGCAAGCCTCTGCTCTCYGCTTGGGAAGAAGCTGATATCCCGATATTTATGTACCAGAGAATGAGTACAGTATAAATGTCTAATTATACAGATGTTATATGAATAAATCAGGTCCTAAAAGCCACAGCACGTAAAAAGCTGCTTTAAAATAGACGAATGTGGGTACATCTGCTTTAGCGTTACAGACTGTCTCTTGGTGGCATCCCTGATCAGCCTAACAACCCTACGTCCTCCTTCCRGCCTCGCCTGCCTGGACGGAGCACGCCGCCCTCCCGTCGCACTCTGAAATAATTGCAATAAACATAATTTTGCAAACCGATTTCTAAATGGAAACGGTCAGCTACGACGTGTGGGTGTCGCTGCGAGCGCTGATGCGACTGAACCCTCGCTGTGCACGTTTTCACATATTTAAAACGTTACAGGGCACATCTGCTATATCTAAAGTACTTCTGAAGCAAGCTGCCCTTCTGGTGGCGTGCGGCTTGGGGACGTAACGACGCGCAGCCGTGCTCCCGCGCGGCCGAGCAGCCCGGGCCGGGATGCACGGGCTGGCCGAGCACGAGCTGCCCCCGGACCGGGAGACGTGGGGACCTCCCAAATCACCGCGGGGGCACTGACGACGGGCGCTAACGAGACGTGTCCTGCCAGCCTCGTCCTCCTCCGGGGAGGAGAAAGGACACCTCCAGCCACTGACGCTATGCTGCCACCTTCCACAAAACTTCCCTCACCAAAAAAAAATAAATAAATAAGCGTACTTTACAGTTAATCTATTTTAAACAAAACTGTGTATCTGAAATACTCATTTGCCACTAGGTCTATTTTTGACTACATTGCTCGTGAAAAGCCAAGAGAGAAACTTAAAACACATGGGCCAGGATTTTCTGCTACACAAAGGCACTATTGCCAATTTTTACCACTTTATCTGGAGTATCACAGCGTTCGGTGGCGTTTCTGTTCGGGGAAGTCAGTGCTTCTTTAGTCACTGGTTACGGGATGATCTCAGGTTTCGTATTTTTAAAACTAAGCTTCTAGCTCTGATAACTGCGGAGGAGAGCAGGGAAAYAGGAGCCCCGAGGCATGAAACCCCGAAGGCTAATAAAAACAACCCGACCTTTATTATTTTTAAAGCCCCGAGGCGGGCAGCACGGCACCCCGGCCGGCGGGCAGGCGGGGGGAGAGCTGCTCCACGGCACCTCCTGCCATCGGCACCTGCCACGCAGAGGCACGCGCAATCCTTGCTTTGGGAGCCGAAGCACGCTCCGCAGGGACCACGGCTCTCCTCGCTGCTCCTTTTCCGCTGCTGATCGCTCCCTAACCTCTTGGTCGGTTGTCCTCCACCAGCRGTAGCTGCCAAGGCTATTCGTAGCGAAGGCAACTTTGCATGTTGGATGCAAAGACTTCTCAGAAGCTRTTTACACCATGAAGCTAGCGTGCAGTTCCCTGCCGGAGCGGGGAGCCCACCCGCCACGCAAACCCAGCCCTCGCAGCAAGGTCTGGGAGGGAGAAGGCCACCAGCGAGCCGAGCACGGCCCGGCACCGGGCTGGCGCTGGGGACGGACACCCCCGGGACCCAGCCCTGCGGACACGCAGACGCCTCGCCGCCTCCCACCGGCGTCCGACCCATGGCCAACATCCCCCGTGGGCATGGGAGCCTGCGCACGGGGAGAAGCGTGTTTGGGGACCACGGGGGGAGGAGGGCACGCGCTGGCCCTTTCAGCCCATGGTGCAGTTTACAGGTTGATGGTGCCGTGCACTAAGGCAACGAAATTGCATGKCAAGTCTGGCATTTCTCTTAAAATGTGAACATAGGCCAGTTGGGAAAAAAGCAAAAAAAGAAAGTTATGGACACCCAGGAGGTGGGTACACGGCTCGTCTTAAGAACCGAACCCGGATACGCTTGTAAATCACATGCAGCAACTTGTCTGCAAGGCCAAACGTTCGGGGAGCCGAGCAGAGCGGGGGCCCTGCCGCCATGCCTCCATCACCCCTCCTGCCACGCCACGCAGCCGTGAAAACGCCGGCACCGGCATGGTCACCCACCCCTCGACGTCGCGCCCGGCGCAGGAGCCCTCGTGGACCTGCAGAGCACGGACGCTGCCCACGCGAGGAAGCAGCGAAGTTGGACCGACAGTATTAAACACAAAACGTTATGTGGTGGTTGCAGACGCTGCTCGGGGAGCTGCCCAACGCCACGGCGAAGGTCAGAGCTGGGGCTCCACCGACGCGCGAGGGGCTGCTTGGGGCGCGCTTCTGCTCACGGCGGTGGCCGCAGCAGCTAGCAAGCAAAGATGGAATTAAAAGGCTTTTATAGCATCTGAAAGACTTCCACCATCGCAGGCCTGGTTTTGAGATGGAAATTAAGCTAAGGTGCAGCATCGGAGATGCACGGTCCAAAGAGGTCGGTCCTTTTTTTGGTCCACTGCTGTGGCTCCCTGCTCCTAGCCTGGTGGTAACAGACAGGTTGGGTCGAGTCTAAAACACTGATTTAAACATATGTCTCACCGCAGAGGAAGACAAAGATGTGACCTTGTTCGTCAACGGTCCCATGACTCATCGCACCGAAACAGCCCAACGCTCCACCGCCAGCTGCGTGCGGCAGCGGGGCCGGCGCGCGGGAGGAGAAACCCCGGACGGCGCCTCCGGGAAGGGGCTGCCGCGCGGGAGCGACCCAGCCCAGGCAGCAGAGTCAGTCCCGACCTCCTGACTTAGCTTGTAAGGAATACAACCAACATCTAATTTCAAAATTCATGGAAAACTGGCTTCCTCTAGTGTGCATTCTAGTACTTTATCGGTTGTATCTCCCGTGTTAAGACAGTACGGGAGATTAGTCCAGGTCCAAAATCTGCCTCCCGCCACAGAAAGTTGTGCTTGATATTCAGGCTACTTTTTTAATTTGCGTCGCATTGCTCACAGCCACCCTTCCTACCGCACCAGCCCACGCCACGGCTCTTCCTCTCTGCTGCCTACGCCGCGCTGGCCTTTAGACCTCCAGCAAGCCGCAAACCGGCTGCAGCCCGGCTGCCTCTCCCGCGACGCCGGAGCCGAGCTCGGAGCCGGGGCCGGGCRGACGGAGAGACGCGACTCCCGGCCCGGCACCGCGGCAGCGGCCTTTGCGGAGCTGCAGACCTGGGCACCGCGCTGGACGGGGCTGGACCAGCGCTAGCGTTTCTGTTTCTTCTCGTCCTTTTTTTCTCTCTTTGCATAAAACTGTTTTGTTCCGACTCTCCCAGGAACATCGCCTGGAGGAAGGGAACCGCCGGGCATCTATCTTCCCTTGGAGATCTTCTAACAAAAGATGTTCTGTGCAACAYTTAATGTCAATTTTCCCATTAAACATGAAGAATTTAGCTTTCAGAGCAAATTTTAACCCRTACGACAGTAAAACCAGCTTCGGTTCTGGCGGCCCTGCCAAGCGCGGCCACGGCGTGCGCATGCAAGGAAGCGGAGCAGAGACTTCGACGACCCCCTAAGCAAGGGTGCAAGTCGCACRGATTACGCAGCCCCTAAAATGGGCTGTTTCGGTGTGACGTCCACCCTCTGCGCGGTACAGYGCCTGCATCACCACCGAATCGGGTCCGGATATGTTATTACAAGCTGCACCTGCTAACCGCAGGGCTGGGTTTACCGAGCCTGGCCTGGCCTTACAGTTTTCTTGCTTTTGCAGATTCGTCCCTTCGTGGTGTTTGGACGTTCTTCTGCGGTTCCACACCGAACTGCAYGGTGCAGGAGGGTAATTAGCGGTAAGTATTAAGCAGTTTATGTTCTTCTGTGATTAGAGAATATGTCTGCGAGGTCTTTGGGCACTAGTTCCACTACGTCTTATTTTTGCTACGTACCTCTGTACCTCCGATTTCAGTGGGCTTTTCACAGTGAACAACGCGCTAACGTCTGTCTTGCAGACTCCCGAGCAGGAACACAGAGGTCAGGCTGCCCTGTCCTCCTCCGAGGAGTAGAGGATTGTGTGAGTAATTGGGGCCATACAGTGGTTTCGTTGTGTGTTTTATATGCTATTAAATACGCACGTTATTTATTTATATGTACAACGCACGCACATAAAACACACAGCAAAGCAACCGCAAACACACGCATAGCAGGGAACAAACCCCTCTCTGAAACGAGAGACACTCGCACTTCCCCACGGACTTTCTTTTCCCATCGACGCTCGCGCCGAGCGCCCCAAAGCCCAGCACACGGCAGCACCCGCTCCCGCGGCAGAAGGAGTTCGCTGGAGCCCCGGAAAGCTGCTTCGCCCCCGCTTGGGCAGCGGGTAATGCACGGCCGGAGCGAAGAGAAAATCGACTGCTTGCTGCTGAATTCGGTGTAGCCAACCTTGGGATTGTGTCAGRAGTCTTGCAATACTTCCCTCTTTTTTTCCTTTTCCTAAAGGCTCGGCTCCATGAGCTCTGTAATTGCATGGGAATCTAGATTTCATTAAAGATGATGGCTTCAGGCCCTCATGGCTGTGCACAAAAACTGGAGGTGCCATCAGCGTCCACGTAAAAGTTCAGGAGAAACCCAAGGGGCAAGCACCAACCCGCCACGTTTCCACCTTTTCAAGCGTCGTCTGAATTTTGTGAGCTCGGGATCCGGAGTCAGGAGTTTTCAGCAGGCGCTCGGAGGTGGGCGATGCCCAGGCCTGGCGGGGACGCGAGCTGTGAGGTCCCACCAAGCCCCCGGGGCCCTGGCGCGACGGGGCGGGCGAACGGAGCCGGCGCGGGGCCGCGGTGCTGCGTGCTGACTTTCCCCCCGCGATTTTAGGCTATCCTTGGGATCGCTTCGGCGAGAATCTTAGTATTTATTATTTCTGCACTTGGAACGCCCTTGGTTATTTACTGCAGTAGCCACAGCCGAGAAACCTTCAGCCGTGAATTAGGCGCAGCTCGTTTCTTCAGCCTAAGTAATAAAACCCAAAATGTACCTTGCATTTTAAACTCTCCCTCAAAATATCGCACACTAGGAAAACCAGAAGTGATGGCTAACGTTAGGGGAAAAACCGTTTAGGAACAGCCCCTCAGATAATACAAGTTTTACTAAAAATTCAGGCGCCGCAGCCCAAAGATTGGCAATGAAGTGGTTAACAGACATATGCTGTATAATTAGGAGATGCATTAATGATTATGAATAGTAAATGACTTGGTGCAAGGAAAAAATCTAGTCAAAAGGGACATGCACCTATCTTACATGTTTATTAGAAACTGTATATAACTAGAGAATTCTGCTATTAAGAATCCTGCATTATTGGTGTAAATACTTCCAAGGGTACATCAAATKGTAATCTTTCATACGACATCCATCAAACCAGGCTGGAGATTTTGACAAACATTAAACACAGTAAGGAGGCAATTATGTATGCATGATTTAATCTGCAACTAATTAATATGCAAATTTATTCATATGTTAGTTACTAAATTAAAAATGCAAAGAAGCCCTTATGGTGATTCTCAAAATTTTGCACAAACAGAACATTTAAAATATAAGAAAAATGAAGTTTTTTGGAAACCTGCTGCATACTTTAAATCTTTGGAAACCTGTTGCACGGAGATGGTTCAAAAATATTTGCTTAAATACTGCAGAACGATAAAAGGTGTGGTGATTTTACGGTAGAAGGCGGTAGCAGAAAGGTTAAACACGACTCTCTGAAAGTCTTAGGAGATGTGCACTAATTATCAAACAAACTGTATTCTAGACCTAACTCCCCCAGCCTGCAAAAAGCCGCCGGCTCGCCACAAACCGGTCAGCTTTCCGGCGTCTCGCTCCGCTCGTGGGTGACTACGTGCCGAACCCAAGTCTGCCTTAAGACTAGCTAATACCGCCGCATCCCCCCGCACTTTGCAGCACTTTGCTGGCCGGGGACACAAAAGCCCACGCTCTCTGCCCACCTGAGCAGCCTCGATGCTTTAGAAAGACCCTGCAAAGACTGAATATAGGAGGTGTGAGGGGACTAATTGGGTGCAGGCAGACAGAAACTGCCTTTAATTCCTTCCCAGATGCATCTTCAAAGCAACCAGGGGAGCAAACACGCAGCAGACATTTAAAACGCTTCCTAGAGAACCGCCACAGCTACGCTTCGCAATAGCCTCCGCTCCCCCGTAGGTAAGCGAGGAACAATAACTAAATGTATTTTACGACAGGATCCTTTGCATTTTTGAAGTATCCGCCGAGGCACTCGTCCAGCGTGCCAGAGCTCCCTCCCCGCCGCGCCCAGGGAGCGCGCGGCTACGTCGCAAGCGTGGCGCTGGCACGCGGAGCCTGAAGAAAATGAGGTTCGGGTCAAACAGGCAGGGAAGCACAGTAAGTACTTCCAGGCTGCCGCCCGGGCCAACTCTCACTGCTTCCGCTTTAACCCTCCTAAAAAAGCCGAGCGCATCCCGCTCCTTTGTGCGCGGGAACAAAGCGCCGGCGCGGGAACGCCGCGCGGCCCAAGGGGACCCCGGCTTTCGGTCGGGCCCGAACCGAACGCAAGGCTTTTAAAAGCTCAAACGTACACATTTATGCATTCATTACACAGTGTTAAATCTAATTTGTTCTTTTTACTGTCACAGGAAGCACATGTTTAAAGCAATCTGTTTCCTCGTATGAATGCTTTCCTGTCTGTTTGAAAAAAATCGCAACACACTTTACCCCAAGTAACCAAGAGGTGATCATAAATATCCCTAAATAGCATTAAACAGATATGAAAGACATTAACACTTCCAGAATGCCAAAGTAGTATTAAAAAAAAATTCTAACAGATGCTCCTAGGTCAAAAAGTGAAATGTGTGTTTCCTGAAAAAACACTCTCATCAGAATCATAAATGAACTGTGAGCGGAGAAATGAGGTGTTGCAGAGCGAACTGGAGGATCTCTTTGGTTAAGGACTCTAGCACACCACCGCCAAAGCGCGCCTGCAAGAAAAGAGCCAAAATTAAACGGAGGTTTGCTGGGAGCCACTATCCTCCGCGACCCACACGGCGGCACTGACGGCGAGGGAGGGCGGCGGAGGCGCCCGGGGAGGACGGGCGGCGAGCGTGGTCCATGGCCAAGCTCGGAAAAGACGCTCGGCTCGGGAAGCACGGCCAAGGCGCGTGCAGCGCGCAAACCCAGCCGGAGACACCGAAAGCCGGTCCCGGAGCCGGCAGGACGCAGCGCAGCCCTAACGCGGTGTTTCAAGCCGGGAAGGACGGGGGTCCTCCGAAGCACCCAAAGCGTCGGCTCTCCGCTGGAAACCCAGCAAACCCGGACGCCTTTGCGCCTTCCCCAGGGCGGGCTCCGCGGGCACGTGAGCGCCGGCCCCGCGGCTCCAGCCGCGCACGCGCCCGGCCCCTCGGCAGCGCGGCGGCGGCGGCGGCGGCGGAGGGAACAAGCGGCCATTGTGGGCCTGCCGCGCGCCGTGCCAAGAAACTGTCACCCCAGCCCGGCTGCGCCTTCAGCGACGTTAATCGTTACGGGAGCTCTTTATGCCGTTGTGGTTTTTTTTTCCATATATTTTCACGACGATGGGGTTGTTATTTTTTTTTTGCACGTTTACCGCTCCAGTGTAAATGCAAAAATGCTTCGGAGCAAAAATAAATGTTGCTTTGATTAAAAAAAAAAAAAAAAAAGCGGCGACTTTGTTGATAAATGTACAAAAGTCAAAGTGTGAACGCATCAATCTCGAGAGAACGTCCCCAACTTTCGGAGGCGGCTCCCTCCTCAGCGCGAGCTGCCCCTTCGCACGCTGCCTCGCTCCTCCCGCCCTGCCCCTGCCCCCTCCGCTCTGGAACGGGAGAAAAATTTCGGGGAAATGAGATCAAACAAATCCCCGGCCACAGAAGCCGTCCTCTCCCAAACCAGGTTGGAAAGCCCTGGTACAAGATACGATKTAAATGCTTATATCTTAAACACCGAACTGTGCTAATCGGAGATCCGAAGGCGCTGCAGTGCTTGTGACGAATACAATCTACAGATAATATTTAAAGAAAAGCTACAAAACCAAATTACTGCATAGAGAATTTATTTTTTATCTTTAAATGCCTTTTACTAACAATTATCCCCAGGTTCAAACACAAAAATTAAATGCTGAGTTTTACACTTGTGAAACTTAGCTTAATCCCCAACTGAAAAAAAAAGAATTACAAATTACATCGCTATATAAAGAAAGCGATTGATGGCCGGACATGAAATTGCCATTTATTTTTACATTTATTTACTGAATATAATTTATTTCCTCACCGATCCTCACACAGGCGAAAGCAGGAAAGGGAGAAATGCCCGGATTTGAACCTTCCCGAGCTGTGCCACTGCCCTTAGCAGACACCYGGCAGGGCCGGAGCCGTAGCTGCAATTCCCACGTAACGTGGCAGCCTCCCGACGCGCACGCTCACCATCAGCAGAGATGCACACCACTTCTATTTTATTTTGCTCTAAAGGGAATCTGACAATATTCATGTTCGGGATATGCAAAGATATAGGTTCGTGAAAAGCTTGAAACAAAAACATGTATCAAGTTCAGAGGGGAAAAAGGACCTTGGGTTTAAATACGCGCGTCACGTCTCATCCCGCAGAACAAAACCCCCGCGAGTGGGGAGCGCYGCTCGGGCGCCGGCACCAGCCCCAGGACTGCGCCGGCAGGAGCTGCTGCTCTGCACTCGCGATAAATTCAGCAGAGTTGCCTTAAAAATACTGCTGACTCTCCACTGTGTCTGATTTTGCCCTTTTTGCAGGCACTTAGAAATCATCGGGATTTGTTGGCCAAAACCTCAGGTCCGTGGAAAGCGCCTCGTGCACTACCCGCGTTACTCTGAAGAGGGAGTCTATGCTCAAGCTAAACAAAAAACCCCAATAATCCCACACCTACGCGACCGGCCGCGAGCGATGGCTGGAAACTCCTCAGCACTGGATTTTTCTGAGTCCAAAACAGTTAAATATTGGGAACTGCATGAATCTCGCRTGAAGAGTTTCAACTTTCAACACAACGCCAGAGCAAGGCATAAGAAAAATACACAAATCAGACCATTCCTGTCAAATTGTTTTTGCACGTCTAAGGCACCCCGTGCAATTTGTATTAAAATGAAACCTAAGCCATTTTTATCTGCATTTTCACTGCATTTTCATCTATTTAAACCCGGCGGGCCGGCGAGGAGCCCAAGGCCGCGGTCTCGGACGGGAGGCAGGACGCCSGCAGAGCGGGGGCCTCCGCGCCCGGCTCCCCCCCAGGGCTTCCCCGCGGAAGCCGGGACGGAGCCTGGTCTGTCTCCAGGTGGCATTCCAGCAGTGCTGCTCCTTCCTCGAGTTTGGGAATAAAGCAGGTGTTTCCTTAGGATGTGCAGCTGAGTCACACGCTTCCCTGTGAGCSTGGCAGCAAGGTCAGAAGCGCTACGCTTGTAAATACGCGCGACGGCGAGCGCAGAGATGTCTTTAATCTAAGAGGGGATACCTTAAATTAAGATGAAAAAGAGATGCTCTTGCCGTTAAAACTGAGGCCCGGGAGATTTTGCCTGCTGATTCTGCAACAAAATCAATTAATTTTTCAGTTCCTCTTCTCTCTTTTAGCACAACCGAGATGACATTTGACTTCTCCCCTTCTTGATTCTGGCTGTCAAATCTTCACAAGAGCTCCCTCTCGCTTCCTCCCTTCGAAACCATTTGCCGCGGTTGGCATCTCTGTGCGGGGGCCCAGCTCCCCCCGGGGCCGCCTCCTCGCCGGGAGCCCACGCGCACCCCTCGCACAGACGGAAAATGGTCGGCGGTGAAGCCCGGGCAGCGTGGGGACCTGAGCCCTCTCCTCGCAGCAGGTCACCTCCTGCCCCAGTGCTCCTCTCGACCAAGCTTCCCAGGAGGTGGTCCAACCTGAGCAGTCACGGCCTCCCGCTTTGCCCCATCTTTAAGCTTTCGACTGATCTGAATGCTGTTAGTTCTCATAAGRCCGAATTAACCGGGAAAATCAGGAAGGTGTCCCAGCGATTCCCAACCGCTCGCACGGCCACGGCTTTYGCCAGCTGCCCGTTGGGCGACCTGAAGCCGGGGGAGGCTCTTCTCCGCGAGGAGAAGCGAAGGGGCGACGGGGTGGTCCCCACCACGGCCCTGCGGCCACCGCTCCGTCTCGGAGCACAGCCTGGCTTTTCCCTCTGCTGGACCAGAACAGGAGCTCGGATGCTTGCCGGCTGCCGCCGTGCCGGGAAGAGCTGCCCCAGCCCCGGCGTCTGAGCTAGGTACCTAAGTCTAGAGCAGTCCTTGAGCGCCGGGGACATGCTGGTCACCGGGGRCTTGGGCCCTGCGATGTGTCTGGTGGAGAAGGAAAGCTCCCCTCCGCTCTCCCTCCACTCAGTGATGCCAATCAGGTGCCCAGCAGACATGGCAGGAGGAATTCGGAGAACCCCGCTTTGTCAATACAGTCATTAGGTACAATTGTGAACGGGAGTGGCGTCATCGTCTGCGCAGCGTTTAATGCCAGGAGGGCGCGAGCTCGGGTAACTCACCGCCCCTCTGTCTCACTAGATGCTGACAGAATTCATTAATATAAGGCAAAAAAAAAAAAAAAAAGGCCTTATAATGTCCAAAACTCAGCTCTGCACTAGCTTTGCTGTGCACCAGCGGTGATGAAGTCACGACAGCAAAAGCTGTGGTCCATGGCCAGGACTTCACCGCGAACCGTGTGGTTGCGTTGTTAAGCTCCCCGAGACGCTCTGCGGCAACGAAGGCAGGAGCCGGGAGGGCGTTTCCGCAGGGAAACCTGCTAAACCCGGGAAGCTCCCGGCACACCGCGCGGCGAGGCTGCGGGAGAGGCGAGGAGCCCCGCCGGCAGCCCCTGCTCCCCACGGGCACCACGAGCTCCCGGAGGGGCTCCACGAGGAGAGCCTCGGAGGCGGTGCGCGGCGTGCTGAACCCTCCACTCATCCACGCTGTTCTACAGTCCTCCGCGCTTCCCTCCAGGGAGGGAGCAGGACACGGGATTTCAGCTTGGGTTACAGCTCCTAAGGCTGCCATAAACAGGGATCAAGCAATCGCAACCCCTCTGCGAGCCAAGGGAGCRGGAGGCCTCGGAGCAACTGTAAAGGAAAAGAGTGCCCAGGTACGGAGAAAGTTGAAAATGAATATATTGTACCATAATGACTGCATTTAATAACACTGCTTACTGGACGATAATCAYACCAAAAGAAAAAGCCCTGGTGATGGAGGAAATGCCTGAGCAGAGCACCCTACTACGTTCACTCATGCTRCCGGAAGCCTTGGCCAAGAGAAGAATGACTTAAGATGCAGAAAAGCTACAGACGGACTTGGCTGGGACCAGAAACCTACCTTCATTATCGGAAGGGAAAAGCCTGACTAGGCCATAAGGGCTTCAAAGGGAGCATCACAACTTCTGGTCCTCTGAGCTTCTCCCACTCCAGCCTCCACAGCCCCTCTTTCTATTACGGACGTAAACTAAGGCCCATCACGGACGATGGGCCACGACTGCCTCCCTGGATGGACTTRTCCATTACCCGTTCAGTCCCAGGCAAAGCCAAAGGAGCACTCGCACCATGCCACAGACAACTGGCCTCATCAGCTTTCCACGAGGGCTTAATTTCCGAGTTACCCTTCTGCCCTCAGGCTGGATGTCATGGCTTTACGTTACAGCTGCTTCGATTTGGAAGCTAACCCCTGGCCAGACCCTCGTTCCCTGCAGCAGCGCAACCCCGCTGCCGTGGGTTTGCTCAGGGCAGGGCTCCACGGTCTCCCGCAGGACTTCAACTTGGACATCACCGTCACAACCCAACCCCTTCCCTCCTCGCTCACGTTTTTCCCCCGGACATTTTTCACTCCTACGCCTGAATGCCATTACGAGGAACCTCCATCCACCTTCCTCGTGAAAGCCCACCCGCGGCCATTACGAGGAACCTCCATCCACCTTCCTCATGAAAGCCCACCCGCGGCACAGACATCTTCAGCAGTACTTTCTCCTAACGTGTTCGCAAGGCTGAAAGATCAGCCTTTCTCCTGACACCTTCCATGCCGTAACGACTTTGTTTGTGATCCAATCTGGACTTTTTTTTGCAGCAGCAGCAGAGACTTCTTTGAGCAGTGCAAAGGCTATATGATGCTCTCGCAAGCACAAGTGATACAATTACTATAACAGAAAACATCCATCTCACATGGCCTGCTCCAAATGGACTCCCTCTAAGAGGCGAACTAGAAAATGACTTTTACTCCATGAATGAAGTCGAAGCCCTCAACCTGTAAGAGCCCGGCCCATGGTGACATGCCCTGGCCATCCATCTTGCTTTCACTGGCCAACAGGAGGGGTGGGAATAAGAAAACGAACCCGGGCTCTGCTTGGAGCTCCCCCCTGCTAGGGAGCCATATGGCTGATTTCATCCCCTTCAGCCTCCKCTACGGAGGAGACGGCGTGGTCCAGCGCAGTTGGCTCACGACTTTTAGTGGTCAAGATAAGTAGAAAATGTCAGAGCACTTCGCAAACACTTAAGGTAAAAGGTCAGATGTGATTAAACTATCAGCAGCCAAAATGGATGAAGGCTTCAGGTCAAAGATTAAAACAACAGCAAAACCTTAGCATAAAATTCAAGCTACGGAGATAATTGTACAGAAGAGTCGGGAGCCATCTGGATCGCAAGATGCTAGGGAGCACCAGCAGTTGACACTTTTAAAGAATATTTCGCCAAATGACTGCAAAACCTCTCATGAAAGTAGCTGCTACAGTTATTTGATGAAGGTAGCTCCCGCCTCCGGGTCCCACCGAAGACCGAGGGCCCCGGCGTCCGGCGCTGCACGGCCGAACCGTGCCCGTCTGCACGTCCGGATGCCATCGGAGGAGGCCGGGGAGGCTGGGCAGAGCCGCGGGCGCCGGGAAAGCCCCCCTCCTCCTCACTYCTTCCAGTCGTCATCATTTTCTTAATCTCCGATTATTTCCGTAGTTTAATTTACTCTGTTTTCAAAACTCGTAGCCATTTCTTACAATAAGGGGGAGCTGATATAACATATTTATTACCATTTATCATGGAAATTTTTATAAGACTACTTATGAATTAATCAACAATAACTGCTTTCACAAAAGCGGCTGCATTAATCTCCATATCCACTGCATAAATCATATTGAGAACAAGTTAATATACATATTTTAAAGGAAATACAGCAATATTTCCACCCTATCATTTCCACCCAAGTACATTATAATCTAGTTAGTCAGTTCATAAATGTATATATTTTATCCAGCATAATAAATCCTGGTAGCTCGATGTGACACAGTCTATCACCTAAATATAATCTGACCTTTTAAAAGATTTTTTCCTTTATTTGAGACATCTAGGTGCTCATTCGAAAGCAGCATGATTTTAAATTAAATGTAGGATTTGTAATATATGGAGACAACAAGGCCAGATACRTATCTATACGTATGCATAAAAATGGTTATACGTCCCTCAGATCCACACTATTCTTGCAGTCTCATTGCTGGAGTCGTATATTAATTTACTCATTCTTGGAAGACAGAACTGTGGGTGATTAAAATACTCAGGGAACAGGTTTTTATATTTTCTTTTCTTACGAACTGCACAGCTCGTTAAAATTATTTAAAGTGTATATTCAACTTCGAGAAAATTTGACTTACAAAAAAAAATACTATTGAAATAGTGAAGGTATTGAGCTGTCTAAGTATTTCAGCTCTGCACATAATTGAATTTACAAAAAATTAAAGGCAGCACGCATTTGAGGCTAATCTATGGGAAACATAAATGCATTTTATTCTATTGAAGCAGGCAGCTYGTCATGGAGGAACTTTCGCGGCAGTTTTAAGCTGCTAAACGTCGGCGTTTCCCGCGCAGCCGGCGCTGCACCTTTAAGCGCGGGGGTCTGCAGCCGGCGCAGGGCTCCCCGCGCACCGAGCCCGCTCGGCCGGCACCCGCAAAGGCCCTTTCTGCTCTGCTTGGTGCTATCCCGGCTACGGACGGGCGTGCTGCAAAACGTAAAGGGCCGTGAGGGACRGACCATGTGAAGTCGTCATAAAAACTATTAAAAGCTGAAGTTTCATCTAAATTAAATCCACCTCTAACTTCAAGCGTAACAGTACTCATAAAAACCTTCGGGGGGGATATTGGCTATTGCTGTAAAGGAGGCCAATAAAAACCCCAACCAAAAACACACAGTGAAATAGATTTAACATACACATGTGGGAACTTCTTTTTAATTAAAAATAATAGTATTATTACCTCACTGGCGACTTCCATTTCAAAATTTCCACACTGTGACAACTTACAAAAAGATTCATGTTTGTAATTCTTTAATTCCATAAAGATTACAAGAATCTGCTCAGTTAAATTTGGATCTTCGTACGTGCTTTTCACTTYCAGATTATCATTTCATTATTTATAAAATGACTAGGAGTGAAASTACTGCTCAGCACATTCACTACAACAACTGAGGCTTTAAAAGTAYGCTGGTTTGCAAGCTGCAGATTTACTTGGATTTATGGGAAAAACATAAAACTCATCTGAGATTAACATGTCAATTTGTTCATATATTCCGCAAGATCGATTACCACTCAGCTCCCCCTAATAACCAGATTTATAGATAAAACAGAGTTACCAGGTATGAAAAGAAAGCTGCCCCTTCTCGAGTGCTTTACTTTCTGCTCGTAGCTAATAATATAAAAATATATGCAGTGTATTTTTAAAGTAATAGTGGGAGACAAACTTAGAATAAAAATACCAGAATAAAATGCAATTTTAGCTGCATTAATCATTGTGTTATATTTACTAAAATATCTTATCATTTCTTTCTAAAATGGCTATTTTTTGCACATATTAAGGAATTTTAAAAAGCATTCTCTTAAAAGATGCAATATACCACCATAAAGCTTTTTCAGAAAAAATGCAATATTTTACACAATTAATGAGGAAAGGGAACATAACAGAGCAATCGTTTGCATCAGGAAACAAAGGACTTTTTGCAGAACCAGGGAGAAACACCAACTTCTGATTGCACGATACCGAGACGGCAGGATAAAGTCGAAAAAAATCTCGCGYGTTTGGATGGCGTCCATACCCCTCCTTACAAAGACTCGGGGATATTCTTTAGAATATCTGGGAAAACCCGGGGTAATTATCAGCTATATCATTACTTATTAAATAACCCATAATGCCTCTGGTAACAGCTGGATTCCACTGGTTGACACCTGGCACTGCGCACGCAGCCGCCGCCGCTGCCACCGCCGCCGCCGCGCAGCCGCTGCCCCGGAAAATGAAGACGTTTGCCCCGCACCCCGGGCCGAGACCCATGCAAATTCCTCATAAATCCCCTCCGCAAATCTCTTTTAACATGCAAATCCATAAATCATCCCCGGGCTGACAAAGAAGCCGAGCGGCACGCCAGGCGACCGCCGGCTCCCGCGGCCAGGTGAACGCTCCCGCGCTCTCCGCGCTGCCCCGCAGCAACGGGRCCGACGCGCTTGTCCTCCCCGTGCAATTAACCGCTTCCAAGCCCGGACAAGCGGCGAGGTTTTAACCACCCTCACGTTGTCCGCGGCCCTGGCGGACAAGCGCCCTACGGGCCGGGCGGCGGGTCACCTATCCCCCTCGGACCACACGGAGCGAGCGCGCGGGCCGACGCGGCGCGGCGCGGCGCGGCGCGGCGGTACTTACCGAGGACGGCAGACCCGGAGGGACCTTCCGAACTTTCTTTGTTTGTACTTCTGCAAAGAGAGAAAACGGAGTGTCGGTCAGACAGGCGGCTGCGCAGCGGGATTTGCCGAAGGCCACGCTGCCCGCGGCCGGCTTTGCCCACGCCAGCGGGCAGCACCGGGCAAAGCGCTCGCATCTGGCGCCGGAGCATCGGCTCCTTTGTCTTCGCCTCGCACCGATCTGCCTTGGAAAAGCGGGTGTTAAGGCTCCGCGCACGCTCAGCAAAGGGGACCGGCACGAGGCGGCGGCCGGCGCGGCGGCCGGGCGGTCACTCACCCATGGCGGTGCCGTGCAGGGGCCGCCGGCGGGGGTTATTGCTGGAGTACTGGTAGTACTGCGAGCCGGGCTTGGTGGGCGAGAGCGCGCCGGCGCTGCCGAGCTCCATGTCGCCTCCGAGGAGACTTTGCTGCAAGACGAAGAAGACAGAGCTGTGGCTGGGTGCGGGCGCGCGCGCCCCGGCTAACTTCCCTCAGCCCCAGCTCCTTCTCGTGCCTTAAAATAACAGAGTAAAGCAACTTCCACGGGCGACGGCAACAAGAACCTGCCAAAATTTTAAAGGAGCCATTGCAAAAAATTTCCACTTCAGCATCCTTCCTTTAACTAGGAAAATACAAAGCACTTAATAAATTACTTAATAAATAATTTAAAATACGATTATTCACATCTGAAAGAGACTACTGCCTACTTATTCAAATGCAATCCGTGCTTTTAAAACTTTTGGAGCTACGTTAAAGAACATTTTCGAAGGTAATTTAGCTTCCTCACTGCAAACAAGACAGTTCGGTCTACGTATTTAGCAACAACAAAACTAACAAAAAGATAAATCCTGCTGCCGATAGAGCCGTTGGTTCAGCGCGCACGAGACAGCTTCATTGTCCCAGCTTCCCACGGAAGGCAAAATGCGTATCTGCGAATTAAATATATCAGGTTTTGCAATACAAAAATCTACACAGCAGGCTGTACTTAATACCTAATTAGTATATGAAAATAAAATTAGACGTTATTAATATTTTTTGCAGCGCTATCGGAAAAAAAACCACCTCAGAAAACCCAAAACAATTAACGCTATTGTATAGCAGCAGCAGCAGCAGCAGCAGCGAAGGACTTTCAATATATCCGTTTTATGCCTCTACCATTAACTAACAAGATGCATCCTAATAACTGCAAAATTTACTGAGCTACGAAGGACTAGGGTCTCCACGAAAGAGCAGAAAACGTTAGCTGACCCATACTTAAAGAAAAATTAGAAATCTTTAAGCGACTACGACAGAAGAACAGTTTCCTGAGTAATGCTCTATTTGCTATAAACTACGTTGAAACTTACCCATAATATATAAATCCCCTGATTATACTCTGCATTGAACACATTGTTCTTTTAATTATTCTGATATGCAATAAAACAGGTGTAGATACTACCATTTATATTAAGAACAAATTTACCATTTAATAAAGAAATTTTAAAATTAAGTACCAAAAATCTAACTTTATCGTTACTTGTAATCAACTTTTACTGACTGAACTAATTACTGTACTTGATAAAGTACAGAATGTGTTTTCCCTAATCTAAATTCTAATCACCATGTCACTCACAACAGACTTAGTAATGCTTCACTAACACACTATTCACATGCAAAATACTCTAAATAGGCCAATTATGACTCTGCCCCTGTTCCCTGGTTAACCCGCTGAGAACTGAAAAATTTCACAAGGCAGTCACCAACTAAAACAAAGGCTCCTTGTTTTAAATTAAGACAGTCTTTTTGATTCCTAAATAGCTCAACAAAGTGGCATGTCTTCTCCTGAAAGCAGTTGGTCAAATATGAGCCATGAGCTGGAAAATCAGAAATTAAAACATCCTTACTCCTTTACTATACTTCCAAAAACATTCCGAGATAACTTTTGATTCTAGAAAACTATATTACTTTTTTTCCCAGAGAAGCAAAATGAAAATCGCCGACGGGGTATCGACAGCTAATCTCGGGCTGATTCGGGGCGAGACCCTTTCTCGATGTGCAGCGTAGCGTTTGCCTTTACAGAAACCCCGGAAATGTTAAAATATAAAAGTGTTAGTGGTAAGGTACTTTCTGCTAATATCTTTACATTTAGCTAATGTCTAATATACACCTGCGATGACTACGCTCCTTTTAATAAACAACACCTGCACCGACAAAAATGGTTGCAAGCCTATTGCATAATGGCAAAGAAATATATGCAGAAACTCTTTGAAAAAAATGGTTACCATTCATTGTGAATATCCTCTGAAAATAAACGTAATTTTATTGAATGTCTCCAAGCATTTCAGAATGAAACAGTGCTAACCACAAAAAACTCTATTCAGTCATATATTTTTATCACGTATACATCTTAACATAAAGACAGACCTGCTAAATCTGTGCATGGTTTATCCATATGTCGGGTAGTCTGAAAGACTTACAGCCATCAGCTGTATAAATTCCTATATCCATCCGACTAGATTTAATTTGATTTTAAAGAAATGTATATAAGACAGCGTTTGCAAACTATTTTAGATTAAACAAGATTCACTTTAGGAGCAGAAAACATACACATACCCTATGTTGTTTTTGTTTTTTCATCCAAACATTTTTCTCTGTAAAAAGATGCAGAGGTTTCTACGGGAAAAAAACCCCAAACTTGTGTTATTATCTCAGAGATAAACACAGGTACCGGTTTTCAAGGCCGCACGTCTTTTGTTGGCGCAGCAAGTGGACGCTTCTCCGTGCCACCAGTTGCACGGCGCGGCGGCGGCGCGGCGCCCTGGACCGGCAGGTAGAGGAGGGGACGGGGAGCGCGCGTGCCACAAAGACCAGTTTAGTTAAACATATCACAAAAACTTTCATCCTAACTGTCACAGGCTCATTTCTTTATTCCCTCTCGGAAAAAAAAAACTAAACCAAACCCACCCAGGAAAAATCCCTCCTTTGTCTGGGGTCGGATAGCGAGGCCGTCTCTCAAGGCACCAACACGAGGTGGTTTGTGCATTAAAGTGGACCTCGCTGAGCGCTCCAGGCGGGAAAACCCGGAAAAAAATATAGAGGGACTTGCTGTGAGATGCTCCCAAAGGAACAATGGGCGTTTGTTGCCGCGCAGGCTGCGTGCCACCCTGCTCACGGCCCGCAACAAAGAGCGAGATGCAGCGCCTGCAGACCTCGGTGCCCTGGCTCACGCCGCCTTCGGAGCTCGCCTCTTCTCCAAGCCCGGTCTTAAAAGCTGAACAATTATTAGGCAGCAAAGTTCATATTTGCCATTAAGAAAGGAGGAGCTGAAAAGCTAAGCGTTACATTTGTCAAACTCCTTCCCAGGCTTCGGGCAGGGGTCTAACGCGTGCCTGTCCTCTACACGGGGAAGCAAGCGTTCTGGGGTTATCTTTGGGTGCGACCACTACGCCAGGCAGCGAGCGAGATGCTGCCCAGCTCGGCGCTCGGCCGTACAAATCCTGGAGGCACGGGCGCAGCGCAGCGCGAACCCCTCCAGCCCCAGCCCCGTGCCGTCTGCAGCCTGTTCGCTCCGTAATAAACAACACACAAGATACTGGATTTGCCAGCTGAATCTTGAAGTTTGAGCTAAAAAAAATCACAGAAGAAAATAAACGCAACATAGCAAAATCCATTTGCAAAGGGAGACGTGCAGCTGTATTTTCTATCAATCGGGAGGCATTTGCTTTTCTCCTTGTTACACACAACCCTGCCTGTATTTCTAGTAATTTGTAAAATAAGTCACCAACTATTGAGTTCTGCCTCCATGACCCGGACAACTAGGCAAAGACTTAAAGCTAGGTGCAGAGAAAAAAAAAGCATTTATAATACAAAATAACAAGCAGGTGGATATGACATTACCCCTCCCGGAAAAAACACGTTGTCTCCATTGTGAACTCCAAGTTTTGCTTTTCAAACGAAAAGCACATGAATGCAAATAACTGTTTCACTGAAATATTTGTTTTAGACCTCATAGGTAGGAAATAGGTTAAAAATATTATCCTATTTATCCTTTATTACCAAAACAGGTGAGATTAGAGTAAGGCAGAATGCTGCCTTTTTTTTAATACAACATTAATTCCGATTAAAGGTAAATGACCTTGAAGCCTGCACTCTGAAAGCCTCGGCAAGCACAGGCGAGGGAAAAATATCTCAGGAAAGGCCTTTTTTTGCTGACATCCTGCCTGTGCTTTTTTTTTTTTTTTTTTTTTTTTGACATCTTCTTCACGCTACGCCGTGACCCAGTCTCCAGCCCAGCGCCGCGGGGCCGCTGCGGGATGGAGGAAAGGGGGCTTGGAGGAGCACGGCCCAGCGCCGGGCAGCGCCGGGCAGCGGGGCGGGAGCCTGGGGCCACCACGGCCCTCCCGCGGGGACGCTGCCCCGAAAGTGGGGCACCCTCCGGCCTCGTGCGAGACTCATGTACGTGTGCATCCATCTACTCGTGTACACGTGCAGCCACCTACTTGTGTATGTGTGCATCCACCTACTTGCGTGCGCGTGCATCCACCTACTCGTGTGCATGTGTGCATTCATAGACTCATGTACGTGTACATCCACCTATTCGTGCATGTGTGCATCCATCTACTCATGCACGTGAGCGTCCATCTACTCGTGTACATGTGCTTCTATCTACTCATGTACATGTGCATCCATCCATCTACTCATGTCTGCGTACATCCATCTACTCGTGTACGTGAGCATCCATCTACTCGTGTACGTGTGTATCCATCTTCTCGTGTATGTTTGCATCCATTTACTTGTGTATGTGCACATCTATCTACTCGTGTATGTGTGCATCCATCTACTCGTGTACGTGTGCTTCCATCTACTCATGTATGTGTGTATCCATCTCCTCACGTACGTGTGCATCCATCTACTCATGCATGTCTCATACACTCGTGTACGTGCATGTTCACAAACTCACATACACTACAGACCTTTAAACTGACATGAACACATGCACGTGTACATACTTTATTTATCTTTATCAGCTCTCTTGCCAAAATGTATCCTTTCAAAACTAAGTCTGTTTTGCAATGAATTTCCTATGCATTATGAGAGTTCGTACACTTCACCTAAAGATAAGAGTCCTGGTTTCTTTCGCAGTGTCAAAACATTTTTTAAATTAAAATTCATTACTGTTCTAAAAATGAAAGCTTGCTTGCTTGCTTCATTCATACTTAGACCTTCCTCGCTTTCCTCCCAAGTGCAGTTCTCCCCAGGCAGCTCCCGGCGTTGCCCAACGTCCTTCGCGCGCCATGGGGAGGCCCTTGGGCTCGCTGCCCTCTTGCCCACGTGCCCGCTTCCCAGCGCTTCCCAGTGCTTCCCAGTGCTTCCCAGTGCGGCGCCTGCCTGCACAACCCCCCGCTCTCGTTAGCCCGTGGGTTACTTGCACCTCGTGGGGCTTTTGTGTAATCTAATCACGGTTTTCTTCAGGAAAAAAGAGCACAAACGGTGTACTGCGATCATCATCAACACTGAAATCTTCCATGTGCATATAGTATCCAATGTGATAGTTTGCGATTCTCTAAATAAAATATGAGGCCACAGGAAACGGGTTCCTCCGTGCTAGCTAGTGCCCGTCACTCCCCGGGCAGCTACCTGGTCCTCTGCTGCTGCTCCTCAACCATCTCCCTTGGGCTTTTCAGTATCTATTCTACCGCAAATTTGCAAACAAAGCAACTTGAATTTGTCAAAATCCCCTCTAAGTCCTGCTGAAATGGATGAATAGCAGGTAATTTTTTCTGAGTTTTTTTGGATATATATAAGAAATTTCTAAATGCAACTGTCCAGTGTTCTTCTCCCTTAGTAAATTCACAGAATACAATATTACATCTCAACATCTAGATTTCAGCTCCTTTTACATGCTCTATCCTCAGTTTATGAATTTTCACTTAAGTCAAGTTAACTAAGTAATGCCACATACACATCTGAATCATTTCTTGGTTATTTCCTTCTGTGATTTCAATCCTCTGCTTTTAATCAAATTATGAAACTAAATTTCCACTTATCATGTGACTATCAGGGCATCTGTTCATAATCTGTCCAATTCCTACCAATACTCCTTTCTTTGGCTATTGGAAATTTGGCATCTCTCTGTGAAATCTTCTGTGTGTCATTTACGTCCAGTGTTTTTCTCTAATGCCAAGTGTAAATTGCAAACCAGTGATGGCAAACACAGAGAAACAATTTCCTCGCATTTCACCGAGTATGTTTTCAATCTAAGGTACTGTTTTCCTGTTTTACTCAACCAACCCTAATTCGTACAGTATTTGCACAAGAATTTGGACTTTCAGCGAGCACGGGAACGTTCCTCACGGAGATTTAATTTTTCATGAACACTCACATGAGGGAAGTGAGAGAAATTTTAATATGTTTATTTTATTTTCTCTGTCTGATGGCAAATAACCTTTTGTTTCATTTCTTCTGCTTTCTAGGGCAACCTCCTCAGATAGTTGCGCACAGCATTCAGCAGTTTTCTTTTCAGACTTTGACCTTTTCCATTAAAAAATGCTTGCAGGTATTATCAAATAATTTTTCATGTTCAACCAACCCTTGTGCATTAATGTCATTAGTATTAGTTCTCTAGTTCTTTATTTTTTCACTGTTTCTTTCCCTGCGTAATTTAAAATCGCTCTTTAAGTTTAAACCTTTCTGAAGTACTTTCTCCCAGCTGTGCTTTGTGAGCATTGAATATCATATCAGCACAAAACCAGGAACTCTGAGAGTTCACTTATTGGTTTAAGCAGCGTCTGATGGACACGAGGATGAGCAGAGGGCTCCTGGGCACGGCCGCGGCTCCGCAGCCTGCCGACAGCGAGGATGGCGCATTCGGCTCTAGGAGCTACGTCCCCACGATGGAGCTGCTCCGTGGAGATGCAGAGGGCTCCCCGCAGAGCCATCAGCCTCACTCTTCTACCTCCAGTACACTAACACAACATCCAGTTTAACCCAAACAAACGGATTTTCCTGACCTATTTCAGGTAAGCAGGAGAAAAAAATAACCTGTAACTTCTTTCCTGATTTTGACCACAAGGACTCTTGGTGTGTATCTGCTTCCTCCTATCCCTGCATCCACCATCAGGCATGGTGACTGACATCACTACATTGCTGCTTGCTTATAACTAAAGATTAGTTACTTAACCGCATTATCGATCCCCATCTTTCACATTTACAGGGAATGATTTCACCATCAACTGCACAATATTTGGCGCTCTCCTAAAGCTTCAGGTCTTAGTATCATGAGCATATTTTAATTGATAATATTTGAGAAGAGATGGACAAGAAGTGACTCAACTGAATCAGCATAAGGCATAAAAATTTCAACGGAAAGAAGGAACCTCCTCCTCCACTAATGGGCGCGCTTTATAAAACAGAATTTGCTCAATTCATGAGTTTGTGCTTGAATGCTCGGAGCTGGAAATACCTCCTGCACTAGGGCTCAAGTGAAAGTACTAATGATCTCATTGCTGCAAAAAATGCCGTTAAATATATGCTTGTACGTAATGTGCAAACTCTATGTAGGGGTGCACACACGGCACCAGCAAAGCTGGCGTTCTGCTCGCCGGGCGAAGGCTGGTGCTGCGCGAGCGCGGTGGAGGACAGGGATGGAGCAACCCCCGGCGACGCTTGCCTCGTCCTGATCCTGCGGATTCCCGAGGGGCAGCCCAGCACCGACGCCAACACGGGGCGACCGCAGGAGCAGACCCACGTTGCGCCCGGCCCCGCGGTTTTGCTAAGCGCTGCCGGCTGTGTATTCACGCAGCAACACAGTGGTGCTGGAAACGGGAACTGCCACATCCTCAGATACCCCAACTGGGCTACACCATCTCTCCTGTTTATCAGAAAATCCACTCGTGCCCATTCTCCGCGGGAACGGGAACTGAGCACACGCCATGAGCACGCGTATTACCACCACCACCTCCTTCTGCAGAACATCTCTGCAAAGCGTACCCAAGTTCAGAAATGTTAGTTGTTTCAAGATTTTAAGAACTGCGCAATATCAGAACATTAAGATATGGTGTAAAAGACACCATAAAAGCTATCACTGAAGATAGGGTTGGATAATAACCAGATAAAACTTGTACTGGTTGGTATGGGTATGGGACTGCTCACCACGAAAGGAACCACGCAGCTCCTTGTGCCACTGGCTTTCACAGCACTTCACGGCACACAGATATCTGTATTTCTACGCAACGCTGAAGTTCAGAGCATCCCGAAGTGCCCACTTCTCCAAACATCGCAAATCCGATACCATCTGGTAAGCATCGGCAATGCGGTCACTTCTTTGGGGGGAAGACAGACAAGAGGCAGAGAGGATTAATGACATGCAGAAATGAAGGCTCTGCAGAGAAAGACCGTTTTGCACCATTTTTCCCCGAGAAAAATACTGGAGACTTGCTGGCAAGCACTTCTTAGTTGGTCTCTGCTTTTATTCAGTTGGAGTAAGCACTTCAATGTGAGTCAGCAAGGATGTCCTACCACTACTCGCCTTAAAATGTTTTTTTCTGGCAAATTATTACAAACCCTAAAAAAAGACCTGCTAACCTAACAAGTCAATTATCGTTGCTCGTCCCTGTGTAAGCATTTGACTACAAACAGCTTACAACAAAAATCCTGGCTCAAATTGTCTCAGACAGGGCAAAATATCCTGACATGCCTCAGTCTTGAAAAGGTGTTTTGTGGCTGAATTCCCATTTTTAATGATATAATTATTGTTTTCCCTTTGAACATGAGAACACAGAAAAGGCGTACAGAAGTCCAAATGCATGGGAAACAGCATTTTTCCGAAATTATGTTAGTAATATTTTTAACCAAAGAAAAGTTAGCGTACAAACATCTAAGAGACCAAAGAAACTTCCTGTCCAAAAAAACAACCAAACCCATGCTAAATATTTTAAGTGCCTCAGAGGATGTTTTGCTTAACTTATTACTATTCATCAGCCTGAAAGCTAAACAATGCCCTCCCCCTTCTTAATGCAGAAGCAGGAGTCTGTGGAAAAAAATGCTATCCACCGACTAAAAGCAATTTAAATATCCTTAAATAACCTAGCGTACCAGATAGGAGGCCCATGACTAAGGACTTTCTTCCCTAGGTAAATGCACACATGGCAATGCGACAAAGGCAGCGGCATGCTGTTGTTTTCTTGGGAAAGGGCTATTAAAGACTTCAGCTTAAGCAGTTCATGTATCAGATAACGCTTTGTGTCACAGGAGGCTTCTGTCTGCAGCATTATCAAGTTTATTTTTTCCAGAACTATGTTATTCAAGCACATATAAAGCACACTAATGATCTGATATGAGATTTGAAATGTAGCATCTTTCTTTTTTCCTCTATTTCAAATTTCCTCTGCTATTTGCAATCGTTTTTTTCATACACTTAAAATATACGCTTTCCGACGCAAACTGAGGCTGTAGCCACTGTATGTGGATCCGAGGTTGAACAAACTGCAAAGCCATATTCGTTTCCAGTCAAATCTGTAAAGCTGAAGTCACCTTGGGCTTAAGCCAGGACAAAAAGCTGGAGGCATCCTACAACAACAGCAAAATCGGCAAATTCAGCTGCTATGAGAAATCCGAAGGATAAAAAAACCCAAGCCCCTCTTTCTGGTGACGCAGGTAAGGAGCCGGGGCGGCCGGGCGCCAGCGCGGGTTCCCGCCCAGGAGCATCTCGCGTGCTCCAAGAGGCTCTGCAGACCTTCGCCGCGGGTAGCCCTGTCCACCCGGTGCCCACGTGGCATTTTGGCCATCGGAGGGAGAGAAGACCCTCTCTGCACCAAGCTTGCTGCTGGCGTTGTGCTCTTCCTCCCGCTGTTTTGCACGGCGAAGGTGCCGAGGCCCTTTGCCACCGCGGAGGCTGCAGAGCGAAGCCCTGCTCTTGCAAGAAGATGGAAGCACGGAGGAGAGCAGAGGTTCACGGATACTGTGCTGTCTCTCATGGCACTCGAGTTCCTATGGAAGTATCTGTCACATACCTGGGAGCAACTGCATTGATAAAGGAAGGAACGGGAAAGAAAGCAAAGAGACAGCACGGGATGTACGGCAAAAATTGTAACGCCTGGTAACTTCAAAATGAGGTTCTAGTAACCGGACAAAGACGGCACAGTGCCATTATTCTGCTCCCCAGACGCAGGGGCAAGGGCACAGGAGGCAGCAGCCTCACTTGTCCTGGCTACGCTGCTGAAAAATAGCTGCGATAGGTCATTTCCCATCGCACCTTCGCAGCTCCACAACTGACCGGGATGCTCTACGCACGTACGGTCAGGTGAGGTCCGTCCTTACGGCATCGAGAGCGTTGGCAATGGACCCGTAAGTACCATGAGCAGTTAGCAGTAGAAACTGCCATATATGACTCCAGTATCAGGTCGCAGGCATGCCCTGGGACAAAGATGGATATATACGCTAAAAACTTCTTCTGATACTGCCAAAGTGATTTGCACTAACGCTAACAGTACTTTTTCACAGGTATTCCAAAGCTGGAAAATCCATCGTTTTACAAAGTCCATCCAAGACTGGTCTTCATGGAATTAAAACTTCTAAAAATGACCATTCTGCTCTTGATTTGACCTGGAAATATATGTCTATGAAAAGGAAATAGTACGGACTCACGGAGAATTATCACTCTATCACTCTTTCACGCCCAAGGCTTACAGAAAGGGGAGCAATGAGCCACGATACAACTGCTGAGGAGTGCTTGGACAACAGTCAGTGAAGCAGCCTTACTGAGTAGGCAGCAATGACAACATACAGGGGACTCTTCTTGGTGACTCAGGATGGCCTCATGAAACCTTACTCTGAGGTCCTTAAAATCGTAATTTTCAGGAGCAAGAAAGCAAGCAGGACTTTCAAACTGGGTAAACAACTTATTTTGTATATTGTTCACAAGAGATACGCTGAAGATTATGCTGGCAATCTCAAGTAGCCCATCACTCTTCCCACGTCATGGGGAGGATGTGGCAGTTTGAGGCCATAAAGCAGTGGGCAGTTTCTTGCTTATTTTCTCTGTAGATGGCTATAATGTGCTCATTAGTTAATTGCTATTTTTTTGCATTACATTAAATAAAAAAAACCTCTTCCTCCAAAAATTTTGGTTTTGGACACAGTATCTCGTTATCCACCACGTGCACTGTAAAGGTAACCTGTCTATTAGAGTGGTATGTAAGAGAAGAGACAGAGAAATACCCAAGTGTATTATATTTCAGTGATATAGGCTGTTTTTATTAGACTTTCTATGCATTTTCCCCCAGAAAATTTTGAAAGACTAGGATGTGGAAAATATCCATAATTCTACCTGAACTATAGTATAGCCTATCCTTTCCTTACTATTAATAAAAAATGTTGACAGTCAAGCAAGATCCCTTTTCAAAGAAAGAAAATAGTTTAAAAAAATCGAAAGGCTTATAAACATGAAGGCAGATGGCTATACTCTGTCATTAACTTCAAAACGAAATAAAAATATTAACTTCTCCGTCGTTGCTAAACACGCCGCAGCGAGACTGGCGTGCCTGGCAGACACGCACCTCCGCTGCTGCACAGGCAGAAGGAAATACCTGGCTCCGGCGCTATTATTATTTAGTATTTGTTAAGCACCGACAATGTGTTTGGCACTTTCCAAAGCCAGAGGGGAAAAAATCGTCTTTAAAACGCCCGCCGCGGCACCGCCGGCTCTCTGGCACCGAGGATTTGGAGAAGACCCCGACCGCCGAGCCGGCCGGCCGGGGCCACCAAAGTCCTCTCCCGCTGTCACCTCTCGGCAGCGATGGCCAAAAGCGCGTCCGCTTCGCTCTCCGCCTGCGTAGGGTTTATTCCCTGAGAGTTTCCCTTCGGTTCCCAAACGATTTGGTCTGCAAACAGCATGGTCGGTGCAAACCACCTCGCGCCGACGGCTTCCCCGGAGGAGGCGGCTGCGCGGGGCGGCGGGAGGCAGCGCGGAGCCCTCCCCGGCGAGCCCCGCTCCCCGCCAGCGCCCATATGCTCGCGCAGACCCGCGGGTGGCAACTCGGCACCGCTGCTGCTGCTGCCGCTCACGCGCAACCGCGCCGCGAATAAAAACGCGAGTTTCTTTGTTCTCTGTTTTCGCTTTTACTACGCCCTAATTAATACAAATGCCTCAAAATATTTATTAAAAGAGAGGGGAAAAAAACCCCTCGCACACTTGAATGGAGAGTTTGATTATGTGCATAATGCACCAAATAATGAAATCCACATTTCCGAGGTAGGAGACGGCTGGAGCGCCGCTCCTCCGCCGGGGAGGGCCCGGCGCAGCCCCCCCGCGCACGCCCCAGCCAGCAGCGCAGCACGAGCCGGCTATGGGGGGAAAAGCGACGAAAGGGGAACAGTGAAAATCAAGCAAAACAGGAAAGGGGAAGCGAGAAGGACACACCGCAAGCCGCTTCTGCTGCATCGGTTGACAGGAGGCAGCCTGCAGATGCGGACTCCCGACTTGGGCACCGCTGCGCTGCAAACAGCCGCGACCATGCAGAAGAGCTGCCGGCTAAGCGGGGACGCCCCGGCAGCCTGCACCCAGCCGGGCATGCACCCTCGGTGGGGCTCAGCACCCTAAACCCCACGCACACGGAACGCACCTCGTTGCCCTGCAAAAATGTGTTTATATTGGATTAAAACAAGCTGAAAAATCATCTTCGGTTGTGAGAAGAGGAAGAGTGAGAAAAAGAAGTAGGGGCTGCTCCATGACAACTACGGAGCCACCTGATATCGCCTGTGCGCTTGAGGTATCTGAGGGTTTTCTTTTTTTAGGAAGGATGATAGCAGGACTTAGTCATTGTTTTTAATTATTCCATACATAAATAGATGGCAAGATTCATATTCTCATACGTTCCCTGAAATCTCTACTTGTCAAAAGTAATTGCTCCTTTCCCAAGCCAAAAAGCAAAGGAAGGAGTTGCACAACAAGGCAGCGGGGCCGGAGGGTCCCGGGAACAGCAGCTCACCCAAGGTCAACGCCGAGGCAGCCGGGAGCGCGGCTGAGGCTGGCACCGCTGCCGACCAGAGCACAGGCTTTCCAGGGGAAAGCAAACCTATTTCTTTTTTCTCCAGCTTTTAATAAGAAAGAAGTTAAAAAGCTTCTGTGAAAATGAGGTGGCGAGGGTTTACTGGAGTACGAAAACTCTAAACAATACACAGCTCATCGTGCTCATTTGGACCTTCCCAAGAGCATGCAGCAACACAGGCACAAAACTTCTACTGGCTGTGCAGGACTTACAATTATTTGCTGTCTAAATGCATGTCATTTGTTTGCGAAAACACTGATTTCGCAGTGCATTCATGTACTGAACTATTTAATTATGTATCTGAAGGACTTTAAATATAATTATTAGCCCATGCGAAGTGAAAGCTAAGGAGAAGTGCTAGACTTTGAGACTTGGAGAGACTTGGACAACTTTCAGATTGTCTAAACTGCAACAGCAAATAATGTAAGGAAGTTTGCAAAGCAAGAGAGAAATTCTGCAAATTGTAGAAAAGAATTAATAGCTGTCTTAGCTAGCACAGATCCTGACTAAATCAGGGACGACCCTGGAGCCGAAATGGTGGAGAACCAGGGGAGAGAGCAGAAGAAGGCTGGCAGCAGGCGGCTCCTCCCGGGAGCTGACCAGGACATTCGGTCAGTGCCAGCACAGCACGTGGCGGCGTGTCCTGCACACGCGTGTGCACACCGAACACACACAAGTGCCTTCTCCTCGCTCGATGTTCCCAGAAAATTGCCAGTGAAGCTAGAGCTTCATTTAACGTGCTGGGACTCGAATCCAAAACACTCGATCAACGGATCCACTCCCAAGGCAACGGGCACCAACCAAAGCAGGGGAAGTCCTGGATGAACACAAGGAAACACTTGTTTACTGGGAGGGTGGTTGAACACCGGAGCAGGTGGCCCAGAGAGGTGGTGCCACCTCCATCCTTGGAGATACTCAAACCCGATGGACATGGTCCTGGGCAACCTGCTCGAGGTGACCCTGCTGGAGCGGGGCTGGACCAGGGGCCCTGCGGGGCTCCCAGCCAACCCCAACTGCTCTGTGACTGAAGCTCTCAAGTTATAGCATCTTCAGCGAGACTATGTACATGCTCTCACAGCCACCGCAGCGATACGATTTTTTGCTAGTGCGAAGAGCAATATTTTGCTGCAGTGCTCGGCTGGACTGTCATTACGCTGCAACTGGCTGAGCTGGAGAGCCGATGGGTCTGGCATGCTGATTACTGGACTCATTCAGGGACATCACGGCTTATTAATGGGGAGAGGGAAAGAAACAGGTAGTTCACCACTACGGCAGGAGCACAAGGAGGTACAGAAGATTGTTGGCTTCGCGGGAAGCAATGAATGGTTCGTGAGAGCCCCTGTCTGCACCAAGACAAGTATGCAACGAAAATGGTTTCAGTCATTTCTCCAGCAGCCCATTTCTTTACTTTTTAGGGTTTATAATAATTTAATCAACAAAATTAAAAGATGCCTATAAGCAGTTGCAGCCTAGCCAGCATGCCGTATCATACGTGCCAAGGGCAGCATCCCCATCGATCACCCCTGGACACTGAGGCACTCACGGTCCATCCCCAGTCCTGACCACTGCCAGCATTCGTCCTCAAAGCAGCCTCCCCTCTTCCATCAAATGGAAAGCGATGGTCTTCCATCAAACACCGGCCAGATCTGAACCAGCAACGAGCAGCACAGCGCGGTGGCATCGCTGCCCGCTCTGCAGAGCGCTCACCTCCGCGACAGCGCGGCGAGTCCGAGCGCGGCGACCGCAAAGGCCGAGCGGGCTCCTCTTAGCGCTCAGCCACAACCTAAACCCACCACGGCACATCACGAACGGCGGTGTTTTTTTGTTGCCAGGTTATGAGCTCTCGAAGGCGCCCTTGGAACGCTCCCTGCCAACAAAATAGCCCTCGGTTTAACATCTGAACCCAGGGGCCGGGAGAAAAGCGCTGCCTTTTACCACTAAATTGCAGTGTTGGGTTTTAGCGTTTCTTCAATTATGATATGGACAATGAAACCGTGTCTTTCTGGATGCATGAGGAATTCTGCTAAATGAGCCATTCAGACATCTGAACTTAAGTCTGTTCTTTTAATACATTTGATTAACACGGAAATTTTATCTCTTATGCCATTATTTTAGTGCTGTAACATCAAAAACATTAGTCCGCAATGTACCCGTGATCACGGGAGGATAGTTTATGGGCGCCAGAACGAACTTCTGGAGCAGACGTAATGATTCCGCCTCCCCAAGCGAGATGCTCGTGCAGAAGCTGAGGCGGAGGCGGATCTTCTCAAACCATAAAGGGCCGCAGAAGCTACTAAGAGCAATGCTGCTTCCCAGCCCCGCTGGTGTAAACAGGACTTGGCCACAGACAGTGGCCAGAATTTCGCTTATTAATCTTGCTTGTTCCCCTCTGGGCGCTGACAAAGCCAGAGAAACCGGGCTGAGACTCCACTCCGCTTCCTCCCCCCAAGTGCACGGTGATACCTACGCAAGCGGTCAGCACAGCCGTGCCAGCTGAGGGCCAACTCTGGACTCAAGTGGCAAGGAACCACTTCTTTTTCTCTTTGAATTTATTTTAGCCAAAGGCTATACTTATAATACAGCATAATTTTATTTTTGCACCACATTTCTTATGGAGCATATCACATCCACACACAGCTGTGCCTGGTAAGTATGTATTGCCCAGTCAAGAAGTCAGCGTGTTCAAATATTTAAAAACAAATAAACAAAGCTCTGTAGCTTGTGTTAAGGGCACTGACACTTCATATCTAATCACAAAAAAAGGATTAGCAATAGACTTTGCAGGAGTCGAAATTCCTTGGTACGTTGGGTACCTTTTGTCATCTCAGTGCAGTTTTTGTGCATTTTTCTAGGGAGAGAGAATGAAGAAGAAATTATTATAGGTGAAGGAATCTTGCCACCAAAATGTGAGGAAATCTAGTTATTTGACTAAGCAAAAAAATACTAAGTAATTTGTAAGAGAAGAATAAAATGAACTCGCTGTGTCTCAAGAGGTCTGCAATATGATCTTCAGAAAAGGTAGCTTGCCAATTTAATTGAGGTAGGAGTTATTTAATTTTTTTTATATACAGGTATAGCTTTCAATAAAACTACATATGCCTATAATAGTGCAATGGCAGATGTGTCTCGATTATTAGAGGTGGGCTCTGGGGAATATATACAATGGATCTTGAAATCCGTAAGCAGCTGTTTGGAAGGGAGGGGTGGAACATTGCAACACACACACATGTTCCTTAAGTGCAGTAATGTTTTGTTATTTTACTGCAGGTGTATTACAGAGATGAAATTTAATAACTTATTGTATACAATACCAATAAAACTGAGAGATTCTTTGCCCTGATGTTCACGAACAAAGTATAAATTAGAAGCGGTTCTGAACGCAGCAGCTCTGAACGCAGGCACACGCAGCACCTCTGCTGACGCCTTCCCTGGCTGACACCAGAATGCTGTCGTTTCTGCTATTTCCTACCAAAATGTGGTCAGGCCACTAAAAAAAAAAAGAAGGAAAACCCTGAAGTGCTTTACAAGATATTGGAGAAAGCGCTGCTGATCGAGTTGAAGGAAACCAAAAGCACGTGGATGCATGGGACGACATTTGTGCAGGGAGGTCTCCGCAACGTGGGAAGCCCCTGTGCGATGCCACTAGAGGTATCTTTGTAATAGCCACTCTTCAGTGGCTTAAAACAGAAGCCTATTTTAGAATATGCATTAGTCTCAACCTCATGCTGAATGAAGCACTGAGGAAAGACCTTTCAAAAGTACGTATCAGATAAAAACATAATCCCTCCTGCTTTTTTTCCCCTTCTGTCTTTGCTGGACTGCTCTTCACACAATTAGAGATGCTGCAACAGCTCAATAATTCACAGCAGAAAAAGGAAGTCCCAGTACTTCTGGAAGGAAAAAGAAAATGGGCAACAGCTATTTCTGTCCATTCCCTTCTCAGCATGAGAGCACTGTTATGCAAGGATTTACACACTCACTGGACACGCAGACACGGAGGCACAGGCAGCCGGGCTAAATTAATTTATATGCACTTGCCACGGAATCTGCATATCCTTGCACTTCCATTATACTCATTTTAAGGTTTTCCAGCAATATTTCTACTATTTCTATACAAAAGGTATATCACATACTCCCTCCGTTATGCTCAACGAGCCTCAAACATGCAAGAATTAAAATCCAAGGCTTTCCTTCTGCTCCTCAATGGGAAAGGTTCAAAGAATCCTATTGCAACTGATGGGAACGGGAAAGAGATGGCGAAGGGGGCATTTCTGCGTGAAGTGGAAAGCGTGTCTGCCATGCTGCCACCTGCTCAGAGGGAGCAAAGCCAAAGACTTCTCCCCTCTGTGTTGGCTGTAACACAGACAGCACAAAAGGCCGTGTGTATCTAATAAGAAAACCTTCTGAGGAAGCCCCGCCACGTGCCAAAGCCTCCTCTCAGCCTCCCCAGGTGTCCGCCCTTCAGGCTACCCCCACGTAACTTCCCACCTTCCCACCCGTGTCGCCCCACCGCAGAGGAGAAGGGGAGCAAGAAAAGGTGGGATGCGAAAGAGAGGAGCCAAGATCATGCAGGAGAAGGGACGTCACGAAAGAGCCAAGGAGGACTGTAATGTCCAGTAAATACTTGGAGCCAGATCCAGTTGAAAAACGTACAGAAGAACATTACCAGCTACAAGAGGCTTTAACTCAGGTTGGGTCTACACGAACTTTTAAGTGAATTTCTAGAAACCTACGCCAGAATTGGCATACTCACTTGACCTCATAGCCTGCCATGCCCTTAACCATGTGTTCCTGGAAACCGTCTGGCTCTGCTTCCAGAGGCATGGGACTTGAGACTTCGGGGTGAGAAGAGAGAGCGTAGGAATGCAACAAGCTAGGGAAGAAAAGACTCGGGGAAAAGGCAGGCAGAAAGAAGTCATTCTGTGGATCAACCTTTTCCTTTACCACAGTATCTTGAATCAAGCTTAAGGCTAGCAGGTATGTTCTCATTCTGGATGCAATTTATTACATTATAGAAGCAGAACTTTTTTTTTAAGCTGGCTGAGTATATATAACTGCACTAGCTTTCACCTTAACACTTCATTCCAGCTTCAGCTTTTAAAAGTGGGATGGTTCCAGCTGGCTTCGGAGAGCATTTCTTGAGCATCAAGTAGATCAGTACATCCAAAGACAACATTTAGACTCCCTTTCCAAAAGTGTTAGTAGCAAAAACAAGTCACCTTACGATTTCTGGATTTTATTTTAAGTTAAAACACCTTGAAAACTAAATATCAGTTACTGTGCATTTGCCAGAAAGGCACAGTCCAAATTTTAAAAGAACTGTCTAATTTTGTGTTGCCTTGGAAATCTAGGGAGTGTTTTCTGGCCATCGAGCTCATTTCACAGTTCTCTTTATTCATTGCTTTCGTGAATTAACTATTGCTCAGAAAAGCGCAATAGCTCTGGATTATTCAAAGTTGGTCCTATCGACTATTAGCTGATTAGTGGATCCATGCTACTCTAAGCAGCACACGTTACTATTAGTCTAATAATAGTATTTTGTATATCCAGATCCTCTTGCACCAAGGAATATCAATGTTTTATAAACACTGCAGAATCAACGCAACCCCTCATTTTTATCTGTCATTTGGGAAACCAAAGCATTGTGATTTACACAAGTTTATCCTCCAGCCTGAACAATGTGCTCGCATCCCTCGGGAGCCGCTTCGCAGTTCCCACGGCGAAGTCCGTGCGCACCCTCGCACCCATCCGCGCGCCCCGAGCGCTGACGCAGCAGAGCTCCTCTTTCTTATAGCGCTTTCTGGCTTTGCCAGTTTAAACTGTACTATGAAGTGCTGATTTACATTAAGCTCTTTGAATAAAGAAACAGATGTATTGCCCTTCATTATGGAGTGCAGGCTCTTATTTGCAATCCGAGTGCCAAACCAATAACACAGAATAATACGGGAAACCAGAAAAATGGCTGGAGGAATAAAATGGGCAAACTTTTTTTAATCCTGCTGCCTTACGAACCCCCCCCAAATCAGCACAGTTAAAAAAAAATCGATCTTTGGGGAAATGGTAAGTAGCGCAGAATTAAGACAACATGGAAACTCCTGACTGTACCGAACGAAATGAGATTTTTGTCATTAACTTCAGGGAAGCCGGTGTTTCAAAAGTGTCTTGACAACAACTTCAGTACATGTTTCTTAGGTGACTTGTCTCTAACGGAATTAAATAGGTCCCAAGATGTGCTTTCTTCCGTCCCCACTGTAATCAGTGTTGCATTCGCTATGGTTTTCAGTGAGAGCAGAATTGGGCCCTCGGCTCTGAAATAAAAACCATCTCGACGTGAACGGGTCGCTGTGTATCTGCCCTCTTCTCTCGTTGCTGTGAACACAGCACAGGGATGGAAACCTCAGCTCACGGCTGCGGTTTGCGTGGAGAGAGGTTGCTGGTTTCTTCCCTACCAGAAGATTAATAGGTAGCAAGTTCAATATCGTTAGGTATTTAGTTTTCCTTAATTGTTCCAGGAACTCATCTGCAGAGAGCAATGCATCACATCTGGAGGTAGCAATTTACCTTTCAGAAATCAACAAAATCTGCACTCTCCTCTCGCGTTTAGGAAAAAGGCACGCGCACCACTCCTCCTGCTCCTCAAGGCCCTTCGACAACTGAACGCTTCAGGGTCTCCTGAACTATCTGCAACGTTACTACCAACATGTGCTTTGGAATTCACTAAGTTTCCTTCGATATCGTCTGTCTAGATAAGCTAATCTTTCTTAATACATATGAAAACACACCCCAGAAATCTTGCAATAGACTTGTAGCTTTTTGCTTTATTTTCAGCCCGAAGGTTCATACTTGTTAATAATTTGGTGGATCCTGATAGTTCTGCAGCCTGGAGAACAGACAACAGATGGCCCAACCGCAGCACTAAGCATTATTCCTTCGGTACCTTGCGGGAATTCAAGGGATTCTCGTTTTAGAAATATTTTTTCTCCTTCCTGCTGGAGCACTGGTCATCTATTTTATCCACTTTTCCAACACATTTCAAGAGCCTGCATGCATATGGCAGGAAGAAAGACCCTGTTCCATGGACGGGACTATTCATTATTTGTACTTTTTGTTAATATTTCCTTAATATTCCTCAAATTTTCATGAATGAAACCAGAGAAAAGAAGAGTGAGTAGATGAAGAGTGAGCAGGCAGGGTAGCAAGTTTTCCCCATCGAATCTTCACTGGCTCTACGCAAGCACGGAGCATGGTCACGGAGCTACAGCTGAACATCCTGCACAGACAGCAGAACAGCATCCATACCAGCTGACCTCTGCGGAAACTCATCCCTCGAAATGCACAACATGATCGTCCAGAGATATCATCCAGAAAAAGAAATGCATTCGCTCTCGCGCTACAACCTCAGCTACGGGATCGCTTTACTGCAGTAAGCGATGCACCCGTGCCAGGATCCTGGCAACACCTATTCCGCCGGCACGAAGAACGTGGGGAGAGGTGTTGTGGTGCTCAGCGGTGCCCCGCTTCGGGCTGCCCACCGGGGCTCGTGCTCTCCTTCCCGGAGCGGGCAATAGCTTGCCAAAAGGCTGCAGCATATCGGCATTTCAAGGTTTCGACCTCTTCTGTGTTCTGGACCAAAGAGAAATCCAGTGACCAGCAACAGCCATGGACACCGACTTCATGCAGTTGGTGCTTTTTTGAACAAAAAAGAGGAACCTGGGCTGCCGGTTTCTCCAGGCAACCGCCCTGCGCACGGTGATGAGCCGGCAGTTCCCCTTTCGGAGTTTCACCCCGTGGCGATCCGCCACTCGGTCCCCAGCGCCGGCGGGCAGCGCGGTCCACGTGGGCTCTGCGGGGTGGCACTGGCGTGGCCGCAGCAGCCCGCAGCCCACCAAGGCCCCGGACGGCCCCCGGACGGCTCGTGTCGGGCACACCATGATGCTGCAATCCCATCAGCGCCTAGTCACTCTTCTGCCGTTTGCTATCGGGTCTATTTGGGTGCAGGACACTTCTTTGATACCGACTCTAGGTCACTCGCCACTACTGTAGAGAACCTATGCGAGATGCAGGCTCACTTTGGGTCCTGAAGCTGCTGATGCTAAAATAAATGATCTGTCTGGTAAACTGTCTCCTCGAGCTCACAGTTGCATCCCTGCCTTTAGCTTCCAAGTTTATCTTTTTACCCCCAAATCAAAGGAAATCCACACCTGTGACCAGCAGACATCCATAAACGCCCTGTGCGTACACGAATCCGTGCAGACTGCAGTATGAGTCGTCTTACTGCATCTAAGACTCCAGGCAAAATGGACAGATCACACAACCTATTAAGCCATAGTGTCATTTTGAACACTGAAACAATTTCTAACTCCCTTTCAGTAATACAAGACCACTCAAATACAGCAAGATTGAAAGCAAAATTAAAATCAAAATGCAACAAAGAGAAGATATGTTTTCAGATGAGACCCAGCCCCGAAGCACCCGGGGAACCCCAGGTGCCCGGGGCTGCAGCGAAGGGTCTCGCCTGTGGGCCGCTGAGACCACATGCGAGGCACAAATTCCCAAATGCTATGTGAGGACTGGGAAGATGAGTCATCCTGCTAGCTCTCCGCAATAGGAAGCAAAGGCATGCAAGGATTTTAAGGGCTGGTTGCTAAAATTAACTAAGAATTAGTGCAGTTGTTGGGAATCAGGTAAAGACAGGGTTACATGTGTGCTCTTCTGCATTCACCTGCTCTGGTTATTGCAATTCAGTCGAAATCAGTAAGTCGTTTATTGTCTTGACAAATAGTGATGTACGTGGAGGTTAAATGCATCAATAAGATTACTTTCATGGCTCGGTTTGTAAACTGCCACCAGTAGGAATCTCCACGCCCTTCCACTCTGTTCCACGCAGAATTAAAAATGCAGAGTTTTGCGTTAGACCAGGCAGCAGAACACCCTTGCTGCCCCTTCCAACCCAACCCGAGCTCAGTGTACAAACCTCTGTACAGGAAACCTCCCCAAACGCCGGCGAGACGGTGACGACTCCGAGCGCAGGGGCTCCGAGGCAGCGGGGCAACCCGGCCCCAATAAGCTGTTCCAGCTGAAACAGCCTAAAACAGTTTCCCCATATTATTAAAGGATGTGGACGTACAAAAGTGATGCAGGGATCAAGTATTTCCCTGTCCTGTGGGGAAACAGCATGCATTCTGGGGGCTGATTTTTCTTTTTTTCCAGGCAGATTTACACAGTATAAAGCCTTGAATATTAAGAAGGCTATTAAATTCTTTCAATAGTTTTCCAAAGTAAGAAGCTACTGCACTTATAAAAAGGAAAGGAGGCCTAGCACTCTTCAAAAAACAAAATGAATTTGAACATACGATTAATATTGTTACTGAAAGTGAAAAGAAAGTGTCTTTTAAGGAAATCAATTGTCTTGAAACAAAGCACGGACTTTTGGTTATTGATAGTATTTTTAGACTCAGACTTTCTCTGGAGACTTAAAAGTATGCAAATGCAAAGTGCACAGAGGCACACATGCACACATGCTATACCTTTGTATTACACTGGCATTTTATTATTTAATTAAACTACTCTTATTTTTCTAGCTCACGCATGCTTCCCTTGAGACGGCTTTGCTGTTAGCCTGCTGGCCTTGACTTCCAGCCAAAAACAATTCAGAAACAAAAAGGGACAACAAATCATATTTTCACAGACATTTTTATCCCTCAATACAACCTTGTTTTCACACAACATCATACAGATTCGAGGCGAACTAGAATTCGCGGCAGTGGCCAGGCGACGCCGGGGCTGCGGGCGGGCGCTGCGCGGCGGCACGGCTCGGCCGGGAGGTGCAGAGCAAACGTCTGCAAACACCGACCATTTCTGAGCAACGCGCGCTTGCAATCGCTCCTGCGTCCGACGGAGCCTAACTCGAGGGCGAACGAGCTTAAGAAGCAAAGCTCGTTTACCGGACTATCTATCGCAAGCCCTCTGCAAAGCAGGTTTCCACTTACCTGGTGGCAACCCTGTAAATTCGAGTCTCTTCCATACGATGAGTATGAACCCCTTTCTGTTTTACCTGTTAAGAAAAATAAATAAATTAATTAAAACAGGTATTAAAGGAGGTGCATGTATCTTCTCTGAGCATTTTATATGATGTCCACGGGGCTTTCCCAGCGCTGTTTACAGGTGTAAAGCGGGAGCTGCTTCCCGCAGGGAAACTTCCCGCGTGCCGCCGTGCCAGCACCTCTTTTTTCCTCCTTTTTTCCCCCAGGAAGTCTTTATAACGCGGATGCAAGACCTCGCGGCTGCAGCCCTGCCACGCTCAGAGAGGAGGAGGAAGGCGCTGCCGCAGCGGGAAGACGGGAGCGGGACGGACCGGGGGAAGCGGGGCTGCCGCGAGGCCGCAGCCGGGCGCGGGACCGGCGCGAGGAGCATCGCGGGGCTCATCCCGGCCATCCCCCAAACGGCGCACGCACACTTGAACCAACCCACCAAGCCTTAATACGGGGCTGCTGTGGTTGACCTCCACCTAGACGTGCTATCGGTAAGGTCTGGGGTAAAATATTGGCTTTCCCCTTCGAAATAATTTAAGGATCTGTAGCTCGTTTTTGTCGCGTGGTTGCTGTTTTTTGCACGATCTCATGACTTGACCACGGGAACCTCCAAAATTTATTTGCAATGCATAGGGCACTTGGACGCGCCCGGACTGCGGCCGCCCTCCCGCGTGGCTCCGAGGAGGAAAACACAGGGACATGTTTTAACTGCGAATCCTGGAGCCCGGCGCAGACCTGCCGGCGCGGCGCCCGGAGGGGCCGAGCCCCAGCGCCCCGCGGCCCCGGCCACGACACCGCCCCGGCGCCCGTCCTTCCCGCCGCATCGGCAGCCTCGTCTTAATTTCAGTTGTTAAAAAATATTTATCCAGATACAAAAATAAACCCGCTGCAAATTACAAGTTGTCAGGGTTAAAATCTACTTCTATTTGTGTGGGGGAGGATGGGAGAACAGCACAGACATGAATCATTCTCAGTAATTTGAGTGTTTCCATGACATCAATGGGCACTCGGCCAGGGCTCTGCCGAAGTCTGCGAGGTACCAACGCGCCACAGCAGCCAGCGGGAGACGGACTCTTTTTTAGGATTATGCTCCCTGTACAGACTGCGTCTCCAGCATCCCCTTCCGCCACCGCGCAGGCAGCTCGGGGAGCGAGCGCGTGGCGAGCGGGAGCCTTTAACTTTATTACGGCTGCTGCTGCTGCTGCTGCTGCTCCCGCACGCAGCCAGAAACCTGCCCTCGCGATCGGGAACGGCTAACAAAAAAATTATGGAAAAGTCAGGAAAGCCTTGAAAGGGTGTACATACACGGATTTTCACTATCAACTGCTGTTATGAAATGACCACACTTTTTGTAACGATGCTTCATTTTCTAGGGRAAAAAAACACCTTTTGTATAAACTGTCCGTTTAAAATTAGCTACAGCCTTGATGTYGATGCTCTGCTTAAAATTCACTGGCACATTCGTCTCAGCTAATAAAATTTGCGATCCCGTGCGAGAGCAGGCTCCCGGAGCGGCCGCTCGTGCCCCCAGCCCGGAGCTGCCGGGGAAGCGGGCACGGGGCGCCGGGAAGGACGGGGCGCCGAGCCGAGCCGAGCCGAGCTGAGCCGAGCCGAGCCGAGCGCGGCGGCGCGCTCACTGCGGCTTTTTCGAGACAACCCTCCAGTACGAGAATGCGGCAGCCGCTGCGGATATTTTTTGGCACAAAGACAACGGTGGCAGTGCCAAGCCCCATGGCTAAAACTACTCAAAAGAGGCATAAGGGTAGCATTAATCGTTCAAGTCTTTTACTGCATGGAGTACTGCTGTCCATATTTTAAAACCTAAAAGTACCCGTTAGTAATATTCCCTGTAAGCCGAGGGGAAAAAAAAAAAGAAAAAAAAAAGGAGGCTTGAAATACAGACRAATAACAAATCTTGTCAGACATCTGATTAATTTTTCTACCTAGAGGACCAACGTGAAAACGTGCCATTTGCTCCTCGCACTCTGCACACGCAACAAAATATATATCCTTACGTGGCTTTAGGAGCTGGCGACCGAAGCAAAGCTCCGCCGAAGAAGTTGACCTGCAGAGGCTGGTTAATAACTTTCGAGCACCCACTTATTCTTAAGGCAATGCAGAAAAAGCATCTTCATGATTATCCGAAGTAACAACTTAGTGTGTGTGTAAATATATATATATGTGCGTGTATACGTGCTCCATCGGTTGGCACAATGCATGCCACTCAAAGGGGAGACAAAGAAAGGACTACAGGCAGCTCCTGCCTCCCGCAAGCACACCGAGCCGGAGCCTGTGCTCTCCAAACACCGCAGGAAAAACTACCCATGATCTCCGCCAAACTCAAATGATCGCTCCGTAAATATTTTGCTTGCATTTTTGTTGAACTGCACAAAATAAAGCAGCACAGGCTTGCCAGTCAATCCACGAAGAAGCCGCTCGCCTCTCCATGGTGCACTTTGAAAAATTAATCAAATTAAGTAGAAAATTTAAGCAACTTGCAGAGCACAAATGCAGGTCGTCTGATTCCCCCCGCTCCCCTCCCTGCCCCGGAGACGGGGCACCTCGCCTCCGTGCCGGCAGGCAGAACGGGAAGGCAGGAGGCAACTCTCTCCGTCTGCACAGAAAAGGGAAGTGAAGCTATTTCTATAAATGATTCGAGTTCAATGTTTGCATTGATTTCATGTTTGACATTTTTTTTTTAGAGACGGGTTCAACCAGAATATTCYGATTCAGGTTTCCAGTGCCCTACATTTGGGGTTTAGTTCTTGGTTAGACTGAAAGAAGGGAAAGATGCTTTAAAAAAGGAAAAAAAAAGTAATTGCATCAGGGATGGGAATGTGAATGGCTCAGAATTTGGATCTGTTCAGGTCTGCATTTTGGCTTAAACTTATTTCTTATTTTATTACAGCATTTCTAACATTTCTCAAAATTATTTTTTATCGTTCTTCCCAATGCCCTGTGTCTCCAGCGCACGCTGAAAGGAGCCTGGCTGACTCCTCCGAAGGGAACGACAAAAAAAGGGAGGATTCACCTCTGAAGCAAGACCAGGCATGAGAAACATGCAGCTGGGAGCCGATTTTGGGGAAAGTTCTGAGCAACCAGAGAATGGGCTAAACTTTATAGCTCCCCATCCGTCTTTACACCGTGCACCGTCATTTATGTATTATCAGCCGTGGCAGGGGGTATTCGCATTATTATGAGGACCATGAAGCAGTTTACTTCAATAATCTACAGTTCTTGCATTTATTTTTATTTTTTATGCTTGCCGAGGTTTGGGTGCACAAGAAACGAGGGAGTGGGCACCAGGGAGAGAGGAGCACGGGAACCATCTCCGCGTTCAGCAGCGCGCGTGAAGGCCACCCCTGCCTCCAGGTGCCGGCGGTAGGTGCCACTGTGCCCAGCTCTGCGCAGCCCCTTTGCACAGTGGCACCCAGGCTCCCAGCCCCAGAGACCCGAAAACCCAACTAATTTTAGCACAGAAATCACGCTAAAATCTGTATAGAATGATGAATTATTCYAGGAAAAACCCCGCTGAAATAAATCAGCTCCTGCACGCGGTACATGCCCTACCAGAGCTAAAGGGACAGTATTAATCCCAATAATTTCAGTGCCATCACAGCCCAGGTGAGCACAATGCTAGGGGAAGGAGATCTTTCTGACACGAGAGAGGATTTTTCCCCTTACGCTGATGYGCAGTAAACAGTAACGGCTCTTAAAGAGACATTATGATGCCACAGCAAGTGCTAGTACAAAGGGAGGTTTCTTTTTTTTAAGAAACAGTACCATCAACATGCAAAGGAAATTAAATCCTAAAACCTACACTAAAATAATGCTGCAGATGCGACTCGAGCAACCTAAAGCAAGGAAATTCGGACCTAAAGTGGTCCTTCACCAGACTCGCCTCAYTGGTCTAGTGCTTGTGCTTAACGGCAAGGTTAATTCCCAGATAGCCCTAAAGCCAGACTACGTCCTTACACACACATACACACTACATATATGTGTGCATGTAAATATAGATATATAGCTATAAATATTTTGTAACGTGGATTGCAACAGTGCATGCCGACCCGCGCGCCAGCCCGCTCTGCCCGACCCCGCTCCTCGCGCCGCGCCGCGGGCCTGGGCACGGCTCTTGCTCCTGCCCGTGTCCAGCCACCATAGGAAAACACAGGGCTCATTTTTTGCCACTGGTCTTGGTTCATGAAAACGGGACCCAGATCGAAAGACCGAGGCAAATTGCTCCATCTATTTCTGTACGCTACCAAGTARCAGCATCTCGTAGAGGGCAGTACGTGATTTCCCTGCTTGCGTGCCCTTAACACGAAATAGCTGTGACAAAACTACTTGAAACTGCAAAAATAAGAACGTGGAGACACCACAGCSAAGACCATGTTCCACCAGGCTTGAGTGAAATGGTCCCTTCGCCTCTGCCTAAGCCACTGAAGCCAACGAGGCTGCGCAGCCGGCRCTCCTGCCCCGCGGGAGAAGGGTGCCACCGCGATGGGCCGTCTAACCGAGACGAGCCTCTCCGAGGCGCACGGATCAGGCTTTAAGCAAAACGACTATTTCGGTGCCCTTTGAAGAAATCACTTTCAGGAGTTAAAGAAATTTGAAAGGAACCCCACCATCGTGGACCTCTACGTCTGTCTCACAGAGACTGGTCTCAAATTAACRACGGTGTTCACTAACGAACAACCGTGCGCTTCACCTCCAAAGCCGGGGAAGGGAAGAGCGTTCATCTGAGACAACCCTGTGTTCAGAGTGCAGATGCACCTGACTCCATCAGCATCCTCAGTCTCCTCTCCTTTCCCTACGCGCATGGAATTTAAGWCTAAAGGAAATAATTATCGTCATCCAAGCCTGAACACCTGTATAACTCCGCATACAGACARATTTATTTTGGAAAGAAACAGAAACTCTGCGAGACCCCACTCGCCCGTGGTCACCACTCACTCCCGCAGCAGACAATAGTCAAAAGATGGGCAGGGGGTGAAAACAGGCATCAGCAAACAAAGAAATACAAAATCATGATAAAATACTAGAGAATCAGAATAAGGGGCAACATTTTCATAAAGATATGAGACAAATAAAAGCATGCTGTAGTAATACGCCAGGCCTGAAAGCAGTGTGTGAGAATTGAATGTGCAGTACTGGATGTTGTTTTATTCTGAGCAAGCCTCGTAGGGCTATTTTAAATCAAAATGTACAGCAGGGTGATGCCTCCCCSTTTGTGGAGGGAGCGCAGGGCAGATCCCTGTCGGGTGCCTGGAAACCCGGGGTTTCACTCGGACGTGCAACCAGGACCRCTTCAAACAGGGGCGATAGGATCTCCGGCCAGGAGAGACAAAGARTCGGAGGAGGACAATAAACCGGGACACAGCCAAAGTCCGGGCTTTAAATCTTCGGTCTGTAAACCACCCCCTATCTAGCAGCATTTATTAAAAGGCTACTAAAACAAACCGTGTTGGACACGAGAAAGGATAAGGAGATCAAAAGCCTTATCTTGCCGACTGTGGCTCCAATCTACATCTAATCACGACAGGCAGAATCCACCCTTATCAGSTGGCTGCGTTTCATCCAGAAGTGACGGAAGACTTGTAACCCTAGTCCTCCGCCCACGCTTCGCGCTCAGCCAGGACCGCGGCCCCGTCTGAAGACGTCCCAGGGCAGGAGCCCCGGCGACACGGCGGGCCACACCGTGGTACCGCCTTCTACACTCCAGCAGGCATCTCGTTTATCCGCAATATTACCCCAAAAAGAAAATTTAAGAAAAATTTCTGGCGTTTCTCGTTGGTGTAATTTTGACCTTTTAAAAACAATTTGGACGGGATCATTCGGATTAGCTAAGCAGACAAAACAAACGAGGAGCTTCCAAGAGTATGGCAAAACAGCAGGAATGTTCTGGTAAATATATTGTAGCATATTATGAAATACCCAGTGGTCTCCAGTCGGTAATCTCCAGCAGAGGGCATGCATASCCTAAGCAGGTTGGTACACTCGAGAACTGACATTTCCTAAACATTTCAGAGAAAGCAATTTGGGCTGAGAGCACTGGCRAACTCACGGCATCAGCACGCGCACGCCCCAGCGCTGCCAGGGCAAAGCCCAGAAAAGCTCCGTCCTGAGAAACTGTCCRGGAATGACGATTCCCACGCAGGAAAAACCAGTCTTGGCGAGGAGGTTTTCACCTCTGCTACACTGCAGTTTTGCTCAGAACCTTTCCCTCCCAAATGCAAATGCAATAACCTTTACGCAAAAAAATCACTGCTCGATACGAACTTTACACGCGAAAGGAATGCTAAATTGAGCCGTAAAATCCTGCCTGATTCGCAAACATGTTATTCTCTGTAGGTGAAACACTGGCTGCACTAATATTAATAATAAAACTGAGCATCTTCAGTGCAACCAGATTTTTATCCTAAATTCTTGAATTATTGCACAAAATTGGACAGTATTAGCTACAGTTTTTAGTCAAATTTTCATATTTTCTATTTTACTTWAGTCAGAGGAAATAGAAAAGAATAGATTCAGGGATTCATTTGTCACTTGGTTGTCATGTTCCTTCCAAAATTACTCGGTGAAGATGCATAATGGGAAACTTTGTCACCTCTATCCAGGCTTACGGATCCGCCAGTGGAAGTATTTCACCCACAGCTGCTGAGCGAGGTCCCCTCTCCCAGATACGCCAGAACCTCTATGTTCAAACAGGTACAAATGCATAAAGGGAAAATGTTCAGTTGTTCTGTTGCAGGACACAAAACACCTGCAATAATTAGCTGTTACTGGCCCATCCATACGAGTGATCCCGTCCAACCTTAACCTCCGCTTTCCAGCACAGAGAGTAACRGGCATTTGGGTCCCTTATCAGCTAATATATTTTTTAAGTTCCAGTAGCCTTGGGAGATGAACTTAATTTACAAGGTCTACAAGGCAGGCAGCTTAGGTTACATGTAGGTCACAATAAATACTCCTCATCCCTTGGCCACGGCGAGCAGCGCTGCCAGTGCGTAAGTTGAAATGACAAGCCTTTATTATTCCTAAGCACTCGATTCTGAAACATTTGCACAATCTGTTAAGTCCAGACAAATTTAAATGGTTCTGACATGCAGCCTGCTAGGGTCAGTGACAGGGATAATGCCTCTTTACGTGGGTAAAATTTTGTGGCATATAGGTCACTCTCTTAAGGGGAATCAACTGTGTGTCTCTTCTTTGCATTTCCACCACAATCCTTCATCCCGCAGCCTGGAGCTGAGAGTGAAATGCAAGAAAGGAGCCGAGCGCTCAAAGCAAAAATCTGCTTCCAGGACAATCCATTATATCTGACAAGTTAAATGTTCCATGGTAGACCATATGGCATCGGAGCAGGGCCGACGATGGAAGAGGGAAACTCAGCAAATGCATCACAATTAAGGAGTTTGACTATAGACTTTACTTTGATTTACTTTATTTTTTATTAAATTTTAAATATCGCAGTCTTTCAATTTTCATACAGCCCTTCTRAAGTCCCTATCTGATCTACCAAACCAGCTCTACAGGAACAGGTGGTTCACCAAAATCGTTTTCTGTGAAGTCTGATGGTCTTAGCTATTTTAAATAGTGGTCCTGATTAAAGCATTTTTAAACCGGGTAACTTTGCGAAGTGCAGAACATTTCTATTATTAACACGCATAAATATTATTAGTAGCCTATTAAAGACCAAAGAAGAAATAATCAAGCAAAAAGAGAAGAAAATAGYATAACCTCCCACAAAGTCTTGGTGATGAGCTCTTGATAGAGAAGTTACCCCAAAGAAGAGCTAGGACACGCGAGACTGCACTGCATACTAGCAGGAGGAGGAGCAATCCTGGAAATCACCCTGCTGAAACCCCTCCAAGTCCTCTGGCTATGCATTTTGCCCAGGATCGGCCCCTTGCTGCCAGGAGTATTCCTGCACTGGCATGATAGCAGAGCCAATGATCCAAAAGATCTTTGCCATCTTCAAGGTCTRTGACTTCATGGTGCAAAACGGGAGAAATGTATGCAACCCCCTGGGCTTTCGCACAGTTTAACATTACGTATATGTTGGTTTCACACGCACATACATAACTAGATCCACTTCTGAATAATTATCAGGTATGAGTCCACATCTGCCACGGTCCTTTTTTTCTGCTTTAATTACTAAATCGTATTAATGAATCAACCAAAGATGTGAATGGTAACAGAACAACCCTTTCTGTAAGATGCCCCACATCCACCGCTACTTTCTTTTGAAAAGCAGAATTCTCAGGAGCTGAAGGAGGAACCTCTGCAACCAGCTGACATAGCTGAGCAGCGGGAAACAGCATAAAACGGGGAAACACCTGCTTTGGTACCCCTATGGAGACCAGCCTTGAGTGACCTAAATAACAAATGGAACCAGAAGGAAAACCATGCAAATGAACTAATATAAACTATAGCTAATATAAAATAACAAATTAATTAATATTGAAATTCCCAAATTATTTGAAAATACACTGCTGAAAACAGTAACCAGTATTTCCAGAATTCCTTGCAAAGAATCTCTTTTGTAAAAGACAAGAGAAAGATGTGTATAAAATTGTCATTATTCTGGTCTGACATTAAGCAGCTCTGCTATCATTCACTAATACAATATGCAGAAATAATTGCATAGCCATTTTTGGGCAATTCCTTGGGATCAAGATGCAAAAATAAAGTAGGTAACCTAAGCTAAGCCCTTATTTAGGCATTTAAATCATATAGTCAGGAGAACTGTAAATCCAAGCCGGTGTCAGTGATTTCAGCGAAAGTTGCTGGTGGTCAACTAACCCAAACAAACCGCTTATTTGGGCTCTGGAATTGGGAACTTATTTTAAGCACTTATTTTTGGAATCCCTCTTTTTTTTTTTTTTCCCCAAATTTTGACCTTGTAAGCGCCAAGCCAACGCCGCTCCCAGTAGAGGCCCGTCCTGCCCAGCGCTGGAGGCCACAGACCGCGGCCGGGGGTTTTGGACGGATCGCCCGGCCGCGTGGGCAAGGCTTTCCAGGAAAGCAAGGGCAGAGGAGCTCGGTGCTCAGGGTTGAACGGTGCCTTCCTAAGCGTGAAGTGGTACGTGGCCACTCTTTAAATATTCAGTAGGCTTGTAAACGTATGATATTGTTTTCTTATATTAAATGTGTTCTTCTTATTCAAAATGAGTATTACTCATCATTTTTAAGGCTTAACAACATTAATTTTCCAAATGACTTTCACGATACCTCTCATCAGGGCTTCGCACAACGGCGTTAGGGCTCCCACCTGCCTAGGAGGTAGCTCTGCGCTTGCCTCTGCGGGGCTGCCCAGCACCGACCCTTTCGCGTCTCCCGCGGAGGGGAACCATCAGACTAGACATGAGATTCTGGAGTCTCCTGATGGGAGCAGTGGGGGRAAACCGGAGCTGGTTTTAGGATGGATCCCAGCACCAAATGCCAGAAGACAGCGAGGAAACATCAGAGAAATCCATGAACAAGAAAGGAAGAARCAGGAGCTTCTCCAGCTCCCAGCGGAGGCCACCTYGCCCGACTCCAGGGAGCGACGGGAGACAAGAAGKTTTTGCTCCCAACAAGCTRCAGCTAGTGATGTGGCCTGGGYGGTGTCCAACGCTGAGATCTGGGGGCCCGAACGGTCCAAAATCAAGCGCAGCCAGCGGCTTYGCTCCATCCCCAAATACATACAGTAATGGCAAATTTTGGACTTGTGGCATCCGGGCAGTCCAGCTCAGCCTCGGAGGCTCCAGCCGAGGGCATCTCAGCTGCAAGCTCATGTCCTCGCCAGCGCAGCGGCTATAATGCAATTCCCTAAGATCAAACACATACATTTACCAATACACTTCCTTACTAAATTGAAGCTCCAATGCATACCGKTTTTCAGATTTCAAGAAACTGAGAGTAAAAAATCATTGGCAGGAATACCACCTTACTGAAGCAGTCATTACTGGACTTTTAAAACACTGCTTTCAGAGGGGAAAATATTTAACCTCTCACTCCTTTCAAAAAGACATTTATTTGTTTTATTATTCTTTTTAAGAAAACATTTTCAGAAGACTTTAAACACTTCCTATTATTGTTATGTCTATATGTTTGCCGAATCACTGTTGTTTTTGTTGCCGCGAACAAGCATCCAAGCCGAAGGAAACGATAAAGACTTYGACATTATTAAAGCGGGTTTCCGCGCGCGAGGACGTTGCCGCTCGGAGCCCGCGGCCGCGGCGGCAGAACAAAGGCGCTCGCCCCGGCGCTGAAAAGGCACCGGCTCCGGCGCTCCCCAGCCCACACCTTAAATTTATTATTGATTTAGCGTTGAGCACCGCGGGCACTGGAACAAAGACCCCTGCGATTAGGAATGCATGTTTTTGTGGCACGGGCTTTAATTTTAAAAAGGGTACTTTTTTTTTTCCCCCCAAGGATCCCACTATGAAAAAAAGGACATCGTCTTCTTACAAGTCACATGTCTTTCCAAATGTGTTTTTACAATTTCAGGTGACTGTCAGAAATGACAGAGCACGGTTTCTTGGTCTGTTTGTTAGGGGGCTGTCACGAAGCACAGCGCAGTATCTCCTAGGAGCTGCCACCAGCGATGGGTCTCATCCTGGCAAGAGCCACCGTGCATGGAAACCGGCAGCGGTCACCGGGACCTGCCCTCCTGCGTGGTCCCTGCGGGGAAGAGGGCACCTGTGGCCACCTCAGGCCTTCCCCCAGGGACACGCCAGAAGACTTGCCCAAGCGCAGAGGAGGCGTGATGGGGAGGTAGGGACTGAACCTTTCCTCTCCGAAGCAAACGCTGCGGGACAACATCCTTCGCCTCCCGCCTACTTTGCGCATTTAAGGGCAATGGATTTGCACCTAATTTCACTGTTTTCCCCACACAGTTATTCAGTTTTAGCAAAATTACCAAGGACACTCACAGAAAGCACATGCCATATCCTTATTTTTTAATTGACTACCCATCAAATTGATCTTGTCCTGTTAAAATAGCCCTCATATTCCTGAGTCACTGGGCTAGTACTGTCTAAAGGCAAAAGGTTTAGGATTAACGATTTTTGTAACACAGCTCTATCGGCCGTTTCCCTACCTATGGAATAAACCAGGTGCTTCATGGCAGCACAGCCAACGGGACCGCGACTGTTCAGCTATCACCAGCAGTGCGTGCACACACACAAAGCACGGGGAGGAGAGGGAAAGGGAAACGCAGCTAAACCCATACCAGCAAAACCCAGTAAAACGAGGCACATATCTGCGCTTTGTAGATTCCACTACTAAATCCAGATCAACATTTTCATGATTAATTAAAATGTCCATATGGTAAAACAACACTCAATCCAGGGAGCTTTTAAGTGCAGTAATTGTCAGCGCTGAACTCCCGCATTTTGCTAGCAAATCTGAAATTTTGGCCTGGATTTCTTTCTATATGCACTATTTTTTGGGCCATAAATGAAACAGAATGAAAACTTTAGCAAAGTATTCTAACAAGCGGTTTAATATACCAGTTACAACACTTAATGTGGCTAAAAATTAGTCCAAGTACAAGCCGAGCATGTTGTCAATGTCCAAAAGCCACCCAGTTCCCGGAGAGACTATCAGAGACCCAACACGGAGGCTGCCGTGGTGGTAAAACGCCCGGAGGACCACCCCAAGGAGCCACCCATCGCTGCTGATGGACACACTGAGGTCCACCAGCCACRGGCCTGGCCGGCACGGCACCGCGGCCACCTCGCTTGGACGAGCATCTCCAGGTTTGAGGAAGGTCAGGACGCCAAGCGAGAAAGGTGAGCTGGGCCTTGCGCTCATGGCACGTGAGTACAGAGCATCTCGCTTCAGCCCCAGCACGCGGGATGCGGACACTGCGTCGTTCCTCGAGGCTGGGTCTCCCGAGAGCAGTCGCGGCCAGGAAAACCTCGGGAACCGCCGCTCACAAGAACGGTTGTGCACGAGGATGCCACGACCTGCGGTGTGAAACCAGAACGCTCCCAACTGACCTAAACGGGCACTATGGCCTTGGGAGCCAGCGATAATCCATCATGAGACATTTCTAGGCTCGAGAAATAACAAYTTATTAATTGCACTGTTAAGCACCCCGATACACAAATTTATTATGAATATGCTTTAATTTCCAGGAACTTTGAACTCACACAGCTCCTATCGTAGGTGCTCAGTAATTCCAAATTATTAACGAGTTCTAATGAATAAATATGGTTTTCAAATATTTTCCCAGAAAGGTGCTAGTAGATTAACACAGAGACCACTGGGTATCATTTTCACCTGTAAAATGGTTAGATTGAAAAAGTTCCAAAAMCCTTAACTTTCAACTATCTTCAAAACCCTTAAAACACGGTGCTGTAATTCCTGTTACTAGAAACCAACTCCTGCTAAGAACGAGGTTGATTCATACTAGACTTTCCACTTTCTGCCTTAGCAACCACAGCAAATATTTCTACTTCTGACAATAAATTATTAGTTGCTTTGCTTTCCATTCCCAGGTGAATTGTTACTGGAATGATAATATTCTGGAAATGTAAGATTTTGAACAAGGACAGAACTTGGAATAAGCTTTCAAGTGTTAAGAGTGCTTACAAAGACATTCCCAAGGCAACTGGCAATYTTTTTAAAGGTAAACTAGAAGTTCAAATCAGAACTTTTCTTTTGCATTGGAAAAAGGAGGTAATCTTTCACAGAAAAATTTTATTATGCCCCAGAAATTGGAAGAAACATTATATAGGTTTCTGCAATTAAAGCTTGAAACATTCTCGTTAATTATGAAATTCCTTTTCTCTMTATATATTTTTTTAACCAAACTGGGCCTGAAAAAAATCCCAGATTGGAGGGGTAAGAAGATAATCCAATTTTTTCAGTTTTGATCCTTTACTGCAGTTTAAAAAAGCCTGAGATAATTTCTTCTTCTCCCCTGCAAAAGCACTGTGAAACCATTAGTGCTTTGTTATAGCTAATGCTCCCGCAGCCTGCAAGGAAGGATATGGGAATGGGCTTCTCAGTATGAAATATTGCAATGATGAAAAGATTACCYAATTTTTTTTAACATGGTTGAGTTGTTTATTTCTTCTAATCCAGTAAATTCCTTTTTCCCCTTGGAAGCAGTCACTAATTTCAGATGCATCACTTTAAGGCCTGATTGTCAGAAGAATGAAGCATTCATAACTTAAAATAAAGTTTATGAGAGCACTCTGGCTTTCTGAAGGATCCAGAGCGTCACACAGTGCACACACAAGTCAGCTTTGAATATTTTACCCCGACTGCCCTGGGATTTTACATGATCAAAAACCACATATAAAATATATGGCATGCTTACATACAAAGGCTTCTCTCCTTCACTCCAAGAACAAAAACATCTTCTCAATCCATTCAACATCCCATTGCTTCTCATTCACCATAAATTAAAAAAAAAAAATCTTTTATTCAACTCCTCCCTAAGGAAAAACATACAAATAAGGCCTTACAGAATCCTGTACGCACTTTTTTTTTTTAAAGGAGCTTGTATGGTAGAAATGTACTTAAGCTTGATAATATATTCTCAGTTTCTTTGTAGCTTTCTAAATACAAATACTTCTCACCTTATTCCTGCCAGCAGCTCCACGGAAGGCAAGGGGACTGGTTGCATAATAAGACRAGCAGTATCTGGCCCTTACTAATGCAATCTCTAATTCCTTACTAGTAGAAAATTAACTAATTTGAAGCTTATCTTTAACACCACCRGTTCAGATTATTAAGACTCGCATCATGCTGTACACTGAGGTCCCTCGGAGCATCGGGGACTCGGTGTGCGAAGCGCTGCACAAAGACAAAGTAAAAACGGTCCCATGCTTTCGAGAACCAATTGAGGCAAAACCATACAGGTGAAACCTCGTATATCTATTTTAAGTCCATGGGTGTCTGTGCAATATAGATCTGTCTCCAAATAGATCTGCACAACCAGGGCAGACTGCAACCTAGGGAAAACGCGCTGGTGGTCTCACTCCGGTTCTTAGCCGGAGCGAACCCACAAAAGACAAACTCCGTTTGCATTAATTACGGCGCTTGTGGCAGCTCCAGAGCCCCAGCCCCGGATGCCGATGCACCTCGTGGCCACGGGACTGCTCCCTCCGTCTCCCGGCGAAGGCAGACGGACTGGGCAGCAGTCGCRGTGGCCATCGAGCACCGCCCCACCAGACCTTTGGGGTGGGCGAAGGGAGAGCGTTGGTACCGAGGGCGGCCAGGCCGGCACCCTTGGAAAGAGCGGCACTCACAAAAATAGTAGCAATTAAAAGACGCTTTTCTGAAAACCAGGCTTTTCCGAGAGCAAATATCGAACTCACAAAATTAAAACACTACGTCTCTAAACAACTTGGCGGGCTTTCATCTTACTCTATTGCATCTCCATTTACGCTTTTTGAAAATGGCCAAGGATTTCGTATGATGTTGTTTCAGCAATACCAGGAAAGTTTTTCGAGTCGCAGATTTTTAACTGAGCCCCAAAATGCTGTTTTGGGGGGAAAAAAGAACCAATCACAGCAGGAGTCTCTTTAGCAGGAAACAAAAAAGCAACACCATCTTGAACAGTCTCTCAGCAATAGTCGCGCCGTATATAAAGGAAATAAAAAGCTCTCTCAAATGTAAGAATGAACCTATCTATTCAGATTGCTTACAGGTGACATTACACCATCTGCTTGGGCAGTTTGCCCATACAAAAGGAAACTATATGAAAAAGTAAAACCTGATGCATTTTAAAGAAATAGTTACACAAAAAATATACAATTGTAGACAGCAATACAGTTGTATTTATACAAGTTAGACAGTATCGTGCCACAAAAAGTTCTTAAAAATCAATCAATGCAAAATTTATTCTCTAGTAACTTATGGGAAGAGAAAAATAGAAAGCTCTTTCCCATTAACCGGGATATTTGGTATTGCTCCGGATCAGGATGCCTTGGTGCACAAAGCATGCTCCAGGGGAATCGGAGCGCGAGGGAGGCCACGCTTCCACCTCCTCCCGAGCGGGCCCACCGCTGATGCTCTTCCCAGTCCCGCCCGGATGGTGGGTTTGGGGATTAAACAAACAAACCCACACCAACCCAAAACAGGGAACTGCATTTCGTGAACACCGAAGCACTCGGCGTTAATCGCTAGACGTTCAGCAGGCCGGGAACATTCCCAGCGTTCCCGCTGGAGCCTGAAAGCGCAGGCCTGGAGTTTGCCTCTTTTTTGCAAAAACAAGTCCTGGAAATTATTGCTCCATTATCTCAACTGAAATAATTCGCCATGCTCTGCACCGAGAGCATCTCCGTCTTCCTACCGCCGAGGCTGAGACGCCTCGCGCATCTCCTCCTTTCTAACACCGGTGTCAAAACAGGACTTCCCATGGCACCTGAGCCGGCCGGGGCGCAACGTGCGGGAGGCAGCGACCGCGTAAGGCCAGGGGAGAAGGGACCGCGGCAGACATCCGCTTTCCTCAGACCTAGACGCCTGGAGTCTATGAGCACCCAGGTGTAATAAAAAGGAAAAACAGAGAGAGCAAAAAAAAAAAAAAGTTTTACAGAAATTTCCATATTCTGATAAGAAACCAGGAGCTATTTCTGACAGACCCTTAAACTTGTGTATCAAACTATTTCTGCACCACATTTGCTGTTTCTCCTTTTCTTTTAGCAGTTTGTGCTTTTGGGGGGGGGGCTCGGGGGATAGGACTTTAAGGAGTTAAAGGCTCCCTACCATTAATTTGCATCTGGTGCTTTTAGTGTGTGTGTGTGTTTTTTTCTTCCCTGAAAAGTTGGCAGAGCCGCCGATTTTCCATAATGCAAGCATTTGGGAATTGTGAGCGGAATGAAACCGATCCAATCTCCTGACTGCGACATGAATTTTCATTAATTACAACCTTGTCAGCAAAAGCATTATCAAAGCTGAATATGAAAATGCTAATGAGTTCTCATTTGCATATTTTTCTTTGTTGGAATGTCATTAATTATTACATTTTATGATGATGAATGCAGCTGTCGAAGCTCTCCGATGCATAATTAGCCATCAGAATGCCAGGAGCCGATCAGCATTTTTGGGCAAAAAAAAAAAAAAAAACAAATTTCACTCCAACCTCTCCCACTCCCCTCTCCCCCGAAAGCCCCCCAAAGTTTGTGCTGATGACAACACTTCTGCCACCACCTCGCTCCGAGCGAGCCAGAGCGCAGGAGCCGATTTCTCCTCCTTTAATAAAAAATTATTTTGTTTTTGCCGATCGTGCGCTTATACAATTGGAGCAGCTCTTAATAAAAAAAAATCGTTATTCCAGCTTAATTAATGCCACGCTTAATTATAACACCATGATGTCAGCGGTTTTAATTAAGTATTGGCTCGGTTACAAAAAAACTCCTCGCTGCAGTAAGAGTCACTATCCACGGATCCGTGCAGACCCGCCGCTCCCCGGTCCCGGGTCTCCGCCGGTTCGGGAGCCAACGGGGCCGAAGCGCCGCGGCGAGGGGACGGCGGCGGCGAGGGGCCGGGGCGCGCGGCGCTGGGGCGGCCGCGGAGCCGGCCTCCTTGACCGCTCCCCCAGCCCGAGCACGAGCGGAGATGACAAAACATAGCTCATCCTCTCCCAGCCGCTGGGAACGGTGTTTATAAGTAAAAAAAGAAAAACAACGCGGAGCAGATGGGACCATTACACATGACCAAACCAATCAATCACAGATGAAGGGCCCAGGTGCAGCGCAGCCGCGCAACAACGCACCATTTCACAGTCTGTCACACACATACACACGGTCCTACATGACTGACCCTCCGCGGCTCCCCCAGCGCCGCAGCTGGAGCCGCGCTCCCCGCCGCCCCGCGCCCCACGGCGCCCCCGGGGGCCCCACCGGGCCTGTGGTGCTGACCGGGCCCCATGGCGACGCCCGGGCCTGTGGTGCTGCCCGCGCCCCACGGCGAGGCCCAGGGGGCTCAACTGGGCCCACGGCGCCATCGCTGCCCCCACAGTGCCGCTGAGGGGGCTCGCCCTGACCCATGGCACCGCTCGTGCCCCACGGCGCTGCTGAGGGGGCTCACTCTGACCCATGGCGCCATCACCACACCCACAGCACCACTGAGGGGGCTCGCCCTGCGCCCCACGGTGCCATCACCGCACCCATGGCGCCACTGAGGGGGCTCGCCCTGCGCCCCACGGCGCCATCACTGCCCCATGGCGCCATCACCACACCCATGGTGCCACTGAGGGGGCTCGCCCTGACCCATGGTGCCATCGTCGCCCACATGGCGCCACTGAGGAGGCTCACCCCGACCCACAGCACCACCAAGGGGGCTCACCTCAACCCATGGTGCCATCTGTGCCCCACAGAGGTGGGGAGGGGGCTCGCTCCAGCCCCACGGCGCCATCCGCGCCCCATGGTGGTGGGGAGGGGGCTCGTTCCAGCCCCATGACGCCATCCACGCCCATTGCATAGGGAAGGGGCTGCGGGGAGGGGGGCTCACTTCAGCCCCATGGCACCATCTGCACCCCTTGGCATGGGAAGGGGCTGCGGGGAGGGGGCTCACTCCAGCCCCATGGCGCCACCCACGCCCCATGGCACGGGAAGGGGCCGCGGGGAACACATCCCGCCGCGTCGGCACAGCGCACGGCTCCGCGTCTGCTGCGGCCGCCCAGCGCCGCCCGGCCAAGCGCGCCCATCACCCCGCGCCGAGAAGGGCACTCGGGCCTGCGAGCTCCACCGGGACAAAGCTGTTGGCAAACACGGAAAAAAAAACAAAGTACCAAAAACCTCGCGGCAGCCACTCACATCTGTAAGCCACCAATTTCTCAGTTCCTCGAAGTATTTGGACGTGCCAGGAAAGGTCCAGCTCTTGCCACCTCGAAGCCAACGAAAGCTTGGCTGGTGGCTTCAAAGGGTCCTGGCTGGAACGCTGCTCCTGCGTCTGCAGGACGCTGTAAAGCTGTACTTGTCTTCAGAGACGCTCACCGGGGCGAGCACCGCGGAAGGGTCCTGCCCAAACAGCTGGCCAGTTCCATTTAAAATCTGAAAACATCCTTCAGTCGCAAGGCAAGAGAAAGGCCAAATTTAAAAATAAACAAACAAGACCCTCGAGGTTTACTGCAGCTCCCTGCTGTCACGCAGGACCGTCAGGTTCTCTTTACATATGCTCTGAGATATACGTTTTTACTTAAACGCTATCAGCTCAGAAACTGACCACGCTCTTGTTTGGCAGGTTTTGACAGGGAATAGGAAAAAAGGTTCATAGGGGAAATTCTGACGGAACATCTACTAGAGCCAAGGTATATCTCCCACATGCTTTTCAGTTCGGTACATCTTTTTAAAATTAGGATTATTTGCACAGCCCTGAAAAACACAAGTCACACCTTCTAAGTAATGTTTTGAAAGTATCTACCTTGAAGTTTGGATCGTGTTCAATTTCAGAGGCGCAACCAATTTTAGAGCACGCTGGGCACGAGCAGAGCAATCGAAGCCAACTCTCTGCTTCCTTGAGGGCAGCACAGGCTCCTTCCACCCCTCAGTCCACCCGAGTTCACAAAACAGTTTTACAACACGCTCACTTCATTGCTGGTTTTTTTTTTAAACTGCTTATTAAGAGGAATTTTTTCTCCCATTCTTTTCATTAGTACCTCGAAAATGTTCACATACTGTATTTCCCAGAAATTTTTATGCTCCCAAAAGTGTCCTACCATTTTATGCTGGCTGCTTGCTTGCACAAAACTTTGCCTATAAACTCCATAATGGGTGTTAACCCATCATACCTAGTAAGATTTTCTAGCGCTATAAAGAAAAAGAGTCAACTTGTGTTTTGAATGGGCTTCCTTCTCTTCCAACGAAGAGAATCTACACATTTGCATTAATAAATTTCTATTTTCTGGCTCAAAAGAAATTGCAGTACAAAAAGCAGATGTGTACGTTGGATTCTTTCAAATTAAATTTCCAAAAGCTGAGCCTATTCTAGCTCCAGATCAAAGGCACTAAAACACGATCTCCTCCTCCTTCCAGTATAATTACAGAGATTTCATTTCTTTTGTTACAATGAGCACAACAGGTAAATCTTAAAACCTGAAAAATAATGATCAGTTGCTGCTGCACAGCTAGTCTGTGCCGCTGCAAACCTCCGTTCGCTACCCCGCTGTTCAAACTACTGCTCAACAGGGATGGGAAATATCTGCTGCAGATATTCCTCTACACTTTATTCCTGAAGATTTCCTTTCCTGACGAGCTTCGTGCCAAAGGCGTGGAGGAGAGCGGACTAGGTCACGCGCTGTACTGCGGCAGGGCTGCAGGAGGTGCGGGGCAGGGGAGGAGCGAGCCTTTTAACCCAGAGAAAACGAAAATTGGCAACGGAGGGCATGGGAGTCTTGCAAGTTCAGATATTGTCAAAAAGTTATGAAAACGTAGCAGTTTTCCACATGCCTCCGAAGACAGAAGTGCACCGTCACAAAAGCACACCAAAGATATCCAAAAATAATATTTTTTAAGGAAAAATACATTACCCCTCTCTGATGTTGTCCACAGCACTTGCTCAGAGAATGCATGGAATGTTATGCTGGACTTAAGGCCAAGAAACATAAAACAGAGGAAATTTCAGGACATATGCGAAGTTATCTAGGTTGGTTTGTGTTTCTGACCAACCCAGTAACAAGGATATTTTATTCCACAAAGAGATATGTTTCTATTTTTAACTTTTGATAGTATCTGGCTCTAATGCTGGCCAGTACTGTGCTCCTATATTATTTTCTCTGTATGAGAACTTCTTTCTGCATGTAATTCCTTTCACATCTGGCCTCTGCTTAGCTCAGGGCTCGTGACTGATTTCATATTTGTCACTAGATCAAATAGCCTTGCAACGTCTCCCCGCTCTACCCTTCACAACGCCATCCTCTAACCTTACCCTCCCTTCAGAAGACAAATGTAGTTTTTCCCTTTTTTAATTAACCGAGTCCTCAAAGGCTGTTCGTTTTAGCTGGTCTCTGTGGTATCTTCTATATTTCTGTATTATTTCTATACGACATCAAAATTTGTATGTGTTTATCAATAAATCATCACTGGAGAAGGTAACCAAGTGACGTGATAAACCGGATCCACCCATCGAATCCAGCTACACCATGTAGATGATTATCTCCAATAAAGCCAATACAGACCTGGCTTCTCTGTAAGCCCGCGCTTGCGCTCAGTGCCTCAGGCTGTGCTCCTTGGTGCACTGCTCCCCTCGTCACGCTCCCGGCAGGCGGAGGGAGTCCCACGAGCTCGGGCATGCAAGGCGGGCGGCAGCCCAGAGCAGCGAAAGCTGAGTCACGCAGCACGGACGTTCCCGATCGGAGTGGTTAAAGGATGGTGGGTAATCGATACAGAGCACTTCACTGTGGGGGTGTGATCTGACACGGATAGTGACAGCCAGCCAGAAAGACGAGGAGGAGCTGGCTCACATACTGTACCTGAAACCTATTAGAGGGTGGGAAGCTGTAAATGTCTTAAAATTCTGGTCTCCCAATAACATAAAATCATGGAGTTAAGTTGAAGACCATCATTACCTACAACTGGAATCAAGACTTCTTGCCCTTCTTTCATTTTTGCCCTTGATCTGCTGCTGGGTGACCTTGAGGAAGTCACAGCTTCTCTCTCCTTAATTTAGCAAAACGCATACAGATCATTCCACTAAGTCAGGCTACAGCACAACGCTCTTAGGCCGACTCTTCTTTCCCACCAGGCGTAAGTGAGAACCCATCACCTTCTCGGTGATACTCCTGTTCTCTTTCCCTTCCCCTCATCCCATATCCACAGCAGACATCGTGAATGCCAAAGACGACAAGCTGGAACGTGGGAGGTGGACAAATCTCAGTTTCACCCAGACGGTACAGACATTTCCAGAGAAAATAAACAAAACCCTGGACTATGTTATCTATTCAGAAGACCCCCTACAGCAGAAGATATTGCTGCTCAGCAGTACCGATGCTGCGATGAGCACATCCTCATAGCGCAATGAGCAGTGCTTTTGTGGAGCCTGGGCGCGGGGTCGGGACAAGCATTTGGCTAGCACGTGATCCAGTTCCCTGGAGACTCTGCTCAGGTGACTCTGGTTTGGGGGGATCTGGTGAATCAGTTCAGAGCCACGTCCCACAGCCTACCCACGGGGAAAGCAAACCATATGCCCTTGCCCTGACGGTGCAATGTGACCTTCAGAAAGTTTTGTGGGGCTTTCAGCTCTCAGGGAGTATAGCTCTCCCTATTCCATCTTACCTACCTATGGGATGAGATAATACGAGCAAATAACATCTCTCTGTCTCACCAGCACATTCGTGAAGCTTAATTCATGAATGTGAGTACAACACTTTTTAATCCTGACAACTCTAATCTTGCTGGTATGCAAGTACCTCAGAGTGCCTGTGCACCGGGATAGGGTACGCAGGGCAGGAAAATTTTCACAGCAAGCACATGCACCAGGGGACTCGGGGGCACAGGGAAGGAACGGAAGACGGGAGAATAAAAGTTGGTGAGAGAGATGTTAAGGGATAAGTTTTCCAATTTTAAAGAAATGTGAGAGCACAAGCAGAGCAGAACATACTGGTTGGTTTTATTTAATTCTTCTAAATTCAAAGACAGCAACAATGAAGTGTGAAAGGAGAAAGAGAGGATATGTGAAGGAAGGGCTGTGGGGAAGGGAGAAAAGAAGGAATGGGATCCATATTCCTTTGTCCTTCTTTTCTTCTCTTTTTCTAGTTCCTTCCTTTCTTAGTTTTCTGCTTTCCTGACTCCTCTGTCCTTCATTATCTTCTTTCCTGTTATTTTGCTTAAAACTGGCAAAAATTACCCACTGCACAGGCGTTAAAACTGGCCTGAATTCCAAATATAAGCCCAAATCTAGGCCAGAGGTATATTTGGCAAATACAAATCCTTGCCAGATTTACACAGCTCTAATAATAAGGTGACAAGAACTGTGCACAGGATTACGGATGTGGCCTCACTCATCCCATATAAAGTGCCAAAATAGTTTCCTTTGACTTTTATTCAACCTTTGTTCATGAATCTCAGACCATTAGCTTTAAAAAAAAAAAAGGAAAAGAAAAAAAAACTGCTTTGTATTTCGGTGAAGGTTTAAATGTACTGTTTTCCATCAACCCTCAGATCTGTCTCTCTCCATTAAACAACAACGTGAGGCTACATAGACCACGGAGGAGCCTCAACTTGCAATCCCTTACAGCCTGAATGAGACATCAGAATCAGACCCTGCTCTCAGTTATCACGATGCATTTTGAGAACAACTCCACGCTGGAGTCGTGAAGCAGAATCCGGCTTCCTATTCACTTTGGGACTTGGCTTGGCTTCTCTTCTGCTTCATCTATCAGAGGAGAAGCCTGTTTCCCTCCCTATTCATCTCAGTAGCTGAATCAGAAAAGTCCCCTTCACATTTTTAAAACCTCTTACATCCACATGAACCTTGCCCCCATCACAGGTCTGCTGCTGGCTGCCCTCCATCTCCGTTCAGTAGACGAGGGACTTCCCCTTGCCACCTCTTGACATCTGGAATAACCTTACCCTATCTCTCCGAACCACCAGCTTTTTTCAGACACTTCCACCAACATACCTTTCCTTTCTTTCCCTCCTCTTTTAGTTTTACTCTCCCTCTGCATTTAAGCAATCATTTTACTCAGCATTTTAAAATCTTTAAAACATAAAGAAAACCTTATAGCAGTAGAAACCAGCAAGCATATTTTTTATTCCTTTACAGGGCCTTGTTCAAGTCAACAGGGCTCTGCACTGTTGCAGGACTCCTCCTGCATGGATCCAACTGCAGGACTGTGGCCAAAGCTGTATTTTATATTGCCTTCCTTTAAAGTGCAGCTTGCTCCCCTCAGTTCTGTATCATCAGCAAATCTCATTACATGATGGAAGAAATATGTGGACTCTTATGAGAGAACAAGTCTAGCTTCAAAGCCAAGTCCGTTCCCAACATGTTACAGGTGTGCACCACATGAGCAGGCACAGAGATTGCAACTGTTCAGGGTGTGATGACAGCTCTATATAATGTGATCAAAAACATTTCACATGCAAAAAAAATATCAAAGTTAGACAAAGAATAGTTCTGCCATACAAAGAGGTGAAATCTAGTCAAACAAAACACACCGAAAAGATCTGGCTATTTAAATGATCAAGTTAAACAGGACACAGCTCAGTCTCCCATGCTTCACTAGCTTTTATAAGCCTACCAAACCTATCTTTACTATTGCTTTGCTAACCTGCCACTCCATCTGGCTTATCACCAGAAAGGGAATTTGGGGGGCAGGTAGAAGGAAGGGAACTCCCTAAGCTGACCAAAAACCCAAGCGTAGTCTGAGAGTGGCAGCCAAAGGACTCTGGGGCCAATCTGAGCCTCTTGCTCCGCTCCATCCCTCAGAAAAGGAGAAACATTTCAGTAGTGAATTCCAGGTAAACTTTCAAAACACAGTAGGAGAGACGCAATGGCTAGATCCCCAGTGCCTTGAATACAACAAGAAAAAGGCACAAAATATATTTTAAGAAGGCTGAAATTCTGGGTGTGTTATACATATGGAAACTTCTGTTAGTGGGCACAGAAAGCTGACTTTGGTATTAACAACAGAAGGCCAAAGAGCCTCTGTAACGAAAGTCATCCTCACGCAAACACCCCAGAGGACACCAACAGAACCTAGAAACTTGATGGAGAACAAGGGAAAACTTTTCCATATGACTTCTTTCTGAAGCCACTCATGCTTTAAAAGCTTGCGGTTTTCTGCAGTACTTGAAGTATTCCATTAATGGAAAACTAGGATTATATTCAGTGGACTTGAGGATATTGATTAAAAGGGCTAATAAGGATGCTAGTTGGTCACGAACAGGAGGAGCACAGGGAGCTATACAAATTTAAATGTGGGCTAGTGTTGCACTGTTGCACACTAGGGCTACAGGCAACAGACTCAGACTCTGGTTCATCTATGACATGTTCGCTCTACTACAATTTTTCTATCCATGAAACAGAGATTATGAGAGAATTCATAATCTGTTGAAAGAATCTTCTGCAATCCCTTGCATCCCAAAAGAGGCTATTTCAGAGGCTGGTGGCATAATACCAGACTGAAGCCAAAGTGTGTTCCCATTGTGATAAACAGGCATAGAAAATGTTACCCAAGTTAGGTTGTATCTCCAACATATTTTATTTTTTTCAGAAGTAGTTGGGAGAAGATTCTTAAAAGGGAGGTCTAAATAAATTTAGGTGGAAGTTTCAAGAGATTCATCAGACTCCAGATAGATTTCCATTCTTCAGATGTTAACCTTCAGCAGCACCTCAGATGCCACCAAAGAGGATGGGTGGAGGTACTGGAACGTGTGTCTCCTCAGGATGACCAGCAAAAACAAAGAAATTTTGAAGTCTGTAGGTCAAAGTGGGGGGATCAGATTAAGACGGAATTGCCTTTCCGCTGGAACCTCTGCCCTGCAGCTGGCGGGATGAGAAGCCAACACTGAAAATCTGTTGGCAGCTGCGTTTTGGAAGAGGGTAAGACTCCACCCAGGGGAGAGGAGAAGGGGTTCGGTCTTCTGCAAAAGTTATTCAAAGGATTTGAAAGAACCTTCTGCCTAGGGGATGTGAAATTTTGTTTGATCTGGATTCTATTTCTAAAGTATTACAAGGTTTTAAAAATAAAGTGTTTTGCTGAATCAGCTTGGTATTCAAATGTTAAAGATCTCTTCTGCTAGACAGACAACCCAACTTCAGCTTCCACTTGCATTGCTTTTTTTTCCACAATCCACCAGAAACTGGTAAATTTTAATTGATGTTCTTCTAATGTATATGCTGAGGAAGACCACAAGGCTTAAGTCCACAGCCCTGCAACAACTTAGCTCTGTGTTAAATATTCTAACCCATTAACTCCATCAGTTTTCACACATTTGCTTGCTCAATGGAAATCAAGCATCTCATTTTGCCTCCAGCTTCAGTAACAGATATTGCCTGCCAGTCACTTAGACATCATTCCTGTGGAGACAGCCAAACCTAATGAATACAAGAAGCTAATGAATCTGGACCAGGCAGAGGAATGAGAACTTCCAATGTCAAATCTGTGAAAGCAAAAATGCCTCTGAAGAAATATGAGAGTCAGGAATAAGGTTGGCAAGATGACTAAGAAGAAACTCCATTGCTACATTTGAATAGAGTTGCATTTAAGTTGGATCATTCGTAAAAAGTGTGAAGCTCACTCAAATTCATACACTGAAGACTGTGCCAGAAATAAAACGATTTTCCTAGATCATTAGGAGGATCAGGAAGAAGAGTGTAAAAACTTTAGAAATTAGTGCTTGGTAGACCCAGGTCCAGACTGACTGAGTGTCAACAGTGAACCTGGGGATAAATGCAATAGAGAAATAGAGGCATATCCGCTTCTACTCTTACATACTCCTGTAGAATACTACAATGAAACTATTGCAGATGTATGACCTGAAATATCTCATTTTAAAATGAGAACATCAGACAATGCAATATCAGCCCTCCCATCAGATCAAAAACATGTTTAATCCATCAGGACTAAAAGACATCAGTTATTTTCTTCCAGGAGGCAGAATCCACTAAATAGTAGAAACTGTTTGGAAGCTCTTCATTTTAGATTTGTTGAACTGTGATGGTTCCTTCAAAGAAAATTGCTCCTGAGCCAACCTTGCTATTGCTTCTGGATGGCCCCGAGTTCAAAACTTGTTCTATACAGGACTGTACATTTTGTGGAGATCAGAATCCTGACTGTAAAATACACTTTAAGTATTTAAAATTATTTTAAAATAAACAAAATGCAAAGTCATGCACAATACCTGTCAATGCATGTCCTTAGAGGACAAAAACATTGTGGCATTCATTCAAGTGAAATACAGAGCTCTTCTCATGGTTATCTCTGTGGAAAGCAGAGGAGACTAAGGAATGGAAGGGACATGTTTTTTTTTTTTTTTTTCCATCAACATGAACTATTCCTTTATCTTTTTGATATTTAAGAATTCTGTGATGGCTTCTCTATGGAGTTTAATCCATCTACTGATGTTCTCACCCACCCTGTGATCACCCATTCTGGAATAATCCCTATTTCCTTCAATATTTCTGGCCTCTCTCCTGGGAAATTTATATCTGATTCTGGCATCTGTTCCCCATCCTCTTTTGTGAACACTGAGGCGAAAAATCCATTTATTTTTTAGCAGTGTCTACATCATCTGTCAACAAATTACCTTTTCCATCTCTAAGAGGTCCTAAAATCTACTTTACTGACCTCCTCTTCTTTATGCATTGCAATAATCTTTCATGATTATTTATCTTAACCTCATGTACAGTCTCTTCTTTCTTCCTCTCTCTTTGCTTTCAGATTATTATTTTTTAACATTCAACCTCATTCCAGACATTCTCTGAACAGCACTTGATGTTTTACATCTTACATACTCGCCTTCCTTTCTTAGGATAACTTTTTGTCCATGCTTGTTCATCTAGATCAGGCTGTTAGTTTATTTTTCAACATAGTATATTCATTCTTACCATAACGGTGTAGAATATACCTGCTACATTTATATTTCAGTAGGTACCAATTCCCCTTTATGCTGTGTCTTTACATGGCACCATCTTTCCTTTCTTTTGGTTTTGCTAGCAGAAATAAAGAATGACTAAGTAGATTTTAGCCAAATTCTATGGACACCTGCAAACTTCTTCACGTAATGGTTCCTAAAATATGCTCTCTCTTCAGATTTTCCATTATCTTCTGGGTGTTGCTCCACCTACCCTGGGAGATTTGTATTCTCAGCCAATTGCAAAATCCAGGCCAAAATCGTCTTTGGAATCCATAAGATGGCTATGCAGCTTACATGAAATGTAAAATTTAGGAAAGAAAAAATATATTCCTGGAAGGCATATTTGGAAAAAACAAAATTTGTTGGCTATCTGAACCAGAATCAGGAATCTTTCAGTTCTAGTGAAATATAAAAGTGAAAATATAAATGATCACAAGGGTATAAACATTTTGATATAGCTATCATAATTAAAAGGTATTTAATCAACATAATTTAAAAATACCATTGACTAAATTCTTGCTGAACTATTTACATAGCTTTCTCATCCAAAAATTCATCAAAACAATGCTTTCACCAGATAATTCACACACATATATATAATACCACTCTTCTTAATATTTGTTAGTTAGCCTAATTTCTTCTTACATATTCTTCTTATCTTCTTAATATTTAGGCAGCATGTTTTCTCCCCAGAATATCTTTCCATATCAGTTTTCATTCTATATTCTTTTTAGAACTACAGAATATGTTTAGGACCACAATCACACAGTAAAAGTTTGCAGAATAAAGAAATGTATTGGAGCACTCTGATTTTAGTTAAAAAGAAATATAATCTAATTAAAGTACTGATGGTTCCTGTTAAATGCATGCTCCGTAGCTTTTTATTTCACGTGGCACAAAGATCAAAGCGTGGACCTGCTATACCATCAGCCTTGTATAGTGTGAGAACTGGTGCTGTCCTTAATCTATACCACAGGATAAGATGCATCTATTGACGTGATGCTGTAGAGAATTACTGTGCCCTCCTGTCCTATCCTTTTTATTTTTTTCATTGAAACTGTTTTATATTCGATTTTGTATTTTCTGTGCATCTGACCAAATGTGCAAAATCCAGGGTAGAACTAGAGACTGCAGATTAGGGACAAGAATAGAGAAGTCACTACGGAAGTTGTCAGAAGTAGCGCCGACAAAGATAATTAAAAATATAACTACCAGAGTAAAAATGATTTTTTGCTACAAGACAATCACATCTTCCTACAGACGCCAATGCTAAATTTCTTTCCTGGACACGTGCTTTGCTACAAAGAAAAACCCTAGAAGAAATCTGTTACAGCAATACAAACAGCACTTAGCTTGGCGCAAAAATATGTTGTCAAAGCTCTGCCTTTGGGTAAGCTCCAGTGCGGTGCAATGCTAAGGTTCAGCCACCTTTGAGCCCTGAAAGTTGCAGCTTTATCTATTTTTTGTAGAAGAACACGCCAGGACCTAAGAAAAGAAGTCGATCTTGTTTAGCTAATGTATTATTTTGATTCAAGATCTTTATACACTGGGAGGTTTAGACTCAAGGTAAGTACAGGCTCAAAATGATTATTAATTATACAGCTAACTCTGCATTGTTTTACACATTCTGTGCCTTAACTAGAGAGCATAACAAAACCATTGTTTTTGCCTGTTTAACGGACCATGACTAGAGCAGCTATGTAAATGACCTAGTAATTCAACAAATTTGTTTTGTTTCACAGATTTTCCCACATGTATGCTTTCCAGCTGTAATGCAAATCTATTCCACACCCAGACCAGCCGTCCCCCCTAGAAGCGTGCCTCTGCCTCCAAGTGCGTATTCCCTAATTGTGTGACTACAGACACCGCTGGAAAAGATGAGGATTGTAACTAATTCATAAACCAAAAACACTTTTTAAAAAATGTGCCTATCAATAGTTTTCCTGCTTGAGTAAGAGTTTCTAGGAATTTATTTTTTTCTCCTCTCTGAGTATTTTAAGGAAGCCACTTACACGTTCCTTTTAATGTGCAAACAGGTGTGAGCTCAAATTCCCTCTCCCACTGATATCAGCTCCACTGGAGAACGGCAGCAAATTCCTATTTGAAAGCCGAACTAAGTTAATCTATATAAAAGGCAGAAGCTCATTAACCACTAAAATACCTTATGCTATTTTAAAAGCCTTAAATTAAAAGCTTTAATGTTATTAGAAGCCGTTTCTCTATTAATGTGTTTGCAAAGCAGAAAAACGCAGTACCCGCGAGTACCTCGAAACAGAGCCTTGGAGCAAGCTGTGCACAGGGAGCCCACGGGGCAGCTCCTGCTTTGGTTGTGTCAGGGGACGGGGACGCGACCGAATCCTGCACCCTGGTCCCCGGGGCACAAATCACCCCATCCCACACCTCCTGCGTGGCTTTGAGCTCGGGGACTGCAGGCGGCACGTGCCGATTCCCCCGGCGCGGGGCCACCCTCGGACCTGCTCGAGCCCCACCAGCAGGCTCTGAAGTGTCTCCAGGTCTGCAGAAGGCATCGCCGAAGAGAGGGTTTGATTATTAGCACGAGCAACTTCCCTCCCCGTTTACCGAGAGAATAATTTCTGCCAATATTTTGCAAACTTACAATCCATTGTAATTCGCACTCCAAATACAGATCAAATACATTTGCAGTTCAAATGAGAAATTTTCACACACTTTGCTCTATGCCGTGCTACACAGAATACAACTGTCGCACAAAATAACTTATTAAAAATGCTTGGACTTGTTTAAGAACAAAATACAATGGAATGTAAACTTCACTGAAAACTATGTAGTACAAAATAATATTTCAATTCTTTGCTCAGTACGCAGACATTAATTGCCACAGTCTACAGTTTCTATTTATACATCTGCTGCTCGTTCCCCAAATAAATGGAAATGTCCTTGTAATTTCTTTTCTTCGAGACTGTACGAGAGGCTCGGGCTGAATGCTGAAGTTCAGCATCCCGACTGGCAACGCGTGCGAGATTGACTTGCTGCAAAATACATTAACTCTTGATTGGGAAATGTGACATTTATATCTATATTTACAAAATGCTTTTCTGCGCTGATTTTTCCTGTTAATTTTGTACATTTGCAACTGCGACAGGAGAGAAGCAGCAGTCATATTACATGACAGGAACAGCTACGGGAGCCAGTGTCTTCTACAAAGCATTTTTAAGGCATCTTTCAAGACCCCTCTCGACAGTGAATTGGGTGAATTTCATTGTGGCTATCTTAGAAAGCTGAAATGCTCCATGCCACCTCCTCGGGTCTCAGCCTTGACACGCCACGTGATTAAACTAAAACTGTTGCTCTGGGTCACCCAGAAGCACTTCTACTTTGTTGTGAAGGAACCACTAGACTAATCTAGAAGAAAAAGGCTGGAAGAAATCTTTTACAGCTCTTTCTATGTAGGATGGAACATGAATCGCAGAATGGCTGAGGTTAGAAGGGACCTCTGGAGATCATGTAGTCCAAGCCCCTGCTCAAGCCTTAATTTATATGTAAATTAGGTATATGTCCATTCAGGAAGAGAAAAGACCAAGTCTGAAATTAGTTGCTGTTTTCTAATTTGATTACTGGAGATTTGTTTATGGTGACCTGCTCTGAGAGTTTTCAGGGGTGCACTTTTATTCCCAGATTAGCTCCATTTTTGAATTTGGGGGACATTTATAAATGAGAGATTTTGATTGGTGAAACAACTCTAGATTTTGCAAAAACATTCAACAGATATATCTTATTGGATTCAGGTGACATTTGAAAACCCTGTCTCAGATCTTCCAGTGATCTCAGCAGAGGTCCTCTGTACTCATGAGGGGACTGGAGGAACAAATCTAGGCTGGTGGGCAGGTATCTACAGAGAGCATTCAAACACAGCGGCTGGGATGAGTTAAGGGGGTTAAACTCTTCTGGGACAGGCCACGCAGGGCTGAGGGGTAAGGAGGGCATATGCCGATGGACAGGGATGCCTGCAGGCACGCACACACAGCAGGCACACAGCCACCCCAGGCTGACCATCAGCAGATGTGTCTCTCGGGATGAGCGCTTGACATCCCACTTTGGGGTTTTCCCTTTATAAGCCAAATAGCTCAAAGTTGGCAGCTGAAACCAGGTTTTCAGACCTCCCTCTCAACCCCCCAGGACCTCCTGCTCCCACCTCTTGCCGCAAGCCGGAGAGAGCTGCAGTCACCAGGAAGCACTCATGGTGGTGGGATCTGTTTTCTCCAGGTCACAGCTGGGATGTATAAAAACAGCGATGCCGCCTGTAGCACTGCACATTCTCAGTTTTCCACCTAGGAACACCTGAGAAGTCAGAGGTCTTCTCGTGGCCTAGCCACACCACACTGACGTTTCCTTTTTGCATTTGGCAGTCATCATAATCCATGAGAAACCATGGTCCTTGGTCCACCTTCCCCCCCGGCACTATTTCACCTAAACCAACACTGCGTCCATACGAAATGGCCTTCCCTACGTGGAAATGCATGTTCAGATCACTCTAAACATCTTCCGCGTAGTGGGAAAATTTCTGAGCGTTCAGCAGCTGGGAGATGCTTGACAACGCTTTTCTCTTTTTGGAAGCACTCTTCCGTCATGCATCATCCATTCACTGCTTTCTCCTAAAAACACAGGTGCTCTGCTGTGTCAGGTGTACTAACATAAAACACTTGAAATAAAAACTGGAGTTTGGGATTTCCAGTTCTTTGATTTCTTAAGCCCTTTCTCGATCTTTTTAGTTGTTATATTCAGACTTTCTGTTGTTACAACTCATCTTAGTTAATGTTATGGATAGCCAGACAGTCACAGATTTTTATGGAAAACAGTTCTGCTTGTCATTCTTGAAATTTCACCTTTGACTGATATTTAAAAAATCGTCACGTTTCTTTTTATATGTCACATGCTACTTTCTTTTGCAAATGTAATAAAGTCCTGTCCTCATTCTTCTTTCCACTCTAAGTTGCCAGCTTAGTAAGAGGCCAGTTGCCTCTTATTAATACTAATGAATTATATTGCTCTGAGAAGGCTTTAGGAAATTACAAGAGAAGAGGGGACGATGCTAAGATAAAGAGGTGGCTACCGCACGTGCGTGCTCCTCACGTGGGTGCCCACTATGAAACATCACAAGCACGATGTCCCCAACTGGTGGCATTTCTGGTGTCACCGAACACAGCGAGAACTGTGATGCCGGCATACAAAAATGGCCTGCGGAGGTCTAAGATGCAATCGTAACCTTTTTTATCTCTAATCTACAACTGAAAATCGTGGAACAGGTTTTTTTTTGATATTTCCCTCGCTGTCCCTCAAGCACCTTAGCTTCTGCAGCTGCAAAAGGGAACTGAAGCCACCTGACACAGTGAAAAAGGATTAATGGTCGTGACAGGCCAGGCACTAACTGACAAAATCAAAAATCTGCCAGGATGAAATGTAACCTCATTTTAGGAAATGTTGAAATCATTTCTGTAGAAGGTTAAAAAAATAATAATCAGGCTGAGTCAGATACACAGCATGGAAAATTTCACCCCAAATGTTTATAGTTTAGCAATTGAAAGCAGGGCCTTATAATGCAGTGTTGGGTAAACTGAACTATCTGCACAAATTCCAGTTCTACTTGTAATAACAGTAACAGAATCAAAGCTGTGCAGATTAAAAACAAATACCACAGCAGTATTCATAGAGAGACAAGTGCTATCATAGCATTAAAAATAATATTAAAAATTGGCACGTCCATGGAGTATCCTAGGAACTCAGGATGTTTTCCAGACAGTAATTTATCGCCTCTCACGATACCCGTGTGAAACACACAGCAGATGAACAGAAAGGTCCCGCTGCGCACGAAGGTGCAGGGCAGGGGCCGAGCTCGGGCTGGGTCCGGCCGCCCGGGCTGCCCTCCAGCCACCGCAGCAGCGCTGGTCCCGGGAGCCAGCGCCACCTTCTCGGGAACACCACACGCAAAGGAAAACCATGACCTAGGCATTTTATAAAGAAAAAGGGAAGAAGCCGTAGGAAAAATATGCAACTCGTGATGCAGCCCCTGCCCCTGGCATATTCGAAGGGCCAGCGGTCCCCAGCGCGTGCCGGGCCAGCGCTCCGCCACAAGCACCGCCCGAGCCGTGCCGGAGCGCCGCGGAGCAGAGCGGGGCGAGGGGAGGCGTTCCCGAGGAAGGAGCTGTTCCTGCGTTATGTTAATGCTCGGCTGGATCTGTTCTGCCTTTTGTGCTTAGCCACAGCAAAAGAAAATAAACACTTGCCAAGATTTTGTCTTCACGTACTATGTCTCCACATTGACCAACTCCTATAAAAACTAAGAGGTGCGTATACAGCGAGCGCAAGTCCTTTTAGACAGTCGCAAAGCAGTATGAAAAATAGAAGCTTCCTAGCCTGCCTTTCGGTCAGTTAGTAGATTAGGGACTTTTTCAATAAGGTCTATAAAAATGATAGTGTGAACACGAGAAATATCTCAGGTGAAGGGGAGAAACACACAAAGTGTCCATGCAGAGAAATAAAGAACGCCTTTAATACTCTCCTTTTAACTGTATTCAGCCCACTTTACTGCCTCGGTTCTGCAGACCTCGGGGAAAGTTTCCTCCCGCGCCGAGGTCTTCTCCAGGCAGGCGGCCGTGAGCGCGCGGCAGGCCGCCGGTGCGACCCCCTTGCAGCGGGCCACCGCGCCGGGCAGCCCCTCGCGGCGCGCCGGGCGGGCGTCGGGGTGCCGAGAGCGCTTCCAAGCACCGCAAACCTAAATGCTCCTGGTAGGCAAACGGGGGAGAGGAACTGAATTATAATGAACCAGCAGCTGTCACAACATGACCACAGTAACCAAATCAAAATATCAGCCACCAACCCAGATGAGATTCAAAGGTCACCGCATAAGCCAGCGGCTTTCTTCAACGGCGCCCGAAACCTCCAGCTAATCCGTGCAGTGAAATGCTCCATTAAGCGACAGGGGGGTCAGGAACAAGTTACCGAATATTAGCAAATGATTTAATGTACGAGCAAGTAGGTAGGAGGATAAAAAACGTTTGCAGAGAAGGAAGCTGAGGACGGAGGAGACCGTGAGAAACGACGCAGGGCTGCAACGCGCACCATGCCCTGCGCTGCCACCGTCCCGCCAGGCTTAGCTCTGGGCCCAACAAGCACTCTCCTCTCGCCCTTAGGAAAATAAACCGTACCTAGAGGAGTGCCTGCACTCCGGAGACATACAAAGAAAACGGTGTTTCGACGTACTGAGGAGACATTCAGAGCAACGTGCGTAGCCCTGCCGGTTCCCTCAGCTACGAGCCATACGGCTTCGTGGGAAGCCTAACGCAGAGACTCCCTACTAGACTCTGCCCACTTAAAAACGTATTTTTAAAATAAATATTTGAAAAATAAAATGTGCAATGTAAACCCGCATTTAAGCAGAACATGTCTACAGCCGCTTGCGGTTCACAGGTACGGTGTCACTAATAACTACCCCCAGGTAGGGCAAAACCTTTCTCGCCCGGAAAACTGCTGTCTGCAAAGCTAACGTCGCACGCTAGCAGCTCACCCTGAGAACGGTTTAGATTAGGCCAAAGCAAGGCAAGTGCAGGCACATGTTTACACGGGGAAGACAGACATGAAACCACCAACACCCAAGGCTGCCTGGAGCGTCTCCAAGGAGGCCCCCGGCCGGCCGCGCAGGGGGAGGGCGCCTGCTGCTCCCGGGCTCCCCGCTGCTCTCGGCAGCAAGCAAAGCGCCCGAAAACGAAGACACCCACACGAAACGCTGGGGTGACGGCGGTTTTGTAACCACAACTTCTCCCAAACCAGCACTGAGAAGAAAAGCACACGAAATCGAATACACCGTCACTGGTAATTCCTTCCTGCAGAATGGATAATATTCATCACACAACTATCTAGCCCGGTCCTGGTTTAAGCATTAATAATAATAATGTGATGACAGATAAGAAATATTTAATCGACATAAAAATTACGCTCTTTAAAAGCTATAAATTCAGAGGCAACAGGCTAAGGTCCTCACTCTGCCGTCAGACGGCCTTAAATCAGGAGCAACTCCCTCTAAGCCGAGGGGACCAGCCCGCCTTCCAACGGGCGCTCGCACGGCGCCCAGCTTCAAACCGAGCGAAACCACTCGTTTTCCTAAGTCTGGCAAAACGAGTCACAGAGGGGAACGAGATTTCTCCACCACCCAAGGGCAGAGAGGAGAGAGGGAAGCTGCAGCCGCTCAAGCCCGAGGTGGGACTGGGAGGCATCGGGCGGCGCGGCGGGTTCGCGGCGGTCTGCGGCCGTGCGCAAGCGTCCCCGCACACCCCCTAAGCCCATGGCGTGAGCTGGGAAGGGAGTGTTGAAATCCCCGTGCTTTTCTTGGCTTATACAAGACCCCGTAAAACCGCTGTAACCATGCTTTGTACGTGAATACACACAAATGACTACAAGCTCCAACATTGTCCCATATGTTAAACAACTCACAAATATTTCCCAATATTAAAAAACAAGGCATATTTTAGGGGCATGTATTAGAGCTGAAGAATGATATATCACAGTCACAGCGCCGTGTTTTTTTTGGCTTGCATACAACCCTTTAAAGCAAAGCATTTGCTTAGTTCATTGACAACTGCAGAAGAAGGGTGTGATCTTGGCCGAGCACAAGCATTACTAATATTTTTACATCATATATTTACTTTAACAAAACTCATTTATCAACCGTAATTAAGGAAAGTAGCCATCACTCACTCTACGAATAATTACAGCCGCTCTTCATGCAGTTACGGCATTTGCTGCTAAATTAAATGGCTATTGGGGGGCGTCAAAGCTTTCCCGCGCGGCGGCCCGGCTGCAGTGCCCTCCTCCGAAAACCAAGGGCTTCCCCGGCCCCCGACCACTATTCATCTCTTCCCTTCTGCAAACACGGATTTACATTTTCAGCTGTCCTTTGCTACCTCAAAAGTCCTGTTCAGAATATGCTCTTATTTTCTTTGTCAACGGGTCCCGTCTTTAAAAAGAAGATGCACAAAGACGTACAACGATGATGTTAAAAAGAACTGTACTTTACCAAAAGTATGTTTTACCTCTTCTGGCAAATACTGCAGTTACTACTTCAAATGCCATCTACGTCTACAGCCGGCAAACACAGCGCGCTCCGCAACCGCCGTCGGCGGGCGCTCCCAGACCACACGGCACCGACCGCAGCCCCGCTCCCACCCGCCGGCCGAGGACCCCACCCCGACGCGAGGCGAGGGAGCGAAACCCGCGGGGTTTTCCTCCTGGTTCACTTATTTCCACTCTACTTTCAAAAGCACAGGCAAGGTAGGAAATGCAGGTTCTTACTTTGTATTCGGGAATTGACAAAAGGAGGAGAGAGATTGTCATGTGAGCCAAGGTCTCTGCTCGCCATGTGATCATAGTGAGTCCCATCGCCATAGTTCTGTTAACAAATCGGGAAAAACACAATTTTACAAGCTTAACAGGCATTTCTCAAAACCTACAGGTCCGTATTGCCCCTCTGCGCTTTACACCAGCCGTAAGAATTACTATTCCTTTCATTTTTTTCCTCTATTGATTCTGCTGGAAGTGATGTGTTCCAGGAGACTTTTAAAGCTGTGTCGAATTTTTATTTCATTAGTAATTGACTTTGGTTTGTTCTGGGGATAATCCTGAACCGGTGATTGATAGGCGGTTCCTGGAATTTTGTGCTGTGCAGTTCAACAAAAAACCTTCCCTTAACATTGCTAATAACATCTGTAAAAACAGAAAAGGAGTATTTCTTTGAATGCTTTGTTTCTTAAATCTAGTTTTTATGTACAAATTTGCTGCCTTAATCACCTCATTGATGTACACATGGACTCACCTATAAATAAAATTCCACAATTTGTGTCACACTGTTTGGGTGTGAAAAGTTACTTTTCACTGAAAAATAACCCCCGTGGCATTAGTATTTATGCATGCAATTTGGCAAGTCACTGATGAACATCACSCGCCCCTTCTGTCCCGGGCTGGGCATCTCCTTCCCTCCCCTGGCAGTACTGTGCTGGGTCCCCAATTTTTGAAAGTCTTCTGCGTTCAGTCACTAGATTAGCAAAATTTTAAATTTAGCTACAAATATCAGCCATGCAGAGCAGTTACATAATGTTTTCTTTCTTCTGTGCAGAATAACGCACAAGAAACTAATTCTTCCAACGTGGAAATACCATCGTCATTTTACAAAGCAGGAAATACCGCGAGGTCAGGCTGTTTGCAGAACAACTGCCCAAGTTCCTGCACAGTCTTGATTAAAACTTCAGAACTCTTCCCAGGCTCATGCTCTTTTCTTTATATCCCAAAACTTAATTGTACACTCACATTCAAGTTTTTGCATGCATAAATAATTGTGTGTGCAAATTTAGAATTTACTTTTCAAAACATTTTTCCCTAGGAAGCAATACAAGTGTCAAGTAAAAAAAAGGGATAAAAATAAAACTGACAGATGTGTGGGGTAATGACGTAATGGATGCTAAACAGGACGGAAGAAGAAAAGGTGACCGGCCTCCCCCCCGCCACGGTGGGCCGGACGCTGCCCCGCCGCGCAGAAGCCGGGGTAGCGTGAGCGCGCTCGGAGGTGCCGGCCGGCTGCCCCGGGAGAAGGCGCCGACCCGGGCTGAACAATAAAACCTCATTTTCCCTCCCCAGGCAGATACTCCGGGGCACTGGACTTCAGGCAGCAGTGCTTGCAACTCTGATCCTCCACATTAATTAGAAAACAATTAAAAAGCAATTTAAGCAAACTCTGTAAGTGYGGGCATACGTAAGAGCGAAGCCACTTTTTTGCTGGAGCTCGCAGAGCGGGGATCCTGGGGTCCGGGAGATCCGGGCTGGCCTGCTGCAGCCACGGCCGAAACGGCCGAATCCCACGGCRTTGCGGGCGGGATGAAAGTCACAGCGAACAGATCGAGTTTGAGCAAATCGCGGGCACGGGGAGCCGCCGGAAAGGCACCGGTACCCCTCCGCACCGAGCCGCGGCCAGCGCGATGCCGATGCCGACCGCCCGGGCAGAGGGGTTCATTAACACCCCGCGACCGCTGAGCGGTGGTGGAGCTGGTGCCACATTCAATCACAAGATCGGGTTTGAATGTAAAAAAAAAAAAGCAATTTTAAAGAGAGGGCGGGCTACAGCCAACTTTGCATGCCCATTTTTCTATGCAATCAGGTATAAAACTCATATTTAAGACTGTAAATTTACATATGCAGGAAGTCTGGTTTGGGGAAAAAGATTAGATATACTTACCCTGGATGGACTAGGATGTCCTGTATTCCCCCAGGACCCTGAGCTAGTTCTGTCTTCTACATCTAGGGACAAAAAAGTTCTTTAGGCTTTATTGCAATAATTCTTTCCTTTTGTATAGGCACTTTTAAATTAATGTTTCAAATTAATCTCCTGTTGCCTTTAATTAAGAATCAGGCACAGGGCTACTACGATGGTAGTGGCTTCTGACCCACCGCTTAAATTAACTCATTTAAATGCACAGCAGAAATGAACTGGACCCTCAGGAACCTGAGGTTTAAACATAAAAACTACTGCAGTGGCTCAGTGTTTCTGGCGAGTTTAAAAAGTGACTGTACTGCACCAGTAAAAGTTGGACCAAAACCTTCAGCACAAACATTAAAAAAATAAAACATAACAAAACAGATAAAAGTTTGAAGGTAAAGTAAGGCATAGTCAGGGTAAACGCAACTCGCTTTGTTTATCTCGGCTTCCATTTCCTACAAGCATGTAAGCACGCATCTGCACCTCAGTTCAGTCAAGGAAAGAAAAGTACATTTTAAACCGAAGCACATGGGGGATGTTTCTCCTTTTTCTTTATCGCTTGATAGCAAATTCACTGCAATCACTGGGAGATCTTCCAGCAACTCTGCACGGTCCGTTTCCGGGCGCTTTAACCACTTTCCCTGCATTTGAAAGAGGGTCTTCAGGAAGGATGGATGCACCATGGTGAGCCCTGGACGAAGGGCGCTAGCTRCGGCCTGCAACAGCAAACCTTCACCAAACACCAGGCCAGAAGACCCTTTGCATATGAACGGCCTCCACGTTTCCTGGGATTTTCCCGGCATTTCTCCTGTGGCTAAAAACACCAGGGCTGGGCGCAGCGGCAGCACAGCAAGTCCAGGTTGAACCGACCCATGGGAACAGCCCCACCAAACCCACCCTCACCCCGCGGCTAMCTCAAGTGAACGAGATCATTGACGCTCCAAGTCAAGCGCATCCTTCAGCGTGCTGACGGGCTGGACCCTACCGGCTGACTCCATCACGTATTTTACTTATGGTATCGTGAAATTTGATCGACAYCGATCTACGACAGCATTATCGTATATTAAAGTGTTATTTCCCAACTTACTCCTATGCATCCTCCAGCGAGTTAGCGAAATCGTACCACTGCTTGCCTTTTGCCATGCACAACAGCAGCGCTGCGCACAAATGAACCTAATTGGAAAAACGCGTCCTTGGCGGCGGTGGCTAGAGGAGCATTCCCGGCGGGTCCCCGAGCGCACGGAGAGGTGGGATTGCACGCCCAGCGGCCAGCCCCGGGGCCCCGCGCCGCCACCGGCCCCGCGTCTTCCGCACCCGAACGCTGGCGCAGAGCGATGCTCCCCCTCCATTACGGCTCCTCCTATCTCGATAACAGATGAATGTGTTAATAGCACAAGACACTCTTAGGTAAATATTTAATTAAGCCCCAGAAAAAGAAAGAAAATGTGTATCATTTACCTGACAGATCAGATCAACCATTCTATTAGGTTAATTAGGCATATTTTTAAAAAGCATTTGTGTTATGTAACAGGCAATTAACTCTTCAGAGCCTGGTCCGCAGCCTGTTAAAACCAACGGATGGTGCCCGTTGACTCTGACGGGCATCGCACTGCCCGCTGCGCGGGTGCCAGCTTGCACGCTCCCGAAACACGGGGCCACGCTGCGAGCACTGCCGTCACGCCTGCCCGGCGCCCACGTTGGCGAACCACTCCCTTCTAGCAGCTTCGTTTACTAACACCCCGGTTGTGCGAAAAATTAGCTCACGCTGGCTCACGGCTAGTGCTAGGAGCAAGATTTGCAGGGCAGTAAAGCTTCTCGGACTGCTACCATGCACATACAGTGCGCCAGGCACGTCCAACAGCCCACGGAAACGCTCRCCCGAAGGCCACGCTACATGAACAGCCATGTCACGCGAAGGGAACTCCTTATGTGCTTACAGCTGAACGCATGATTTTATGGCTAGCCGAATTGCTGCCCAGTCGKCCTTCTTTGGTACTCTAAGACATGGAGAAAGGCATGGAGATGCCGTTCTGCTCGCCCGAGCGTACCACGCCAGGCGGAGATTAGGAGACTAACCTCAAGCAATAATTACTATATTTGCCTAGACTGCAACATCTCTAGCAGCCTCGAATTTGTCTGAAAACTCCTCGCCCTCTACCCGACGTTAACTTGAGCCCATATAACGCTGAAGTTCTTCCACCAAAGCCAGAAGTTCTGGGCCCTGATCGGAAAATGAAAAGCAATGACTCTTGTACCTTATCTTCAGGGGTCGTGTCTTAGCTTTCGACCAATTTTCTTTGTATTTAGACTTAAATGTGCAAACTACACTATATTACTCTGCAAAACATCAATGAGAAGGCTTAATTAAGTAACACTGACAGATAAATCCATTTCTTTCGCAGTAATCAAATCAAAGCAGGTTGACATAACACAGGAACTTAATACAGTTATTCCCTTGTAATTGGAAAAAGGCCCTTTACTTCTCATTAAAGCAATCTTCTGGGTATTGGCATAATAAGAAGGCTCAGGGCTTTAATACTGCCCTATAAAAGCCCCAAGATACAGACCCCTTAAGCAAACATGCCAGGTTATCTAATTCCTTGATCACAGTGGAACATGTAGTTATTGTTTTAAACTACTAATTCTTTATCTCAGCTACAGTCAAAAAGGAGGAACTCAGTCTAAAACACACATCATGGAGCTCCATAAAAATGCAGGCTCTAGCTGGGAAGAAAGATGTATTCTTTAAACAAACCTAGTTCTTCAGCTGGGAAATTGAGAGCTCACCAAGATGGAAATCATTCTTAGGCATAAACAGGTATGAAGAGTAATAAAATATAATTTGATTGCCTTTGTGAATTTGTTGAAAAATAACTTTTCCTGTATTTTTACGTGGAAATGAAATGGGTCAAAGTCTTCCCACTGCTGCTGTTCATATCATGGCTGTCTCCCGCTGCCCTCCGCTATTATACAGGAGGCTACAGCTGCCGACAAACCCTTAGCAGGGTCCAGCTTTCCTCTCGGCCTGCGATGGGGATCCAGGGTGTCCCGGGGGCAGGGGCAGTGCTTGCGGGGTGGGTTATTCTGGGCACCACGCTCTCACGCTGCATTGCCGGTGGCCATGAAGGGGTTATGCGCTGGGGTACAGCGCCGAAGGGCTCCACGGACAGCCGGGAGCCTGCACCTCGCATGCGTGCTCCTCCTCTCTTTTATCTCATTTATAAGCATTTTTTTCTGCGATCCAGCGAGCTATCACCGGTCCGAAGCCAGCTAAATTATGTCCCCCTCTAAACATCACTCAACAGCACATTTTTCCCTCTGCAGAAAAGAAAAAAAAAATCTCCGTAATTACTAAATACTTAATCTAGCCAGTTTACTAATAATTTTGCATGACATACATTGCAAGAAGGCTTGGAAGCTCCTAAGCCTAACTCTGCAAATTTATTTTGCGCTCTGTGAGTGTTGCCCTTGGGAAATCAGGGCAGCCAAACCCTGATGCCACCGAAGTCGACGCAGAACCCTCCCGAGACTCCTCCTCAGAGCTGGATCCGTCCCAGGCTGCAGGAACGTGCTCAGCTACCTGGGTCACTCCAGGATCTCCCTCCTATTAACCAGCCTCACTTAACCACAAGCATTAGGCACTCTGACATTACAAAAAGCAGTCACGACAGACCAATCTGGCCAGTTTTTCAGACCTTGATTCGTAAATGACTAATCAACTATGGCTGAAATAAGGTAACCAGGCTCCATTCAGCATCTCAGAAATCCTATCTAAAAATAGTAAAACTGGAGTTCAAACGGGGTCAAATTTCTCTGAGCGTTTTAAGCAAAGGACCTGGAAAAAGAGCACCGCGCTGAATCTAGACAAGCCGTGCAGTGCTGTGGACCGAGGCTGGCTAGATCCAACCCACGCCGTCTCTGTGGACGGTCTGCAAAAGCGGAGCTGCAGCCTGCATCGACTACCCGCCCCTCTTGGCAGGCGCCGCAGGCTCGGGAGGATGCTAAGGCTGAAGGGCACGGGGACACATCCAGAGCACTTCTTCTGGTGCCTAAAGCGGCACCTGGGCAGCATTTAGCAGCCCGAGTCCACGAAGATGCTCCAGACAGCCCCCACCCCAGCCACCGCCGAACCCCGCCGGTATTTCCACGCGTTTTGGGGAGCCGGTGGAGGTCTGGAGCTGGGACCACAGCTCCCTCGGCACCTAAACCCACCGCTGAGAAACGAGGCAGAGGGAGGCTCACGCCTGGAAAAAACCATAAACTCCTCTTTGCAGGGACAGTCCACAACCAATATTTAGAAAATCATCCAAAACTGTAGCAACAACATGAGACAACAAACTAGATGACTCTGAAGCACCATTTTGTTTGAACCTCCAACCACCAATAGCAAACTTGGTGGTTTTCTTGGTGGCAAATGTGGTTCATGTATGTGAAATCCTAAACATGAAATCCTAAAATCATAGGCTGGGAAATCATGTTCTCCTGCTTCACCCAGGTAAACAGCACCATGGATACTACCACCACCCCACACTCGGAAAGAGATTTGAAAAAAAAATAAAGGAAACAGGAGAAAACTCAAAGAGTAGCAAAAGTAATTAAGAACGGCATATCAAAATTACCAATGAACTGCTTCATAAAAGAGGTGTCACATGAAAGATGATACTTATGAGAACGAGCAATATAAAAAGAAATACGTTCTTCATGCTAAGGCAGGTAAAGCAATGGCCATCGAGCAGCTACGCGAGGTAATAGGAGAAACGAGGGCGCGGTGGCTGGTTTGCTCTTCGCTAAAGCAGAGCGATCCCTGCCCCGCTCCCCGCGCACAGCACCGAGCGCGATCACCATCCCGTCCCTGCCGCGAAGCCGAGCTCGTCCCGGCCGTCCCTGCTCCCTGCACAAGCCGAACAGCCCTGCCACGCCGCTCACCGGAGGGCCTAGAAAACAGACATGGAGCTACACACACGTATTTCCAAATGCTCCAGCAGCAAAGTGAGCAGAAGGAGTGAGTTCAGTTTGCTTTCATTGGCCAAACCGCCCTGCCACGCAAAGGCAGAGAGCAAAAGTCTACTCTTATGGGAGCTCTGTAATCGATTTCGGTTAAGACTAAAATGTCACCTTTATTATTTGTGCTCCCTTAATCCAGAATCAAGACCATTGCACGCTTAAAACAGCGATGTGCAGAGGAGCAGCAGAACCCAAACCACGACTGCTGCTGGCTGCCGCAACAGCAGGGCGACGCAAGCAGGCTGGGCTCGCAAGCGCGCGGCAAAACCCGGCCTCCCCTGTCAGCTTCAGAGCAAGAAAAATACGGAATTATGTTTGTTTAACTTTTCTGTGACTCAGTGCTAGATGATATTCTTTTAAAGGCTCTGAATAAACCACAAGTCAAGCCAAAGATAATTCTTGACAAATTGGAATTTCATGTATGTAAGTGCAAAATATTATTTACTGTTATAGTTATATGTGTTTGTAGCTCAGAAATAGAGCTGCGCTATTGTAATTACAAAACACTGTAACACACTTGGAAAATACTTTAACACATAAGAGCACAAAAGTGCTTAAACCGATGACTTTTTCTCTTTTGTGAATAGCTAGAATATATGCTTCAGAGATGCCGAGTGCTCTGCCCTTGAGCACGTGCTACCTGCACAGCAAAGGGAAACCGGTGCGGAAGATCACAGTTAAAGGAAGACCTCCCAAATCTGTGTTGCTGAAGGGTGTCAAATTACTTAAGATGCCTTTCCAAGCAAAAAGGTACAACACCATAGTCAAAATTACTACCTATGCCTTAATCTCCTTGAAAACGCTGTAGTAAACTTGCATCGGGAGAAGATGCCAAGGAGAATGGTGCACTCGCTCCAAAGAGCTGAGGGCTTCTCCGACCTTGCGGCACCAGGTGTTCCTTCACCGACCGCGACCCAAGGGGGAAGGCGGGTCAGCGCGCCGGTCCGTCCCGGCGGGCTCGAACACCTTGAAAAAGCCTTCCCGGGAGGCTGTTTGCAGAAAGAAGGTAACGCCAAGGGCAGTGCATCACAACATACCAGCTACCTTTCTGATCATTTTAGCATGGAAAACCAAACGTCCAGCTAAAAAATATGAAACATCAAAAATGTAAAAATAAAATACGCCAAAATATTGAAAGTGTATGGGAAACTGTGGTCTGTTTGCACACCAAGTATTCCACTCCTGAAGTCAGCTGGCCAGGGTATCTTCACCCACATCAGTGAGCCCTTTTGCTCGCTGGCCCTGAGAAGAGACTGTTGACTGTGCGGTGCTAACATGACCTAAAATGCACAGAATAGGAAATGGAAAGACAAACATCTTCTTCCCATTTGAATTTTACCTTCAAGGGAAAAAAAAAGTATTTTAACCAATGTAAGTAATTTTATAGCGCATTTAATAGTCAAAAATATCTTCAAATTAGAAGGAGAAGAACCAAGGTCTCTACACAAATAAAGAGACATTTTTGTACACAGAGCATACTAGCATTTGCTTATCATTTCTCATCGCATCAATTACAGTTGTCAAAAATGAGAAGGGTGCAAAAATCCTAGACTCTAATTATGACTATCATACTTAGACAACTATGATTAACAGATATTTGGGGACTGCTATTACCTCTTTGTGCTCTGAAGCACCTTACTCAAACAGTAAGTCAGATCCTGCTGACACAAATTAAGCAAAACACCCCATTTTGTGGATTGAGACTTTTTCTGCTAATAACACGATGTTTTTCAAAAGATTTTTTTTTTTTCTGAGAGTATTATGTCTTTTAAGAACCAAATGAAAAACGAGCTCAAAGAAGATGACCAAATACCGAAGGAGGATTAGGGATGCGGGCAGCGGGCCCGGGGCGGTGGGCTGCGCCGCGGGACAGCTCGGGCGCGGACGAGGAGCGAGGGACACGCGGGCTGGGAAGCCGTTCAACGGCACCACCCAGCAAGTGCAGGTAATTATCCTTTGCGGGACAGCAATGCAAAGACAGCACAGACTCAAAATGGGAAAATTCTCCTGCTTATTTGATAAACAATTTACCACTGGTTTGCTCAAGGGATTAGATACAAAGCTTTAGTTTTTTCCAAAGAAGTAGGACCAGCTGCCAGATATATACAATACACTTCAATAGCTTCTGTTAAAGCCACAAATAATTAGAAAATTCATTTGAATCAGATGGTCATTTTATTTTATGCCTGAATTTTAAAAGTCTCTACAAATACCCACGGACGGTTTGAGGCACAACTTGACAGCATTTGCCATAAAACTTCACTAGTGTAAACAAACTAAACTGTTCTCAATCTTAATTCTCATAACAAAGAATTACATTGTCCTGCCTTGGGATGAGATCATAAAACCTCACATTGTGTTTAGTTGAGTTACATAAGCTATTTTCGATTACACATATGACATAGACTTTGTGCTTGCAAGGACAGATGACTTTCACATATTCATTTTGTTTGTATTTGCATAATTCCAGCATTTAATCAGTTTTCAGCAGATCTGCTGAAACTATAAACAGGTAGTAAGAAAAAGTGTAAGGTTCTAGTCTACCCAGTGCTATACTGCACTCTCCAGCTTATCCGGCTACTCAAGGTTTGGTTTTGTTTCGGTTTTGGACTGGTTGGGGAAGCGCTCTGGGAGAACGGGGCCCTGAGAAAAATGCATCTCTTCATGATCAGTTCAACCTGAGAGGAGAGAGGGATTAGCAGCACAGTGGCAGTTTCTTTTTTCTCTTTTTCATTCATAAACTAAATGCGATTCATGAAGTCTGGTTGTCTATTTCATTTACTAAATATTCAGAATTCCATCCTGATGTTCAGATGCTTAGTTTTCACTGGAACCCAATAACCTAGACCACTCCAAATCCATGATCATTTGTGGTCACCTGACACTGGGTAAGCTAAAGGACTGGCAAGTCTCGATGGTGAAGGTCTTCCTCCCCATGAAGCAGATGGACACTCCCCTTCCAAACCAGCATCCGGGCAAAGCCAGAAGGGGATGGTGGAGGCTTTGATAGACCCACCTAAGGCCTGGCTGCCTGTGAAGGTGGCTGATTAGGAGACAGCCGTGGACTTGCAGGAGGGCTCCTGTGCAGCCTTGCTGTTCTCCATGTCCAGCCTTGAGGACACGTCTTTCCTCTGTCATGTCTCCTGTGGTGGCACCACGAAGTCCCTTTGCACCATGCAGTCCCTACAGCGCTCTCCTAACCGCAGCCCCTCGTCCGTCTTTGGCCAGCATCATGGGGTTATTTTGCGTGCTTCGATTTTAACATGTTTTTAGCGGCTTTCAAGCTGGCGCGGGAGGTGGCACCTGCCCAGCTGCGGCTCCTCCGTGCCCACCGCGCCGCCCGCATGTGCCTTGCTCCTTGCTGGGGCAGTTCTGTGCTGAGCTGCTACATAAATAGTTCATTCTTTCTTTCTTTCCTTTTTCTTCGCTTGTGTTTGTGTAGTCTATAAAAACATGAGCTTTCTGAGGAAAAGCTGAGTGCCGTTGGACAGCCCGACTTTCTGCGAGACGCAGCCGTGTGACAAGGTGTGCAGCAAACAAAACATGTGCCCAGGCTGAACAGAAAATCCTTGCCGAAACCCAAGTTCGGTGCCCAAAGCTGGGTGAGTAATTCCATAGCTAGCCGCCTAAAATCATCTTTTTTTTTTTTTTTTAAGACACCAAGTCTCCTCAAGTCTCATCAGTTAGACCCAAAATCTTTTCGCCAGTGGAAAGACATACACAGACAACATTGAAGTACCCAGAGTTACAATTTTATAGAAAACTCCGTGTTCTGCGTTTGGAAATAAGATATGGGAAGGACCAGTGAATTTATTCAGTCTTTCCTCTACACGCTAGTGGCGGATTTTTGCCTGCAGCTTTTTATGAAGTACTGGGCCTAGCGTTATTTTCGGTGACTCAGTATTTAAAATGTTGGATTTAATTTAACTCTTGATTAACAAAATTAATATATGAAGAGCTTGATTTACAACGAGCCCCCCTCCCCCCCCCCGAAATTGCTAAAATAAGCTGAATAACCGTATGGAATAGCATTTAATGATTTGCGACGCAGTCACGCTGCATTGGCCTTGGTGGGGGCAATTGCCTGCACACCCGTACGTGTAAACGTGCAGACCCAGGGCCTCCCGCGGACACCGGCGGGAGAAGCTGGAAGCGGAGCGTTGATGCAGTATGTTTTGGTGCTGGAATACGTCATTAAAACTTAACCCAGGCACCCTCAGGCTAACCCCGGAGCGGCTGCAGAAGCCAGGGAGCCCGGCGCTGCAAACCTGCCATGCAGGATTCACTTGAACGGCACGAGCAAAACGCCGCTTCTCCTCCCTATTATTGAGAAGCGAATAAAAAAAGCAAAACAAACATGTTAATATCTGTTTTTGCTCGTAGCCTGTTTTGCTTTGCTCTAAGCCATCCCTAAATTGCTAGCTGTTAAAGCTGACCGGCGGCTTCGAGGCTGCGCAAGCGGAGGAGATGGAGCTGGCGATTCCCAGGCACGCACGCGCTGAGAAGCCCTGAGCCATCACCCCGGGCCGAGGGCTGGGTGCTTGCTTTGCTATGAACCAAACCAACCAACCAACCAAAAACATCGAATATGGGGAAAAGAACGCAAACTCTTTGCACTTCTGGCGGAGAGGAAACCGGCATGCGAAGCAGACTTCTGCAGACCACACCAGCAGCTGGGTTCTGTACCTCTCTGGCCAGTGCGTGACTGGTTAATTCCCAATATTTATGTTTCTTGGAAACAGAAAGATTAGTGAGGAATGTGTAACTGGAAAAAATTGAGGTAAAAAAAAGAAAAAAACACAACCAAAAAACAGCCCCCAGCAGTCCAGCCCATTCTCCAACTGGCTGCTGCAAAAGTCACAAATTCTCCCAAAAGACGCTGTCCTGACTGCAAACCACGCAAAGCCCATGGAAAGGACATCAAACGTAAACAGCAGAAAAATGCCCAGTGAAACGAGAAGGACATTTTCTGCTAAACCTGTAGTCTCTTGAGAACAGCACGTGGATTTCAGTCTGCTCCAGAATGACTCCATCTCTATCAGAATTACATTAAAGCTACCCGAGATGTGTTTGCCTATGAAGTGTATTGTGACAGCCCTTAGCCAACACTTTCCCTTTGCTGGACACTTGCTCCCGTAAGACAATCCATATGTTTCTGGGCAAAGAATACAAACTGACAAGGGAAAAATCCCCCAGAAAGCAGCTCCCGGGGAATCGCAAGCTGCCTGCTGCGCTGCAGTGCCACAGGATTTCCAAAGCCCGGCGAGCGCGCGTTAGGTTTCCACTGCCGTGCTGGGACTTTGCCTGACAAAGCAACCCAGTTTAACGCCGCTTTTGTGGGCAGACACAAACCATGGGGCTGGTCCGAGGCCACTGACAGCAAACGATGGGCACCAAGGGGATGAGATGGGGGTGGGATATGGATTTGGGCTCATAACAGCTGCAGGCATCTGCAGGGCTTTTAAAAATACATTCAATACTAGTTAGCTCAAGCTGTAAATTTGAATAGAGTGAATCTGATGGCCAAGCAGAGGCTATAGAAATGGGGTTGTCCATACAAACAGCCTAAGTGCGGGTGTATCTTCTGTTCCATTTTCACCCAGACTTGAACCTCCAAGGAGAGCAGCAGTGGGGATTCGGCGCCTCAGTCCCTCGCGTGCCCCCGTTGGGATGGGCATCAACGCACGAGACTTCAGACCGACCCTGAGTTCTCCACGACTCGCAGAGCAGGAACACGCAAACCCCAAAACCTGCTGCTTGGGTTGCTTCAGCATCCGGGACAGCAGAGCTCTTCACCGCGGGGATGCAGGGATACCTCGTAGGCACTGAGAAGAACGTCTTGCTTTTCTACTTAAAAGGACCGATTTACTGGAGCCTCCTGCTGAAGGGAGCCAGATGTGCTCATCTCCGGGGCTGCCGGCCAGCTGCGGGAGCGCCCGGAGGAAGCGCCCCTCGGCTCGCCGCGGACGGCCCAGCCCCGGGCTCCCCCTCGCTACGCTGGGCCTTCTGCTTCACCGCTAAGGCAGTGCAGAGGAAGCGGGCAACGACCAGGGGACCTCTGTACCGCCACGAGCCTTCACAGGCACGTAAGCAAAGCCAGGCTCCTGAAACTCAGCGGAGCCAGCTCTCTTGAAAGCTACCAAGCAAAGCATTTAAATGCAAGTACTGCATCAACGCTGTAAGGTGCCAAAACGCAATGTGTTCGTTCTCAACACTTTTCCGAGATTTGGCTTTATTTGTGATGTTACAGTGCTACTAAAACGTAAATCCTTATTTTTCTCCCCCAAATGAGCTTTTCCAAAGTTTCCATGAAAGCTGTCCTGGACTTCCCTTGATCTTTGAGGGAATAACTCCTACCCAGCTCATGCGCCTGTTCCGAAGCTGCTCACACATCTGCTGGGTACAGTCACAGATCCAATAAAAACACGACTCTATTAACCCAATGAGTTTCAAGCACCTGACACCAAAAAGACTGAACCAACCATCCCATCCTTGTCCAATCACCCTCTCTCCTGTGTTTAATATTACCCTCTGATGGATTCTTCTTGAGCTGAAAAACCATCCTTTCTGAAATACAGCCTCTGGTCCAACCAAAAGCTGGGGCACGAATTAGGTCATACTACGCTGAACCCAAACTGCTTCACTCCTGATGGGTTAAATGAAACGTGCTTTCTTCTCTCCTGTTCTCCTGGTTTTGGAGTGAGGTTTATGGTGCATTAAGTTCAGCTCTTGTTTTCTCACTTTTCACTGCAAGCAAAACTTAGAAACTTCCTTTTGTTTGACAAGAAAAAAAAAAACAAGTGCTGAGATAAACACGTCATTTTTCCCCGGCCAAATGAAACATCAAATGCTGAGCATCATGGTAAAATGTCAAATTGGCTACGTTGCATAAGAGGATCATAATGCTCTGTTGACTTTATAAAACTATTACTCTCTTTCCTCTGTACCTTTTTAGGTCCAGATCACACTAATAATTAGGCACTTTATGAACAAGAAATTCCAAGTGACCGTCCATGTCCATGAGGCGCCTCCTCGCAGAACATCTGTAGTGAGAATTACCTCTTCTGCCTGGGATCCTGATGGACACAGCACATGGAAAGAACTACATATGGAAACACCCACAGTTAAAAAATATCCAAACAACAACTACAAAATATCACTCCCTTGATGTGAAAGTCCTATTTTAAATACATTTCCTGCAACACCACAACGTGTCAGGCAGATCGGTTTTAAACCAGCCGTAATGGTTGCAAGTCACCAGTGTGTCTCCCAGTTCTGCTAAAACACGTATTTTATCAATGGAAAAGAAAATGCATTTGTAAAAGATATATTTATGCAATTACTATATTTAATATGCAATTACATGCCCTCTTTAAAAGAACAGAGAAGTAATATTATATATTTATCAACTGAGCACCTTTGGGGAGAATAAAGAGGAAAAGGAGTAAAGGACTGTACCTTTCATGCCATTTTCACTATTTAATATTTACAGAAGGAAAAGTCTTTTCGTCTTCAACGATGCCACGAATTACTTACGATGCGTTTTGGTTTGGGCATTACGCTGCAGAAACGAATGCCTGTTTCTGAGCCCAGGCTGTGCAGGTTCCACCACATCCTGCACCCCTGGAGTTTGTTCAGGTACTTAAAAACAGGCAACAGAAGAGGAACGGCAACTTTCACGCACCTCTTGCTGCTGCATCGTCACTGCCGCGGAGACTTGCTCGCTGCCGCGCAGGGAGCCTTTCTCCAGAAAACGAATACAATGCGCTTGCAACATCCAGACGAGGGAACGGCATAAACAGGTTATGATGACAACTGAATCGGATGTGTAATGCTTTAAGTGTCTATTAACTAATTCTGCATTGTAATAGAAAAGCTAAAAAAGAAGAAAAAGGCATGACATCCACATGAATGCCGAATTAATTCATTATGATCAGTGCTACCACAATGAACACCAAATTAATTCATCACTGTAGCATACACAAAGCACTACCCACTTGTTATACTTACTGAGGAAAATACGAGGATGCCTGTCCTCATCGAGCACGACGTGCCCGGCCACAGGTACTGCTGATCACAGGTACTGCCGCCTTGCTCACCCACACGGCATCCTTCGCGCGCATACAACCTTCATCCATCTGCACCTGCTACACGGCGCTGCTGTTCAATACAGGTTATGAGCGCTGGGCAACCCCGGCCAACGGAGAAACTGGGTGACCTTCACCATACACTGCGCATTAGTTTCCCTAGTATTTAAGCAACCATTAACGGAGCTTTCTTTCTCCAAACCAGATGATTTCATGAACTTTCCCAAAGCTTTCTGTTCTTTTTACAGGATAACAATGAATACCAAATACATCTGCTAAAATTCCTCAGCTTTCAGTATTTGTCCTACCACCTTCAGTATTTGTCCTACATGCCTTCGTGTGTCAAATGTGGTCAGACCGCTAGCAGACAGGACTCTTCTCTCTCTTTTGAGGCAATGTAAGTCAACTGCACTAGATAAAATGGAAGTTTGAGAAATTATTTGTCACTTTTGGAAAACTTCCACTCCTCCGTGAACAGCTGAGGCACGACTGCAACCCTTGAAGCTCCTGCCAGGGATAACTTACATAATGGCAGCATTTGATTTTGAACTGAAAGATCACTGACGGAGGGTCTCTTGATGCCTTCTTCATCTCCTACCTTCTGAGGCTCTGCCCTGTGCTCATGCAGCAGCTGCTACTTCGCAGTCTGACCATATGCTCGTACAAAACGTAGAGGCCTTCAAGTCTTGGGCTGTTCTTGAGAAGGCCACAATTCCTTTGCAATGGCACTCATTAAAGAAGAAAAAGAAAAGCCACCTGTAAGCAGAAAGGGTGGAAGCTGTTTCAGATCCATCCTTCTGGACTTGGGGCCAAAAGTGGAATCGCTCCTAGGAATGCTAGGGAAGGCAGAGGTGCTGGCCGGAAAAGATGGGAAAAGGCAAATTTTCAAAGTATCGCTGAAAATCCTCTGTGTCTCTAGATCATCATTTAAGTCGTCTTTCTAAATAACACCTTTGGAGAACGCTGCTGAGAATTACACCTGTGAAAGAGCCACACATTTCCGAAGGGAGGTTTCAGCAAATTCCGTACTCTTCCACCGTAAGGGTCATTAAGAAATAAATCACCTTTTAAGGGCGACAGTAACCTTTGAAACGAAGCTACAGCACCTCAAACCGCGGAGATGTGAAACTGAGTAAGTTACGTTCTCCCATCCAACAACCACATCTCCAGCAACGTCTGACGCGAGTACGTGATACCACCCTACGCTGCACTTAGGGCACCAGCCTCCCCTCTAGCTACTGAACGTGCCGTAGAAGGGCGGCTGCAGCCAAATCTGGGGGTTTCATCCCTCCTGCCCCTCTCACCGCTCTGGAGAAGGAGACTCCAGACGCTGCTCCCAAGCCAACCTGGCAGGTCCCTCGTGGCAGCGATGCCGCGGCGTGCCTGGGCCAAGGAACGGGCTCGAAAGCGGAGCGCGATGTCCTGCGGAGGACGCGGGGTTATTTTCGGCAGTGCCGACACCAGGCAGGCGCTTGCGGGGCGAGTGCCGCGGCGGGGCGGCGCGCGAGGGCATTTCAGCACATCCTGTTTACAGCCCGCGCCGCTCGCCAAGTCACCCGACCGTGACGACTGTCGCCCTTCTGAATATGTTAATTGTGATATTTTTACACCGCTCCAGAACGTCCGTACAGACCACGGCAGGCTCCCAGCCACCATGGAGCTTGCGAGCAGCAGATATAGGACAATCGGCCCAAAGCGACCGGCTACCCCACGACACGTCTGGGACACCGGCTCCATCCAACCGGTGGTGGAGAAGGCTTGAGGGCACCGGCGCGGCGAGATGCTCCCCACCCCGCGCCCAGGCTTTTGCCCCTTCTCCCCGCCGCCGCCGGGGAGCCGGGCATGAGCTGTTTTCATAACATGTGTTCACCTTGCAAGAGAGTAAACAAGGAGGGATCAGTTTAATGAAAAGAGACGAACATCATGGAAGCAGCTGCGAGGGGCTTTTTTTTTTTTAAACCAAAATCACTATTTCTTCCATTATTTAAAGTTACTAGTGTCCCCAAATAAAGCATTTTAGATTTAAATCTAGACCTACCTTTTGCACACTGACCAAACTTAAAAATACAAGAGTCTGAGTATTAAATACTGCCTAAAACTCTAAAGTGTTATGAAGTCAGTGTATTTTCTCACTTAATTTATTCAAGGTTTCTCTTAAAAAAAAAATCACTATAAATTTTCAGCTCTAGTGGCAAAAGGTTTATGGGTCTTTGTACTTCATTAAAGGTTTTTTATAAAGTCATGTTTGTTCTTTTGAGTAGCAAATAAAACTACTGAAAAGGGCAGGTTGGTTTTTAAAAGACACAGATATGACCTAAAGGGAACACGTTTTACTGTAGTGAAATAAACTGAGGAAACAGTCTGCAGATTAAAAACCCCTTAAAAGGAAGCATCATCTCTGGAAAAAAAAAATCTTTGCCGAGGAAAACAGCTGGAAACAGGAAGCTTTTGTGCTTTCATCCTGCCTGCTTTGATACCACCGCATCCCCGGATCATAAAAAGGCATCGAGACTGATGTCAGCTGCATCTTATTTCGGCGGCGCGGGGTGCGCTGGGGGAGGCTCTGCGGAGCCCAGCAAGGCCCTCCTTGGCCAAACACATCAACCCGCCCACCCAGATGCGTATGGACGGATGGATGGATGGATATACACACGCATATGTGTACACATCTTTACAGCCTTTGAAAAATCGACTGATTGATTAACTAAATAATAGGGAAAAGGAATGCAGATGCTTCATCCCTTCCAAACGAGAGAGGAGAGCACCGTGCAAGCCTGTGCTCCGCAACCTCGATGCCGTTACCACTTCTTTGGGTCATTTGGTGCTGCTTCTCCCATGCCAGTGTGATGGGGTGTAGCCACCGGGTGCTCTTCCAAAACTAGCTTTATAACTCAGAATTGTAACCTGTCCTTTTGCTGAGTGACGCCGCTGGCTCTCGGGTTCGAGTCGCTTCGTTAGTGTGTTTGCAGCCATGTTCCTGCCAGCAGCCCTGCAGAGGCTGGTTTTACACTGTTTTTACAGGGTTCTCATGCATGCCTCATTCCCCGTCCAGCTTTGCAAGCTGTTATTCACACAGGGCAAGTAAAACATAGCAGGAAAATATGACACGAAGCCTTCCAAATCTACCCTAATCTTGGGCAAGCCAACAGCGTTTTCTTACTCTTTCCAAGCAACTAACGGAGCACCTCCTTCTCTCGCAATGCTTTTAACGCGCTACCTTATGACAGTGTTTCAATACTCTGCATGGTGTTTCATAAGGAAACAAGAGGTATATGCACAAGGACTGACAACCTTCAATTTGAAAGTTTCCATTAATGGAATTAATCATGTTTACACAACTTCCTGCTGTTAAACTTATTTCATATCCTCCTATCTTTCATCCAAGCTATTTCCCCTACCAAGAAAAGAACAAAAACTTCCCCAAGGGCATGGGATCTAGTCAATTGTCGGCAGTAAATGCTCTCTCCTGCTGTCTCTTTCTTCGTCAGCTTATTTCGACTCCTTGAGCTGCAACGAGCAAAGGTTTCTGCTACGTTGCTGACTACCTAATCTCCTCATTCTGAGACCAGTTTTGGTGCAGAGCCGGAACATGCTTTGACTGCTGGTCAGAGGCGGCTTTCCTCCCCGCAAGCAACAGCACGGTGAATTGACATATATACAACGAGATAAGATATACATCTTAGGCGCGTTGCGGCTGCCCGCACGGTTCAGATTAGCAACCATTCCCATGGCTGGAGGCCTGACCAAGGTCACTGTGGGACTTCTCGGGAAGGCTAGGAGCACCCAAGCAAGAAACACAGGCGCTTCCCTGCGGACTCGGGAAGACAGTACGGCACTAAGCCACACTGGGAACACGGTCTTCTCCACTTGCGTACAAGGAAATTCTGCCATTCACAGATTGCTACAGTTTCTACAGCAGCCGATGTCACGGTGATGCCAGAAACGGGCAGCATAGCAGTGTTCGCACATGATATAATTTCCTACAAGGTGACGTACCAACTGTCTGAGGCGCAAAAGCACTAGTGTCTTGAGTTCTGGTATCGGTCCATCACCTCTGTGCCATATATATGCTCAAATAATCAAGGAACTTACAAATGCAAAGCATACAAAAATGCACACACACATTAAAATAAATCCCAGGGACAACAAAATGCAATTTTACCTACGTTGCGTAACACGTCTGCTTTATGAGCGCTGAGTTTTCAGTATTCTCCCCTAAGAACAAGCAATTACGAAGGTGAAGAAAGGTAATGGCTTTAAAACAACATGCTAATCCCAATATTAGTGCCTTGGAAAAGAAAAACTGCCAGGAATTTGGAGTAATGCCCAGTTATCTGTCTCACCTTCAGTAATAAAACTGCACTATAAACATGAACAAGAGAGTTAGCATATACTTTAACTTTGTTTGATTTTGTTTTTACTATTCTTTGCAACGCAAGCGATAATCTACTGTGCGCGCTGTCCTAAAGATGCTATATGTTGTTACAGCCCAAAGAGCTGTCCTGACCGTACGTCACACCAAAGAGCGAGGAGAGAACAGCAAAACAGCCAGAGGGCATAAGAAACAGGGGGGGAAGAGGGAGGGACACAATCAAAAAAGAGAAATAAAGATTAAAAAGCCAAGCAAGGAAATACTTATAAGATTAAACACAACCAAAGGGAAAGTTTTAAGCTGAGAGCTGTTGTGCGCAGTATTTGTCCTCCCTCCCTGTGCTCTACGCTCACTATTGCTAACGTTAGCATGTGTCTTGCCTGCGTTGGTTGCTGCCACCCCCGAGACGTTGGCTGCCACCACGGGGGGACACTGGTGTCACCCTCGCTGCAACTGCCCTGCAACTAGCTGTAGCTGCGTACAAATTTCTAATAACATTTTCCACGTCTTCCTTCCAAATGGTGAAGCTCCTGGCACCCCGGAGCGCTCCAGGGAGGAGCTGGGAAGGGGAGCCGGCGTCAGGAGACGCTCCCGTGCGTGGATGTAACCTCGGCAGCGGAGAGCCGTCATCGCGGGGATGTAATCAGAAGATGCCTGTTGCTTTTGAGGACAGGAAAGGTTTTGGCAAGGACCAGCAGATAGCCAGGACAACTCAAGGACAGGTAGGATGCGCGTTATGGAGCTTGAATGCTCCAGGAAACGCGTTCCCGAGCCCCGGATGCCGGGACAGCGCACGTTCTGCACACCGGACACCTAGCTCCTGGCGTTTCACTGCTTCGGTTTTAGAAACACTAGTATTGTGGCAAGCTAAGGAAAAAAAGGATTTCAGCCAGTTTCTCATGCCTATTTCTGAAGTCATGGAAAGCAGGTATTTCTGATAACTGTAAAAAAATCTCTGTAAGAGAACAAGGCATCCTACAGAAAACCTTTAACTTCTTTAGAAACCAGCTCAACTCTGGGACAGAGCTGTCATAATTTGAAGTTTCTTCATCTGGGGCATACCGTTGGCCTTGGCTAAAAAATACCTGCGATGTCCTGAGAGCGGCTGGCTCCTCGGAGGAGCAATGCAAAGCTGGCATGCGCTGGAGAGCAGCAGCAGACAGCGGGGTAGGCAGGGGCTCCGTCCTCCCGGCAGCAGGAACAGCGGATTCAGACCTTCAGCCCTGCCGATCTTGTGCCACTCACAACACGAAGCTGGGTGCAAGCTACCTCCCGAGGAGCTCCCCGGGCCGGGCACCGCAGCCCTCCAGGCGCGCCGGACGCGGCACCTGCGCTCCCCAGCCGGGGAGGTACCGGAGCTGACACGCCGCAGCATTGGGAAAATATAAAAAATAATGACTAGCTTTGGATGCTTGTTTTGTACGTATGTGACTAATCTATCACTCAATAGCTGCAAATAAAATCATAGCGGCAGTTTGTTTACAAGCAACATCACAATTGGAACAATAATAGACTGGTAACAAAAACAACAAAAATAAAATATGACTCAACTTGCTCTTTGCCAGAGTGAGGTCTCAAGATGGGCTTGCTCGGCCCCTTGGGACGCCCAGTGCTATAAGCACAATAACAGCAGGACATGCCTCATTTCCTTCAACTGCTCGACATGGCTCTCACCGAGATGTTTGTAAACTTCCTTCCTCTACGCATCAGGCTGTCAAACTGTCGTCAGTTCTCGGGACTAATAATATCCTGTTGATGTCTGCACAGATCAACTTCTTAAAAAATGTATGTGCTTTTGTGTATATGCAACACCAGTTAAAAAGAACAGTCTAGCAAGAAGCCCACGTAATCTGCCTCGGGCCACGGATCGGCTCCGGGAGCAAGCCCAGAGAGCAAGAGGCCTGAAAATAACGGTGAAATCACGATTTTGTGATGGAGAATATATAAATTTCCTCAATAAACCAGTTCGGTCACAATACCAACTTGGTCAGTAAGAGGAGAGAACATCCCCAGCTGCATCTCATAGCCCCACACCCTGAACAAGCTCTGGCTTCTTCTGCCGGGGACCTGCCGACCCTCAAAGTCATCGGTGCCAGGGTAATTCCTCCAGGATGGGAAAACAGGCTTCAGCTCCCCAGAAGCAAGGGCAATGTCAGGTTTTACAACTTCACATGAATTTAGGCTTGGAATATGAGCTTGGAAGGAAGTTCACGCACACCATAACTCGAAGCCAAACAAAAGCCATTGTGTAGAGAGAAGCATTAACTAGAATTAAGATGGTTTAGATTAATTGTTAAAACACTCTGAGACAGAACTTGAAAGATTTGGATATGAGAAAAAATAACCCATTTACGGGAAAAGCAGAATTGACAGGATCAGATTATCCCGCAATTTGGGGAAATGATGAGTTCTTCACCCCAACCGCCATACCAAACAAAACAGAAAATATTTTCATTCAGTTCTCTATGGAGAGGTGGGTCTGATGCTACTTAATTTATATAAGAGCTAATCAAGAGTGACTTCCCAAAGAACAATGTGAGCCTGCTTGCACAATCGCTCTAAAAGCGACATGTTTTAGTGTTTAAATGTGGAATGCGGCTTCCGCATGGATGTCAACATCTTCGTGCTAAACAACTTGTCTACAACAACATGACGAGGAGATGGAGGTGCTGGAGTCAGGTCCGTGGCTTTCCAGGGCTCCTCGGCTACTTCCTGCAGGGTATTTCAGATCCCGAATCCCAAGACCCCTCACATCTCATTCTCTTCAGTGGGGTGGACGGACGATTAGGTGTCTAGGTACCGTGCTGAAGATGCCGCCAGCTGCTCCGGCTGACCCGGACCACGGCCCATGCAAGGCCAGGTGCTCCTCAACAGCCCTGGCTTTGCACTCCCGCAGGAGCCGTGGCCCCAGGAGAGCCCAAGCCGGGTGTCCCCCGGAGCAGACTCGGAGAGCTGGCCCCACGGAGGGACGCGGGAACGCCAGCCCTGGCCGCGTTCACAGCTCAACACAGCTCCAACGCAACGCTGCTCTCCCTCATCAAACTTTCACGTCCAGATGCTGTGCCTGCAGTCACTCACGAACACACACAAAAGCCCTAAGAACAAATCAAGCTATCAGTCCTGCAGGCCTGAAAGACCGAACAACAGCAAAACCCTGCTGCTTTGAGAATACACACCAAACCTGATAAGGAGAGGGCAGAAATAACCAGGCAGTTAGATAGTTTCCAGAGAGCTACAGAAGACCTGGGCTGTGAAGCTCCCTGTGTTCTGCTGGGCAACGTGCTCTAGGTGACCCGGCCTGAGCAGGAGGCTGGGCTAGATGACCTCCAGAGGTCCCTTCCAGCCTCCAGCCTGCTGTGATTCTGCGATTCGCGTGCACATGAAACCGGGTTGGGAAGGGGACGCGGCATGGGCACGAGGCCCTCGAAGGCAGCGCCGGCCTCTCTCGCGCGGTCATTGCCCAAAATCTGTCCCTGCGTGCAAAACTCCCAACAAAGCTGCCGCCAGGATAGATCCGCCCAACTTATCCACCCAACTTGAACCGATTTGTCAGTTGTAAAAGCATGCAGACCTTTCAACTTACATCCAAGTTATCCTCATAAAACCAGTGGGTTTGTATTAAAAATAGAGCAACAAAAGAGAAATGGAAGTGCTACAGACTCAGAATCTAAATAAAGATGTAGAAGCGTTTGGGGTTTTTTGCATCTAAAAGGTTCAAAAACACAGTTTTGTTCCTGAATACGAACTTTGCATTAATATGAGCCTTTCGTATCTTGTATTGTAAAAAATTTTGCAATTCCTGTGAAGTAAATCAGTGATTCAGAAAAAAATTAAGCCCAATATAATCTAACATGGGCAAGCTTTGCAACAGACAGCAGAATATACAGCCATTAGTTTGCTGTGGCAACATTTATTTATTTTTTATAGGAAATCTGTATAATGGAAAACACACACAACCTCTTGGAATTTTCCTATAAATATCTAAGTACTCCCAAATCACTGAGCAGAATGCAAATACACTCGTCTTTTACTTCTTTCAGGAAATTCTCAATGACTTCCTGTCATAAAGTCCAATAATCACTGTCTCTTCTGCAACGTCTTGTAATTGCCTTGCTGCTAATGTGTGTCTCAACTTTCTTTCCAGGATTAAGTAAAAAGTCTTTTCTTCCCTTCCATAACTAGCCCACGCCTTTTAGCATAAAGCCTTCTCCGGCAGCAAGCGTTGCATTCGGTGTTCTCCCAGGGGATTACATGTTATTTTATTTTACCATCATTAAGGTATACTTGAGTTTAGTCTCATCTAAGGAGATTTACACAGGTATCATATTTTCCATTATTCATGAAAGTAAATCCATAGATGTGCGTGAACGAGTACAGCCTTCTCTCGATCTTCCGGACTTGCTGCCGCGAGCAAAGCGCCCCGGCGCAGCAAAACGAGACGGCGACGCGGCCACGCTCGAGGGGACCACTGCAAACTCCCAACACTGCAAATTCCCTGCCCCTTCTCTAGCTCCTGACCGCACGCAGCACCCCGTCGTATTGGCATCGGTTGCTTGCATCGCTGGGTTTTCGCAGGCTCTTTTGACAGACACCGGAGAAGTCCCTGGACGTACATGGGGCGACTGCTCAGCCGGCGTCGGATCCCCGCGTGGCAGACAGCGCAAGGGAGCGCGAAGCGTTGTTTTCAGTATTGAAAATGAAGCAATCAAGCACCACTCCCTAATCAGTCCTTTCCCAGTTTCCAGCACTGTGCCTCCCGCTTGGACTTTGTCCTTTCTCTATCTCCACTGAACTTTGCAAAATACCCGACAAAGTTTGCTTCCATCGCCATAAATAGGCCATTAACGCTCAGCTGTTTTTAGGGGGATTCATGAGGAAGGTGAATTCCAAAGGTCAGTTTTATGACCTGCAATACTGTAATGAATACATACTTATAAATAAAAATAATCTATGTGCTCCCCCTTTCCTACAGTTGCCATTTTCCACCACTCACAAACTCCAGAAATCACGGAGAAAGGCTGAGAGGTTGGGATACACCCTTTTATGATATGGCTTTTAATAAGGAAGCTTTCTACAGAATCATTTTTATCACAGCTGTCATTCTGAGGCTCATTTTAATGTTAAACAATATTAAATTAGCTGACCAAGGTCAATAAATAGAAACAGCTCCACACCAGAATCGAGGTGATGAATTGAAATCAATGTCCTCTCCAACGCCTTCAGGCACAGGCTCGCGGGGCAGGTGAGCATCTCGCCTTCCCACCGAGGCGGCAGCCGGGCGTCCTCGGAGCAGGGCTCCGGAGGGACCGGCGGGACGCGCTCACCTGACAAAAGCCGGCGGGTGACAAAGTAGCAGTGACCAAATGAGTGATGAAAACACCGTGGAAGGCAGCAGCCCTCGTCTCGGAGCTCACCAGGGAATCCACAACGCTCCCAAAGCCAGATGCGCTCCGAGAAGTCAAGGAAAACCCTCTGCTCCGAAGGGCGAGCCCTGCGTAGCCTCCAGCCCGGAGAACAGCTACCGAGCGCAATTTCTACCCGGTCGGCAAGCCAAACCCATCTCGCACAGTGGCTGTCACCAGACCCTGGGATTGGGAAAGCCCTCAGTACGAGAAGATGTAATCGATGCACTTCAACAGACAGATCCTGTAAATATGTTTATATATTTTCCAGATACATTTGCATGCACACGCCAATGACAACGCCAAATACAGTCCCAAACCCCGCTGCTCTTCCATACATTTAAAGTCACATTAAAAATAATGGCAGCCACTACTGTGCTATATGCAAGTTATATTTTATGCATAGGGTTTGCTATGTCAGTATTTAAGAAAGTATATAAATGATATGCTCCTATATACATAGACATAATATGTCTCGCTAGCGCACCAGAGTAGTGCACATCTGAACACAGAGGCAAGTGTTCATCCGCAATATGGACGAACGGCTTGCAGGGAGCTCCTCTTAGCTGTTAATTGCTCATGTGAAATAATTGGGTAACAAGTCTGGGCACACTACTTACATTGGCAGATCATTACAGATTTCTCCAGATAGTCTAATAAAGTACTTTTCAAATGGAGACAGTTTTTGCAAATTGATCAGAGTACAGATACCGTTCCTCTCGTCCTTCTTGCTGTTCCATATATTTCCTTACCCTTAACTAATTAGAGACCTCCCTGCTCTATAAAGGAAACTTCTTCCCAGCCACCCTCTGATCCTGCAGTAAAAACATATCTGAAATAACAACCGCTTTAATTCAGAATTAACCGAATTACTGTCTGAATTACCGGAACTACATCAGAGCGGCTTCCTTGGGAGAGGGGTGATGTCATCCCTGCGCTCTGACTTCAGCCCAGGAAATGACTAAAACAGAAGCCAGGCTGGGAAAGAGATGCTATTAAAGAAAAACAACCCTGCACTGAAGAAAACGTGCGTATTTCATTTTGCCCGATTTTTTTCCTACCAAGGGACGAGGAGGATGAGGACACGGCTGCCTCCGGGGCTGCCCGAGCCACCGATGCCGCGCCGGGCCGCCAGCATCGCCCCCCGGCCGAGCCCGCGCTCCGCACCGCCGCCACAAGCCCGACGGCCCGCAGTTGCCGAACCCGAACTCCTCGGCGTGGAAACGCATTTTCAATTTTCTTAAATCCAGGTATTATAAAGATTGACCCCGATGCACTCTTTTAAGCTCACTCCAGAGATTTAGATATGGTTTATGGGCTGCAACACGACTAGTTAAATCAACCCTTTAATAACCTCCTCCTAGCAGTGCAAATACACTCTGCTCCTTTGCATTTCCAATCTATACCGGCTACAGGCTTTGAGGCTTTGGGGGCCGTTGCCCCATGGCCAATGTCTCCTCCACAACCAGCCCGGCCCTCGGCATTTTTACACCGAGACCCTGTGACCCCTCCGGCTTCAGGAGGATGAGAACGGGCAGAGGAAGATCACATTCGGTTTCCAAAAAATGCAATACTGCATTAAAGCCACCGTTTGAAAACTGAAAGCCCAGCATTAAGGCCATCCCAGGGCAACGCCGACACGCGGCACCTTGCACCGTGCCAGTGACACGGCCAGCACCCGCCTGCGCAGCCTGGCCGCGCGCGGCAGCTCGCCTTCCACGCTCTGCAACGGGCTGTGGTCTGCTACGGTCTGGCTGAACCTAGAAAAGCTGCATAAACTAAAAAAGACCTCAAAGGAGAAAAAAAAATTAAATTTATATTTAGTTGCTTTTAGCAGCATTAGGAGCAATTGTCAACACCGCGAGATGCAAAGGAATGCGAGCTGCAGACTTCCTGCGTCCTCTGCCAGGATGAGCTACATCCTAATTGCCATATGTTGAAAGAGCCATTCCACTTCATTCAAAATACAATGTTCATTCCAAAATTGTTCTTTTGAGCTGAAACGTCTTGTGCAGAGAGCTTCAGCACAAACACGGCTCTTGGACAAGCGCTGAAATTACTGGCTGAGCCATATGATTTATGAGTTCATATAAAAATTATGATACATTTCTATGCTATGATAGCACAAATGTTCAATAGCCAACATTAATATCGGAAAGCAAATTCAAGGGAGTGAAAGGTAATGCACCTGATCATGGACCAGCTGGCCACTGTTTTATTTTTAAGATTAAGTTTTCCTATTTTCAATGGTTGTTCTCTGCTACGGCTGCTCAGTAAAAGCAGGGATCCCAGGAGGGCCAAAGATACAGCGAAAATGTCAAATATACAGAATAAACAAATTCAATGTCAAATATACAGAATAAACAAATTTGAGATTTACAATTTATTTTTCTCTGGCCTGTGTCAATTATAACAATTTTATATGATACCAGTAATGAGAGTTGGCAGAAATGTCTTGACGCAGACTCAATTCTGGAGCTCGTGGTGTTCTTCTCAGTTCATACCCCGCGCTCCGTTCCGAGGGCTGTGCACGACACTAACGCGTTCAAACACTGATTCACAAATAAAAGCCTAAGTCACAGCAAAATGAYGCCGGCCGTGCTCAGTGCTTCCCTCTCATTACCGGTTCAGGATAAGCAGTCCATGCTTATCTAAGTCCATCTCGCATCCGACTGCATCGTTCCCAAAGATGCTTTTCCACTTAGGAAATTCCAGGAAAGCAGGAACACTTGGTGGAAGAAATGAGCAAGAAAAAACAGCGAGCAAGGAGCAAGCAGCTCTCRCTACTAAGATGCTTACGACTGCGCTTACTAGGAGCACGGGGGAAAAAGCTCCCCAGAAGCCTGCGGTCCCCGGTGTCCAGCACCACCGAGCCCCGGGGCAGGATGCGCCCCACAAAGTATATTGCTGCGCGCTATGAAAGAAGCAGTATATAGCCTCGGTGAATTTAATGTGTGATTTTTTTATTTAATCTTTCAACATTTAATATCTTAAAGGATTTTTCACTGCCTTTACCTCCCACCACTTCCTTGGCTGCACGACAAAACTGAGAAATAAGGACTCTAGGGGAAAACTAATGCCAGCGTAGGGAAAACAATTACTTTTATCAGTCAAGAATCAAACTTCAAACACTAAAATTAAATATAATTTTCTTTYCAAAATAATTCAGTGTAAATTTAAAACCTTTGACTTCTGTTAAGGCCTAAATTTGCAGTAGATGAATAAAACAAGTGAAATWAAAGTTAATATTCAAGCATTGCAAATTTGATGTTCATGTTTCAAAAAAACAGAAACCATTAGTCTAGTGGAAATAACTAGCACTAYGGTGTGCAGAAAAACCAGCCTCTTCTCCGGACACATATGGAATATTTCCTTCATTTTCATTCATTCTGCCAGTACAGCTCAATGGCTAATATGTTCAAGGCTGGAGTCAAAAATGTTTGATCACTTATCTTTCTCTTACAGTCTATCAATAAAAATAAAAACGGAAAGCATGAGATTTACTAGTTCTAAAACACTGAAGGACACTGTAACCAAAAACAATCAATTCAATGCACTAGCTAACACAAATAGCTAATAGTTCATATTTTTTGTGCCTCTTCATTTTAATGCAGAATAATTTGGCAAGCTTAGTCATCAAATTAATAAAAACTGATTTAAATTGCTGGTTTTTCCTATTATAACTGAATTCTAAATTTCATCCAAATACAAAACTTGCTGGAAACAACAATATAAACYTGGGACCGAATAAATAAAGTTTCATTCACTCTTTTTAATTTAATACAAATATAAAGATTACTTATCTGAATTAGCAAAGTTAAAATGCAAGTGATACACAGAGAATCACTCTATTTGTTAGGAAAATATCAATAAATAGTACAAACGCAAAAGAGAGTTTAAGTTCGTTATTTAAACTGGGGTGTCCTAGTGACTAATTAAAGTCAGTGATTTAACTCTCTCTCCATTAAATCCCTCCACCTGGATAAAACGTTTGCCTTTTAGGTGCTCTGAAGAGACAAGACTTCTAGGAAAGACCATCAAATAAAAGCGATACCCGAGCGGTGTCAGACTAAARGCTGGCTGGATGCTCTCGAGGTCTGGGAGGACCAAACGTGGAYGGAAAACAGCAGGTGACCACAAGTGCCTGGCAAACAGTGCAGAAAAGGGTTGCTTTGGGTCAGGCTTTGTGACCGCACAGAAGATGGCTAAATCTGTATTTCCAAGGAGGACCAGCTTCAAGGGGCACCACTGAGCAACCCAGATTCAGAAGCACAGGGGTTGAGTTCAAATAATTACGGAAAAATCTCAGATGTTTATCAAAGCTGCTTAGATGGCTGGGGCCTGGAAAAGTGAGTGGGAAACCTCATGCGAACAGTCTGTCTCATGATATTTCAGCACTTCCACTTCTGGTCCTGGCCAAAACCAGGAAGTGCAGAGGCGTGCTCGAGAGCAAAATACTGGAAAAAACGCTACCAGAACATTTTTCCACCAACTTGCAAAAAACATTTGGTTCCCTGTGAATTTTGGGCACATATTTGGCCTAACTCTGTGTCTGGGATCATTTATTCACCCGTATGGAAAATGTCACGAGCTCGCGACTCTTCAAAAGCCTCCTGAGCAGGGGAGATGTTTGCTTGTGGTTTGGGTGTTTGCGCAGAGCAGGGCACTGCTGGGGAAGGGAGGGGGACCAAGTAAAACCAGAGGCTATAAATAAGCGACAAACAACCTTGACTAGAGAAGTGCTCCATTTCTCAAGTAAATTAGGGTCTTTTGGGGAATAGAGAGAAGTAAAGAGATCCACAGGATTTGAATATGGTCAACATGAGTCGCGAGAAGGTACATACACCGTGCAAGAGGCTGCAGTGGCGTTGGGCAGCGATGGCCACCGGCGAGGAGAGGAAGGTGTCCCACCCCACGCAGGTGCCCGCGCTGCGACAAGTAGCAGTGGGCAGCAATAGACACGTGCCGGGGAGCCCGGAAGAGCAGGGTGGAGAACGCGAGAGAAGGAAATCAGGAGAAATCAGCAAATTAGGAAGTTCCTTGGAGGAAGTCGATGATTTAACTTGTGGACACAAAACTTCAGGTGAGGAGAACAACAACATTTTGCAACTAACAACATTTTGCAAAAAAAACCCAAGATTAACAATAATCATAAAAGTGGAAGACTCCATTTAAAAGTGAAKAATTTAGGATAAATCGTGAAAAAAATAAGCCAAAAAGTTCAGAGTGGTTGAGCATCCAAGAGACAAAACTGGTAACTCATTCACAGAACATAACCCCTGCCACGGCAGGTGTGAACGTGCTCAAGGACCCACCGATGACAGAGTAAYGAAAAGGCACGAACCTGAGCAAATCTGACTGTCTGGAGATCAAACACAACTATTTCAGAGTTCTGAATAACAGGGAAGAAGTAATTTGGAAACTGTCTTAAAACAGATCTTTTTAATTTCTTTGGATAATTGTTAATTAGGAAAATAAGGTACTCTGGAATTAACTAAACAGAATAAAACGTTTGCCGTTGCAGAGTACTTTTTAGGAGCATCTTTACATCTGATATTGATCTTAGAAAAGGCAACATACAACATGACTTGAGGACTGGGATTAACAGAAGTTACAGACCAGGAAAAGCAACCTGACGGGGAAAACATTGTTTAACTGGTGGTAATCAAGTGATTAAAAGTAGAAACCCTAACAACCAGCCAGCCAGAAGGAATATTTCTTTGTGTTTGCACAGAATACATATTTAGACRTGTTATACAGAGAATGACAGTTAAAGAGTGCTTTTAATTACCTGTCTCTCTGTTTTTGAACAGTTGTATCTGTAAAGACAGACGGCCTATTTCTACTGGGCTATTTCATATGAGTTCTGAAACCAATTTTTTTAAGTTTCAAATTTCCAAGGTTTCCATTTTATTTGTTAATATCACTTAGGTAAAGAGACAAAAAGAAAAATTTCTTAGAAGCATTTTTAAATAAATTGAGCAGATGATCAACCAGGCCTTTAAATTAAGTAAATAATCAATAATAACCACATTAACTGTGGCTGGTGCCTCAAATCTAGATTGTCCAGGCAACTCAGAAGCTGTGAAAGGAGTAGTCAGGACGTAGTCACTGTCTGCAAGAAACGCACAACTTCTAGGTCTTTGCAGAAAAAATGAATCCCTGACTGGGACCTCCGTACGCTGTGTTAGTGATATCTAAAAGTCATAATGCAGCGACTTCGGTGCAAATGGCTACACCAAGGATGAAACAGCTAAGAACCGGGCTTGATAAGCTGTGTCTGATAAAACACTCAACGTCGTCACATTACAATTTGAATCAGAGACAGTTTTCAGCTTTCTCGGCTATTTTTGTCTCATGCCTTCGTTAGCAGAGGTAGGTGCTTCCGCTCACCGAAGGAAGGAGGGCTCCATCCCCGGGGGGTTACGGAGATGAAGCTCCTGGAGGCACTGCTCTGCTGGGAGCCCTTCTGCCAGAGTGCCCGGCATTACGCTAGCCTTAGCTCTAACGTTTTGGCATCTCTGATTAGCCAACTTTCCATGCTTATTCTTCCCAACTTTAAAATAYGATATAAGATGGAGATTAAAGCAATTTTTTGTTAAACTGAAAATGTCAGCCCAGGTAAATCTCCTCCCCAGCTCCAATAACAGGGAAATAGCATGGCACAGGAAGGCCAAACCTAAGGCAAATTAGCTTCTTGGTCTTTTCATTGATTGTAAAGGGGAGAATGCTATTTGAGCATCTGAGAAGACAGGCAATAAAATGTATTTCTCTTGCAGGCAAATCTTATAACAGATAGAAAAACAATCTTAGTCTCTTGCTAAAGGCACACTCACTAATTGAAACAGAAATAAAATGAGGAATAGGAAAGAGATAAAGCTACAAAGTTATGTCTTGGTCCAATTAGTAGGTAGGGAGTTAAACAAATTATCAGTTAAAGACATTCTACAAGTTTCAACGCTGAAAATTGGAACGGAAAAAACATGCTGTAAAACTGCTGCCACCTGGTCCTGATAGCACAATCCAGAACATTTTCTAGTAAAACAGTATTTTAGCTCTAGACACAGTCCAGTGACAAATGCAAGTAAACACAGACAAAGATGCAGCAAGGCCTAGCAGGTCATCTAGTCCGGCTCCTTGCCAGGACAGCCTTGGCCAAACAAGCCGTGAGCACTGAAACTTTGTGGTGGGGCCCCGTTCTTCTTTCCTACAATACATAGACTTTCCCCAGGCTACGTCTTGCATCACTCTGCCCAGAATCTGCATAATGTGCAACCACTTTCTGCCTGCCCTGGCGGCACTCCATGGTCCACAGCTCGATGGTGCCTGCCGCAGATCGGTGCTCCTGCCGTGAGGGCCACGTGGAGCGGGTCCCTCCTCGGGCCTTCCTCCCGCCCCTCCCCAAACCGCCTTGCTTTCCCTCCGCTCTGGGGCTCTAAAGAAGGTGACGTGGGCACGTGGCTGGACTGTGCCTGARGAGCACCGGAGGACATGAGGACATCAGCTCTGCCCGGCAGCAGCTACAGCGAGCAGTTAGCATCTTTGAGGAGAAGAGAGGGCAATCCAAAGCCAGGGAAGCCATCTACGGCCCAGAGAAGAGAGCGAGCAGGGAATAACAGGATATTCTGCATGCCCCCTGCTCCTTCCAGGCAAAACCCACAGGTCCCCATGGACTCTCCAGGTCCAAGGCTGTATCTATCTCCCACAGTGAGAACTGCAAAGTCGAGTCAYGGCATCTTCATTAGGGGCCAAGACACAGCTAATCTAACCAGGGAAATGGTGCTGGAAAAAGCTGCAAGGCACTCTTTCTGCTCCTTGAGTGCAGAGTCGGTTCAGGCCTAAGGCTGGGTCTCCAGCTTCTCCTGCAGTACTCGCGATGGAGACCTGCAGAGCGAAGAACGGCACATAGCTGAGCCATCATCCCCCTCCCGTGGGGGCTTCACGGGGCTTTGCACGGCGTGACGGCTCTTCTGCTACACCCCAGAGCTTCCCCATCCCRCAGAGCCCCGGGCGTGCAACACCGAGGCCAGAGGCTGGCCAATGCCTCAGCCCACTATTATATTTTATATTCCTACAATATCTCTCTAGAAACATCTCTTCCACTCCTTTGATCCATCTACTCCACAGAATTCCCCACACACTACCGTATTCCCACATTTAATGCATTTCTCCTTCAGTTATCCTCCACAACCATTTATCAGCCTTAGCATTGGTGCTTCCGTTCCCTCGAGGACAGACGCAGCCCCGCTCTTCCCCGTTCCCCATCAGTCATGTTATACATACTAGCTCTTTCTCAGCTACTAATCCCAACCTGCCGACCAGCCCCTTTGCCCCCCAGGGCCCTCGGGGCGCTCGGAGGTGCCCACCGGGTTCTTCCTGGGCCCGCTGCAAGGCGCAGCCCCGTCGCAGGGCACGGACCGACGGGAAGGTCCTCCCGCCGCCGCCGCGCTCCGGGGCGGGCGGCTCAACGCTGCAGCTCCGGTGGCCTTTCCTCGCCACTCCCGGGGGGAACGGCCACACTGCGGTGCCGTCGCCCCTCCGGCGCTGCCTCTTCTTCCGCCTCGTAAAAAGTGCTACCGAAAACCGTGCTCCCATTTTAAATTCGTTGCTTCTCCTGCTATTGTTCAATTTTTTTAAAAAAATTCAAACACAGTACAACAAACCAACCAAAATCGCTAGGCAGGTACTTTAGGGAACCGGGTTCTGACGTTCTCCAGACGACGGGGCATACGGGTACTTACCACCCGCAAGTGAAATAACAACAGTTAACTCGCACAGTACGTTGCACTTTGTACACCAGCAAGCACTTAACTATTAATTTTAAGAGCTTCACAATAAGCCTGTGAAGTAAGTAGATACTGTTAAATATCCTTGCAAGGTCCAACCCAGGAATTGAGCTTMTCCGGGTCCGTGGCTAAGGACAGACCTAGCTCTTCACTTGGAGCAGTCATGGCAGTTCTCAGCCAGGATCACGGCTCCGCTGCGCGAGGCAAGCAAAAACAGCACGGGGCCCCGTTCCAGCCCCGGCGCTCGCGGGCCAGCCTGGCGGGGGGCTCGGAGGGGCCGGGCCGGCACGCCGCGCCGCGCGACAAGAGGCGGAGGAGCAGGGCGGCCGCCTGCCCCGCCGCGGCCCCGCGGGCAGCAAGCCCAGGCTGGCTCGCCAGCACGCAGGCTTCTCGCAGGTCTTTGGTAACTTTGCCCRTGCGGTTTCGAACGGAGCCAGAAAAAGAAATCTTCTAGAGCTGCAACATCCTCTTTCTGCTTTCGGGTGTGTCTGGGACAAGCTCTCCAGCAATGACAAAACCAATAGCGTGACTTTCTTTGGGGAGACAAAAAAGCACGCCGTGCTATTGTCTCACAGACACACAACTAACCAGCCTGATCGGCGCGAAAGGTCACCCAAGCAATGTCACCCAATATCCATAATAGCAGGGTATGCTGCTCGCTTCCTACTGTCAAGTAAAAATTATTCTTGCATTGTCGCAGGCGTCGGGTGGCAGAGGCTCCGTTGTGAACATAGCACACTCTGAACCCAAACGGCTTCATTAGCAAAGCTCTGCTCCTGCCAGCCAAGAGCYGCCAAGTGTCTCGATCAACAGGAGATTAGCGCTTGGTACAGTACGAACCTCAGAGCATGCCACGAAATCACAGAACCGCGTTATTTTAAAGCGGAAACTTCTCCAGAACATCCACGGTCAGAGCATGGATGGAGAGCAGCAGCAGCACCCTGCCCTGGTGGTGACATGCGAGCCACGAACACAAGCCACGAATGTGAACCGCCTCGCCTGGGGAGCGGGGCTGGGGGTCTGCAAGCCCTGGTGCCATCTCRGCGGCCACCTCAATGGTGGCACACCTACCAACACCCCAAGATGAAACCAAGGTTTGGAAGACCATGCAATGCTGCAGACTCTGGCTTGTTGGGTTGGGAGTTATGTCACCGGGACTCCACAGACTCCTCTTCCACTGTAGAAATTAATGGCACTTAACGACAGTCTGAAGACAGAAAGATTGCCTGAAAGTCGGGTAACCTGTATGGTGGCACACACAGCGTGCTTGCGCTGACAAAACGTGACACTTCTGTACTCTCCTCTGCCAGCCTCACTTATCCACCTCGCAGCTTATTCCAGGCTTAAGACAAAAGACTTATGCTTCACGCCTGCGGGAAGACTTGCACTTTCCCGCAAGAGCGACTCCCACCGCCGGCCGCGGCGGGCACCTAAGCGATGCTCAGCCCCCCGCCAGGCACGTTCGGCCCAGGTGGGACTGCTCCGGAGAGCAGCCCCGAGCTGCGGCATGACACAGACCAGAAACGAGCTGCTTTTATTTCCATGCTGAATAGCTGCACGAAAGCAAAAGGAAATACATTCTCTTAGTACAGCAGAAATATGCAAGTGCGTGAGTCAGTAGATCCAAAAATACATTTCATAAGCTGCAAAACAGATACGTATGTTGCCATGGCACTTAAGCAAAATTAACAAATCTCAAGCTTGTTTCATATATGAATAAAAATCAAAGTGATCTTAGTTTCCCGTATCCTCAGCTGCTTCATTGCTTGCATGCTAAGGTCAGTTTTGCCACTGATTTCATTTGTTTTTTCCTTATTTGGTTTTCAAGGCAAGACTTCTAAGGGGCATTTAAAGATTCAGACGGGCTCCTAGCAGGATTTTCAGAAGTGCCTGGATACCTGATTCTCAACAGGGGCTGGATGCCTATGTGCTTCTGAAAATCCTATTAGATACCTAYCTGCAACTCTAGCCACCTAATGCCTTTACAAATCCAGCTGCTAGAGCGTGATCCTGCACGCTTACAATTAATGGGAGCTTTTCCACTGACTTGAGCAGGAGCAGGATGGAACCAGCCCTAAATGAATGCTTTGATTAAATTATCTCTTGCACACAAAGAGCAAGGTGCACTTAGGTGGGCGTTAACAAAAAAAAGAAAAAAGAAAAGAAAAAAAAMCAGCGTTACTAATCTGGGATCTTATTCACATCTGTTGAAGCCTGGAGCAGCTCCAAGAAAGCTTGCATTCCCGCAGCTTATGCCGGTAGGAGTAAAAGCAGAATTTGGGCGAGAAGGGTGCAACAGAGGTGCGGCGGTGGCCAGGTGGACGGCAGAGAGGCTATGAAGATACCCTGACGCCTATCTCCTCCTGGCAGCATCTCCCGCTAACCCCGCGCTCCGGCGGCYGACTGCAAAGAGCAGTGGCTCTTCGGCCCCCGTCAAGGCATGCCTTAGCAAGGCAGCTACACATGCGCTGCGTRTAGAATTACTAACTGTGTGTGCACACTACTTATTCTATGCTGCACAGCCAGGCACCTGCTGGCCTCAGCCTCGTGCTGCTGTACCAGGGTGGTTCCCACACCCACTTGTTGAAAACCGGTCAAAAAAGGTCTCCCTGAGATGCTCCACGTCTATCTTCTGCTGCTCTGGCTGGCGGCTAAGCACGTACACCAGCAGGAGAAATGGGTCCTCAGGACTTAGCAGCATCATCCCTTTAAAAGAAAAAGGTCCCCGGCTGTTGGAAGGATCCAATGCTCCGAAGTCTCGCTACCAGGGCATCTGCCTGGGAGCAATCCCATCGGCAGGGGACAAAACAAACCACCTGAATAAGGATTACGGGACTCAGCCCCAAGTTCCTTCAGAGATGCCAGAATCAATCTTGCTATATTGAATCAATTTTCACAGAATAAAATACAATGAGATCCTACACTCAGTGCTCTTTTAAATGTATGTTTGTGACAGTTAATTCTTAGTTAAATATTTCTATATATAAAGTGCTAGAGCTTTCAATATGCAGCATGCAGTAATATGAACCCAAATATGCTTCCCTTGGGAGTAAAATTAACAGCCGCATCGGGTAAAGAATCCTTACTATGCATAAGACAAAACCACCTTTTGCTCGTATAGGGAAGCTACGAAAACCGAACTCCTTAGGATCTTCTTTTAGCTCAGAAGGTTTCAAATGAAAGCAGAGAACAAGAAGGGTGGGCTTTCTGGCAAATGTTAGATATAAAGTCTCATAAAAAAATTGTAGCAATATGCAAATAATTTCTCAGCAATTCACTTGTTTCTGAAGATGTGTGTCACTATAATCATGCACCATAAATCAAAATTAGGTGAGAAAAATAATAAATTAGCAATTTTCAGGCATTTAATAATCTTGCCTTTATAATTCACTCCAGCATATCAGCACCGTTTTTACATTAACAGCCTTACTTTCAAAAATAGACATAACACTATCATAACATTTCATGCTTTCGGTTTTTTAAAGAATGTCATGAAACGACTCCCAGTGAGTGTTTCCATCAATCAAAGCTGGGGCGGGGGGAGAAGGGAGCGGGAAGGAGGGGAGGGAAGAGCGAAGCACGCGTTGGGCCGTGCCGGGCGGGAGGGCCAGGCCGGGGACCTGCCCCCGGCACGGTCACACGCGGCGCGCCGCGCGACACCGCGCTTCACTTCTCCTTTGACCAATTTCTCCTCGGATCGCGTGCAACAGCCACCCATGTTTGCCAAAGAAGGCGAAAGACCAAGGCTATAGATGGCTCTAAAGACCCCACCGAATACTTCCTAAGAGCAGTTAAGCTACCAGTTGCTTTCATATTTAGCTCCGAATTGGTCCATGTTGAAACTTTGTTTTTACTGATTTTCATTACGTTTTCACTACAGTTCATCACAACGGGATAAAGGTGTCTCAAATGGTTATTTCACCCTATACGCCCTCTTTATCTTAGCCCAGAAAACTCTCGAATACAGAAAGTTCAGAGTTTCAGGAGGGGGATTTTTTTGTGCGGATCTTGATTCTATGGTCACAGATGTAAGAAAACCCAGCTGAATGTTTCGCAAGTATGAAAAAATATTAAAGCCCCCAACTTTCTGCTTTACGTATTACAAATCCCGATGACACCAGCCCCCATCGTCTCAGCCCGGGCCTGCTCGCCCCGTCCGCAGAGCGAGGCTGGACGGACGGCAGGACGCAGACAGCATGATGCTGTTGGTGGCTGTTGACATGTGAGTATTTCTGGTGATAATGTATCGTGTGGCCTTGCATCGGTTCTCTTTCCTTTCCCCTGTTCATTGATAGTGGTTTAGCGAGCATTTGAGTTTCTTTCTAGAAGGCAACAAAAACCTAAAAATCAGTTAAARGACCAAGGGGGACGGGGGAAGGGAAATTACCAATGGCCTAGGATGTTATTGCTATTGACTAAAATATCCTTCACAGTAGGATTTCAACTATACTCAAAACTCAGCTTCTACATGAGAGCGCTCTTAATAATAAACCTATTTTTTCCCAGCAACACTTCTGCAACTCCCCCTGCGTTATCACACTGCTACTCTCCAACCCCCACGGCTTGATTTCTCTACTCAATGTGACATCTGTCCACACTAGATTGCAATATCCTTGGGCGACCGAACACGTCTCCTTATGCATCCGTACCATTCCTAACACAAATATGGCGCTATACAAATAAACAGATACTAATAAATATCTATTAAGCCACTAAAGACCTCCAAAGCTTGCAGCTCCGTTTTGCCAGCTGAGACACAGGGGCACATTTCCACCTCCCTGGCGCAGGCAGGTCCGTCTCGGCAGGGTTTGCAGCACACGAAGCAGTCACGTGAGCCCCTTCCAGCACATAAAGACTTCCTTGTTGAATTAAGTTTGCTCATGCTACAATCCGAACACCACATCTGGTGCTCGCGGTGACCAAAACATTCCTTGTTAGCTTCCCAGTAAATAAATTATTTTCTACAGAAACACTCCAGTGACTAAGATGAAAATAGTGTGGAAAAGGAAATGTGCCGGACCATTTATACTGTTTTTATACGTAGTTTAATGGGCAGAGCGCTGCTGAATACCAGGCTGCAGCTCAATTGAAGTGCTCCACTGTCATCACCAGCAGCTGCAGAACCCCCGAGACGGAGACACAGCCCTCCCATTCAAGCTCATTTCATCCATTGTTACTTATAATATGATCTAAAGGAACATTTGCAGGATTTCATAGAAAGTTTAAATGTTGTTTGATGAGAGCCATTAGATATTTAAATCTGAAATGAATGACATACAGTAGCAAGAGAAGCAATCACAGCACACCTAAAGTAGAGCAGTAAACTTCATGGCTGTTATCTTCACTTGTYGGGGGCTAATATCTGCAGTGGTGCATACGGCACCATAATGGCAAGAAGATCTCTGCAGAACACAACTCTGACATCAGGCCTTGTTTCAGGTATCCTTTTTCCAAGGAGCCGTTTTTGTACAAGCTAAGCATAAAACAAAAAGGAAAACACCAAGCAGAGAGGCATGAGGCATGTCTCACTCTTTTTCAAAGTCATCCCATTGGAAACCCAGTGGATGATCTATGATCAAAAACGAGCTGGTTACCGTTGCAGCTTTGCTACCTGAGTGTCCAGCAGCCTAACCTTGCTGCACTGCTTTTCCCGTCTTTCCTGGCATTAGTGTCCCTGAGGAAAGGTACGAGCCCAGGTGTCCTGCACGGCGCTTCCAGCAACGTGGCTATTCCGGGACAGGGTGGCCTTCTGACTAAAGCTTTCACACAGGTACGAGAAGATTGCAGTCATTCATAACCCGTCCATAGCGCATTCCTCCCAGCTCTCACAAAGACACAAGTCTTTCCCAGAGCAACCCTCTTTTAGGGAGGTCCATCCTTCTCTCTCACTTTGCAGCCCAAAAGATGTTGAATTTTTCCTCTCCCAGTTTTGTCCTTTCCAATCCTTACTTCATTCCCCCCTTCCTACTCTTCCTAATTTGACTGGTATTTCATAAATACTCTTCATTTTCCCCTGCTGCTTGTTATTTTGGGGTCCTACCTCTACAACACTTCACATGACTTTTCCTTTTCTTATTTTTCTTCTGCTCTTCTTTAAATCCTCTACTCTCTCCTTGAGCAACTTATGTTTTTTTCTCAACGATCCATTCCATGTAGCCAGACTGCCTCTTCTGACTCCATCTGACCCGTGATACCTCTTCAGGCCTGTGCACCAAAGAGTTGCTCATTTGGCTTGATCCTCACCAAGTTCCCTATTCGATCGCTTCCCCACCTATAACCACGCAGTCGTCTTTCCTTTCTCACTCTCCAAAGAGTCCGACTGTTACTTCAGGGCAGACATATTATCTCTTCTGCTGCTCATCTCTCTGTCCGTTGCCTGGTGTCCTTCCATGCACTTTTCCATGATTTTCAGCCCAGGAGCAGATGACTGACCTGTTCTCAGCCCTCTTCTTTCCAATCATTCTTTCCTTTTCTCTGTAGATGTGATTGATGGTTCTCACCATAAATAACTCTTCTCCACCTTTGRGTCTTTTGCTGCTCTCTCTCCCCTACCACAAGGAAGTTCCTGCCGAATCTCCGTCCTGACACAGCCAGCAATTGCTCGCTTCATTCCTCCTCTTGCGACGTGAAGCATCTGAGTGGAAATCCCGTGACCAGGCAGACTTCCTCCACCACAGGCACCTTCCCTGCTTCTTAAATTCTCTGCCCTTCCCACTGAACAGCTCTGCTACTCCAGCTTAATTGAATCGCACACCCACAATCCCAGCTGCCTCTTCTCTGCCTTTTACTCGCTCTTCATTCCCGTTCACTCTCCTGGCTCTAATTCTCTCTCTGCACAGCATTTTGTCAGTTCCTTCCCCAAAGTAACTCATACAATAAAACATGACTTTSGCCCTCTTCTTTCTCCCTTCCCTCCTTTAGCCTTCTCCTTCATCCTCTCTCAGGACAGAAGGTCCTCCTTGGCTGGTGCCTCCAAGCCCTTCGTTTTCCCCCAGGGATCCGATCCACACCATCTCCTCCTGTCCTATCTCACCACCTTCTCTGCTCACCTGGAAACACCCCTGACAGCGCTGCCCRCCGCGTCCCGCTGCCGGTCCCCCGCTCCCTACCACGTCCGCCTCCGTTACGCACCAGCCTTGGTCTGGTCGGGCTGCCGGTACGAGCAGACCACAGCGCTCCGTGCCAAACAATCCCGTCTCTTTGTTCTCCTCTGCTCCCCAATCTGTCTATCCATCTGCCGTCTCCTGTTTCACACTCAGACTGTAAGCTCCTGGGGAAGGGYCCCTCTTCTTGGTCTGGGCTTGTTCGGCAACAATAACACTGTGGGCCACGACTCGGCCACCCCCGTGTCAAGATTTTTCAAATAAATAACCGAAATCTAGATTTTATTTAATTCGTTAAAATCTTTCACTTGAATTTTGACAAAAATAATTATTTTCAGTCAAAGCAGAGATTCTCTCAGGAGTATTTTCCTCTGTAACAGACTCTGAAAACCAAACCAGCTTTGGTTCGTGGGAAATTCACCCTAAAAACGGGGCCGGAAGGGAAGCGAACAATTACACACCATGGCGAGCAGCAAGATTTTTCTTGGCCAAARGCAGAAAAAGTATGATATCCTCCTTCCCAGTTTTCGTTTTTTTCTCCAAAAATTTTGAAGGAAATGTGACAAAGAGGAAATCACATTTGTCAACATTATTGTTGAGGAGAAAAAGGATTTCCTACGCGCTTTCTGTTCTGCCCTGCCACCTGCCGCTCTCCGAACGAGAAGGGCGAGCCGCCGGGGCCGGGGCGGCCCGGGAGCGCCGGCTTCGCGCGCCGCGCTCCTCGCAGGAGGGCTGAGCACGGCACTTCAGATCRGCTGGTAAAAGGCCCAGAAACAGCTCCTGCTAAAAAAGCAGCGCAGCAGGGATGGGGAGAGGATGACCCTCCGGGTAAAAGGACTTAAAAACACACTGTTTTCTTGGTTACTGTTCAGCATTACTGCTTGGAAAAAGATACAGCAGTTCGAAAAGCATCTTTAATGTTCCTTTAACATATTACTAGTCGTGAGAAATAACATGCTATAGAGGAGAGAGAACTTATTTRTTATACACCAGTATTCACAATCAGACAGACTATCGATACTGCATTTGTAGCACAGCTTGAATTTTGGGGTTAAGATCCTGGGAAACCGGTGCACTTTAAGACCAAAAGTCRACATTTAGGTCTGCAAGGGAGCAGAAACCCTCATTTCAAAAACAAGCACCGAAGCACACCCGGGGCGATAACGGGAACGCGCGAGGTCCGCGGGGTGGTCCCAACTCCCGCGCCCGTGCAGAAGGCAAAGCGGGCTCGCGACCCCCAGCTCCCAGCACCTGCGTTTGGGCAGGCAGCTTCCAAAGCCCGGCAACGCCCCGCCGAAAAGCCGCAGGCAGGAGCCCCCCGGCACAGGGGCTGGCGACTGCGACCCCCATCGCTGCCCGCGGCTTCTTCCTGGAAACACACTTCTCCTAATATCTGGTTTAAATAATGCAGGGAAGAAGCAAACTGAAGAGGCCTACCCATATGCCGCGTTATCTCGCCACGGTCCTGCTCYCTTCCAAAACCTGAGAGTGGCTAAATCTCCTGAAATCAAGTCTCTCCTTCCAAARAGAGTGCATTGAGCCAAGGGTCGCACGCTAAAACCTGCCCCAAAATTAAACTAGCCGAAGGATAAAGCATCATATATTACCAAAAAAAAGTATATTTTTGCAGAAATATCTGTTTTCATTAACACAGAGATTTTTTTCGGTCATTTATCAGCAATGTAAACAATTTGCTTACACATGCCAGAATGCAAGATATATTCAAAGGCATCTAATCAAGGCACTTCCCAGTGGTTCAAATCCGTGATTTAGCTCACAGAGCAAAAGACTGACAACTCGGTTGAGTTTCTTATTACAGGCATCCCCAAACCCACCGAAAATGTATGTGCCACTCTGCACTCATCCCTGCTATCAGCCAAAGGAGGCAGGCTCAAAGAACGCATGTCCTGATCGCAATTACACCCAACACCAAGATGCTGAAAAAAGAAGTAAAACCTTCTTCTGCTAAACCGTCTTTTTGTCATTTGTAATTAATTTTTCCTTATGAATCACTCTGCAGCAATTCTGTTAATATTTTTATTTCATAAGATTCAGAACAAGAAAATAACACAAATTATTTCATCCTGACTCATTATCTGTTACGTGAATTACCGAAAAAAGGCAAAAAAAAAAGTGGTACAATATTCTAGAAAATTTTTAACTTTTAATATAATATTGTACTAGATGAGAAGAACATTTTCCTTTRTTTTAAATAAGGCTTCTACTTATATGATCACATTAAATTTCATTAAAGAAGAAAAATATCCCAGTCACAGGATAACATCTACTGATGATTGAGCTCCTTCCAGGCTTTGGACAAAAGGCACTATCCAAGAATATATCGATAATCTTTTTTTTTTTCCTGGCATAAAAGAAAGTCCCGCGAGATCTCCAGCCACCAAGCGCCCAGGGCGTGGAGTCACATGCTGTTGGGAATCCAGCTGGGGCACCTCTAGAAATGGCACCTTTACTCTGCCCATGGCAGTCTCTCACCCGCAGACTACTGCTGCCCGGAAAGAAAAGCAGAAAAAAAGAAGGTAACAGATCACGTGGAGGTGACTTAAATTGCAAAGGTGACTTCTAGGCTGAAAGCAGACCAGGACGTTCAATGAACGCGGCCATCAATGAAGCCTTAGCAAAACGTGGTCCGCAGGACCAGCGCTGGTGTCCCCAAGAGCGCTTTGGAGCCAGCGACCGCGGGCCGCGAGAGCAGCTCCGCCTGGAGAGCTGCACGAATGCGCCTCCGCGCACRGACACTTCGGAAGATGAAAAAYACTGCTGTTTCCACCAAAAGGAAGYRTGGTGATGGTAACGTGCCTGCAGCCCGGGCCGTGGTCTGTATGCCGGGGCTGGCCTTGGAGGGGCGTTCTTGCACACTCGTCCGGATTTGGCACAACCACCCGTCCACACCATGCCCGGTCCCAGCACTCGGGCCGCATCCTGCCCGCTTACTCACAGCCCTGCAAACGCAGAGAGCTTAGGAGGTTCCACACTGTTAAATGAAAATGGAATTTAATCTTGTATATTTATATGAAAAAGGGCAAGTGAAAAAAAAAATCCTTGTGCTTTTAGTCCCTTTTCAATAAGTTATATCAAATAATGTCTTTTGCTAACTGCATTAGAGAGCAATTATGACTTAATGGCTGTCTAAATCCATTATCAGTGTACATTTAACCTTTCAATATTTAAAGATAATATTTAATTTGAGCAAATTAATGGACTGCCTGTGAGACCAAATATATCTATTTAGTCTCTCTGGTTTTCCATCAGTGATATTTCCCTTTAGATAGCAACTTCTGTGACAAGCAAACTGGTAAAGTTGTTCTTTGTATTCATACTTCAAATAAACATTAATAATGCAGTGCTACAATGACCTAAGTAAAAAATAAAATCTTGAATAACTATCAGATTTATCTGCTATCACTGTTAACGTTATTATTTTCATATCACTCCATATTTATCTTTGATCATGTACAGAAAAGATGTTTATACAGTTGTCTACCTTTTTCTTACTATTTTTCAAAAGTAATTACTGGATATTAAAAACACGGCTAGGATTCCTTCTTTTAATCTTTGAATTACAAATATTTTGGGACAGCGTTTTCAGTAGAATGCACAACATTTCTTATTTTCATGAAAGAGTAAAATGGTGTTTATGAAGTTTCAAGACTGTTTTAATTCAAAATAATTTACCTACTGAAGACAGACAACTGTACAAAAGCTTGCAGTCCAACTGCCAACAAATTTTCCCAAAAAACAAAAAAGCAAGTAAACAAACCCTGATTACCTAAAGACCAAAGGTTTCATGAAAGAGCCCATTCCTTTCATATTACAGTTGCCATGGCGTCTTCCTGAAATTTCAAGTTAAAATACACCCTGCTCAATACAAATTYTTCTGCTTCCAGTGACCAAAATAACTCATTATTTAAAATGGAGATTTAAAGCTAGGTTTCCACACCTTTATTTTGGATACCTAAAATCAACGGCCAGATTTTCAAAGCTGAGAGTCGGCTTCCATCTCACTGATAACAGAATGTGAAACTCGGATCACTTCTTTAGATGACTAATTATATAGCAAGGAAAGCTATAATTGTTTTTGAAAACGATAGACATGGAGATAGAAATTTCACAGTTTGAGGAAAAAATGTTGGTCTCTATTCCAAGAACATTGCAATTCAATTTCATATATGATTCAAAAAGGAGAGAAGACGACGGAGGGAACACATTAAAATATATATGCCTCTTCAAAATCTGCCTATGCGTGATGCTCCCATGATGTCATCTTTATAGTCTCTTTTCTCTTAAATAAAAAGGTGATAACGTTCAAAGTTTACACTATTTAAATAAACATAGGCACTTCACCAATGCAAGCATATAAGTGACTGCAAATGCATTATCATGTCAAAACCTGGCGGAGCTACAGAACTAGGTTGACATCTTATTCACATATTGAAAGGTTAGAGGTGTTCCTCTGCGAATAAGGCACTTTAAATATAGTTTGACTTTGCACATTATGCGCACTTTTGATTCCATGGTACTACTTAGCAGGCTCTGTGACAAAATGCAAGAAAGTTTCTGAGTTGCACAAGCATGAGTCTGGCACGAATCCACTGAACTCCGGCAGCTACGGCCAATTCATGCCACCGCACACAAGCAGAATTTCGCCCAATCCCCTGAACAGGACAGCAGGTTAAGCTGTAAAAGAGCCGCTGACGTTATCGTTCCCACACAATTTCAGACATAAAAACTACACTAAACTCCACATCCAAGAGCGCAGTCGAAGTGGATGGAAGTCAAAATGGCACGAGACAGCACTGCGAGGAGAAGGACCTGAACTGCGAACATCTGCTGAACTGGCAGAGCAGAGAAAATCCTAATGGAAACGCTGGGAGGAAGGCAACGCGCTTCAGGCAGGTGCCCCGTCACTCCGATATCCATGCCGATTTCCTTATCGCTGCAGCTCTACGCAGCAGCGATGTCGTCACGAGCCCAGGGCTGGCGACCCAAGGCGAGGACCTGCCTCCCAGGCTTACAGATGGACAACGGCACGGCGAGGGGCAGGCAAAGCAGGGCGTGGGGGTCCCTGTAACCCAAACGCAGAGGACTCGATACTGTCACACCTGGTGGGACAGGGAGGCCCTACTGTGGTTCAATATTTTTATTTCAGACCATGAGACTGGATTTAACTATCTCAGCCCTAACGATGAAATGGATTTTATCTCCTGTGACAAAGTCCTCTTAGGAACCCATAAACCTATAGACTAGGCCAGCAAGTCTATTTATYTTAGTAATAACATTTTGAAAATAAGTGGCAAAATTCTGCTATACAGATGCGCACGCACCTACGTACACAAAGAACTTCCAGAAAGGCGCCCTATTGCATTTTCTAGGATCAAAACAAGTGCAGAAGTATTCAATCTCATGCCACATCCGACACTTAGATTATATTCAGCACTTGAGTAAGGTCTGAYGAATTCCAAGGAAAGATTTTCTGAGGAAAACCTGGGTGAAACACAGACTGTCCTTGGAAAAGCTCACAGAGTCCAAGCAGGGAAGGACAAGGTATGTCGGAGCCTCTTTCCAAGGGCTCCCACCGGAGCTCTCCTGCTWGGAGAAGCAGCAGAGGTCCAAGCTCCCTGGAAGGCCCCCACCACAGCTGCCTGCTGGGGACACAGGGATGGTGCCTCCGTTCCCTCCTTGGGAACAAATCCCGAGCAAACCCCGGGGGGCAAGCACACGCCGGCATCCGAGAAAGAAGTGTCTGGTTGACTTTCCCCATCAGAAAAGGCATGTTTGGTGGAGGCACGCCGCACGTGGTGGGGAGGGGACAGATGGGGAAGGGAACCATGCTAKTTAAGTGCTGGAACAAGAACAAGACAGCACAAACTGGCCGTATTTAAATTGTGTCGAAACRTTACAATAAGACTTCTGGCCATCGGGGCTGAGATGCTGCAAAATTATTCCAAGATTATTTTTGGATCAAAAAAACTTAAAAATTTTAAGACAGAAGATAGCAATTTAAGCAACAGCAGGCAACTAGACCGGTTAATCCAAAATGTCCCTTCCAGCCCTAACTTCCTTTTTCAAACATTCTAATAAACGGGGTTGATATACAGCCCTATGCCTATAAACACCAAAGAAATACTTTGCAATACAAATCTTATTATTATAAGATTTATTATAAGATTCAGTTGCCAATGACGGGTAACTGAAGACACATGGGAGTGATTAACTGCGAGCGGCCAGCCAGCTATCTGTGGGAAGAACTGGCCAGGAATGTGGGATTACCTGTTTTAAACAAGTCCATTAGATAAGAGACTGTATTTTTTTTTTCCTGCTACTACTTCTAAGACACAACCGGTATGCCAGCTGTTAATGAGATCTGATACTACRATATCTCACTTTTCATATTAATCATGCTGGAATTCAAAGGGACCTGCTAGCCACTGCAGGACTCACCAGCATGCCATCAGAAAGGAGAGCGTAATTCCTGCTCAKTCTTTCTACCTGAGCTCAGCTTGAACCAAGCATCAACTCAACAGCTTTAAAATGGCCAATGATGACCATTTTTTACTATATTTTTTTTCAAGAGTTGTTTTTATCCAATAAAGGCACTGTAAAAATTTTTTTAAATAGCCATAACTGCAGTCCCAACAGGAGCTGAAAGGAAAGAGTAGAAAACTAATGACCTCGTAGACATGAATGGTTATCAGCTTTTTCTTTTTTTTTTGTAAAGTGTTGGTTATGAGTTAAGAAACCATTCCAGTCTAAAAATTGTGTCTCACAAAAAAATAAATGCTTTCTCCTTTTATGCCCAAAGCTGGACAACCAGCAGTGCTCGACACAGAGACGCACAGATTTCGAGGCCCGAAGGGACCGCCGAGATGCTCCTGCCCSAGCTCACCCGTGAGACTTTGCAGAGCCCTCCTCGCCCTATCAGGGCGACCATCGCTGACCTTGAAGGAGCACTGGCTGTTTGAACGTTTCCTCGGGCTTTTTCTGAATTCCTCTGAGCGTGGCTGGAGTATTTCTTGCACTTGCTGGGGAAGTGATTCTGTYTGCAAAACAACATTTGCTAACAGCTACGGATGGCCGGGTTTGGGGGGTGTGAATGCATTCGGACAGTGGCAGAGGCGATGCTCACAGTTAGCTTTAAATGTTAGGAGCTAGCGTAAGGCGTGTGCTTGCTGGGCAGCGCACAGCACAGACGCGGCACCCTGGTCTCTCCCTGGAGGACGCCTGTGCATCGCTCAGCTCCTTCCAGGGAAAACGCCTTCCAGGCTCCCTCACTCCTGGTAAGCTGCTTAGGTGCAAACTCGGAGCCAAAATTAGTCTCGAGACAATTAGATTCAACTCTASCCAGCAGCAGACAGTGTCCGCAAAGCTGTGGGACACCAGCGAGAGCGAGCTCTGATGGCCATCCCCACTTCAAGGGAGGGAACGAAAGGAKGCTTGCCTGGCGCAGGTACTCTGCAAGGGCTGGACGTTTGGAAGACCAGGTTTACGTAGGGGCCCTCTGGCAAATACCAGAATCGGAGAGAGAAAAACAAACAAACACTGTTATGCCTCAGCAAACCTTATTAATTTCAGAAATTACAACCTCTGAAACCAATGCCAACAATTAGGAACTCAGAGATTGTCCTTTGGTTGTCATCTTAAAAGCCCAAAGAGGACTGTATCTACAGACCTGAAAAAAGATAATTGTTGGTTAGACTTCTGTTTGTGACCATCAGAAATGTTACCTTAATTTGGCCTTAATGACCTATAATCTCTTTTAGCATATGGCTTTTAGAATGGTTATTATTCAGCTTGATCTATGGCTATAATGGAGCAGAACAGAACTGTGGGTATAATTAAAATAAGTTCCTGTAAAAGTGGAATATGTAGTACATTGCTAATGTGTAAATGACTAAATAACTTAATTAGGTGAAATGAAGTGCACTTATAACCACAGATGCTTAAGCCGAATCATGATAATGTTGTGTATGTGAATATATTTTTTTAAATATGTTTATAACCCAAACAGTAGGACAAGGAAATACAAAGCATACACTAGTTATAAGGATGGCAGGTAATTTTTTAAAGAGAAGTTTCATTGCAAGTTAATGTGAAGCCAGTAGGGAAAAATAATTTTTAAATCACTTTAAAATACTGAAAGGAAACAACTTTTCAATAGGCTGTTCCAGTCCCTGAAAAGATCTTCTTCCAGCAAAATCTCAAGCAAAGTATACGAGAAAATTATTCTTCTGGGCAAGCCTAAAAGACTAAATAAAYAAACGGAGYCCTGCTTTCCCAAGCCCACCTATTYGTGTCACGCCTCCGCACTCCTGCGCCCGTCCGTTCGTTAGCACGAGCACGCAGGGCGACGAAACGGGCAAGTCTGCAGAATTACAGGCCCKCAGAGCGCCCCGTCCTTTCCCCTGGGAAGTTGGGAGGAAAATTCCCACTGCTTCCAACATCGAACGACCGGCTTCCAGCTCCGGGGGAAACGCGCACAGAGCGCACTTGACGATTCAAAACCTAGGCCTGATCTCGACAGTCTTCCATCCGAGAGTGTCAAACTGAATACGAGCAGCTCTAAAAATCACTCACAGCACTTGTATTCATCGATTCATCCATATTCATTCTTCCTCTCTTTATCACTGAATCCTTACGGTAGGTGAATGTATCATAACCATGAGCATGATGAGGAGATGAATAAGACAAATTATTGAATGTGTACTTGAAGGAGGCTTCAGCCAAATAAGCAACCAGGAAATGTGTACTTTAATTTTACAATGGAAGATAAAAAGGAAGGGTACAAGGCGATATCTTCAGAAGTACCTAAAGAGCTGTCGCGTCTTCCTTCCAGAAAGCAATGATTCTCCTCACTGCCCTCACGCAAATAAAAGCTATTTTAGACTTTATCCCATTAGTTTCCTAGCAGAGCACTAGATCCTCAGATAGCGCACAATGGCACGACTCTGTGGGTGTTTGTAGAGCTATGCTGATTTATTCCAGTTGTGGATCTGATAGATTATATAAATCCACCACCACTTCCTTCTGCATGTTATCTATTATTTTTTATTACTCAAAAGAGAGTCAAGGTTACCAAGTCACAGGGCCCAGATAACATTTTCCCATCATTTGTTTAACTTTTTCGTATTTATTAATTCACTGCCTCCAAAGAGAAAGAGAAGTGCCATATTTGCAGCACTGATGAATGAGCTAGAAACACAAAGTATAAATACCCCCCAGAGAAACCGCTCCTGCTACATTTTCAACACAGTTTATAAATCCAGGATTAGACAGCAAGCGTCTAGAATTTGTGGTGCTTCTCTGTGAGGAACTTTCCCAGGTTTATCCATCAGTAAATGAGATGTCCTTCCTTCTTAAATAAGGTCTCTCAGGATGCTCTGATTAGATTAGGAAAAAAAAGAAATCAAAAACCTTTCAAGTTGAAAATAATTCAAAAATGCAACAATAAATGCAGGAGAGCAGAACAGCTCTTGTATGTAAGCAAACCCATTTTAAGGCAAAATCTGGACTCAGTCAAAAGTCTCAGAATAACTATTTGGACTCAGTTGCTATTAGTCATTGAGTTGGATTAAAATCAAAAGATGCTACTAAGGGAGATGTGCATTCGCGGCTGGGTAGATACCCTGCCACTCGGGAGAAGGCATTTTACGGGACCCACCATTAAGAATGGGATGAAACGTCAATGCAGAGAAAATTTGCTCYCCTAAGGTGCAAAGCAGAAATTGCCCCTCCCAAGAAGGAGGGAGGAGGTAGGTCTCCTTCTCCGGGGAGCGTCACCCGCGGAGGAGGGTCCATTTTATGTCTCATCTTCAGGAGCCAACTGAAATCAATTAACTCTGTAGCTGGAACCAATTAACCCTCCAAAACATACAACACCAGTGTGGCAGTCTTTAATAAACATAATAAATACATAAATAATAACATAAAACACTGCAGTAAGAGACTAGTTTTCGAGTTTGTATGATGTGGTCCCTTGATTCCTCAGAGAAATAAGAACGAAGGATTTGGTGTTCTTAAAAAAGACTCAAGTAGACCCAGAGGACCATTAAGATAGGATTCATCTCATTTAACTTTAACCGTCTAAAAAGCAGGCATCTAGGCACCACGCTCTCTCTATAGTCAGCATGAAGAGACGGGTGCCTTGGAAGAGCCATTTTAAGGCATTATGTTAAAAAGGGATAAGCTTTCCTATCTCTTTCCAGACACCCATCTCCCGGCACTGGCACCGTGGGCACCCAGATGCCCCCCGCGCGCACGAGCAGCCCAGCAGCCCCGTCCCTCTTCCCGCGATGCCTGGCCTACGGCCGCCGGAGAGTCCCGCGCTCCCGCGCACGCCGGAGAGACCAGAAAGGCTGCTATTTCTCAGAGAAATTTTTCCATGTTATGACTTTTGCTTTTTAAACCCACTTCAATTTTTATTCATGACTGTTATTTTTCAAATTCGCTTTTTTTCAAATTGGCCTTATTATATTTGTCACTGTTCTGAAGATTATCCACTTCTGCTCTTAATTTCTGGTTTAACTAGGCTTTTTAGACAGCCATGGATGGGGAAGAGGCTTAAATAGAAAAATGTGATTGTAAAAATATTTCCCAAATAGGCAAGGGGACTCCAGAGCATGCGCGGTGCTGGTAACCCAATGCGAAGGTACGGCATTGCGAGGTGATGGTCAGTGCCATGGGTTTCACCCTACTCCTSCCGAGGCCACCAGAAGTTTATTTTTTCCAGAACTGGGGATATGACTGGGCTGAGTAAGAGGAAACTGCTCTACATTAAGAAGAATAAAGCCGCTTCTTTTATAATCCTGCACTTTCTATTTAAGCTCTTTCTATTTTGGATTAAGAAAATAACAACTCTCCATTAGGCATAGCATTAGACATTGTCCTGTTTTCAAATGCATCACAATTTTACCTGATGGTGAAGAGACAGAAGACTTCTTACAGACAAAAATAAATTAAAAAACAGTTAAAATACACTTTTAAAATTTGGAAATATCATACTTTAAGTACAATAAAGCTTATCTTCTCCTTGCGCTCAGATACTACGGGTGTGAGGGCCACATAACACACTTCGGCAATAATAGGCAGTGGGTCTTCTAAAAGTATGAAAATGCAAGTAATAATCCCCTTATCTGCTGTCTGGTTAAGTTTTGGATTACAGTGTTTTCACTCCTGCCTGTATTCTTACATCTTGACTCATAAATTTTAAACAGATAACCTTTTCTCCACCCTAAGCAAGAAGCACTGGTAGAAAATGGGGAGAACTTTGGAACTAAGGCCCAAGTCAAGTCTAAGACTAAGCGGTGCCGTGGCCGTTCATCCTGGACTTGGGGGATCCTGGTGCTGAAACGAAATCCTTGGGAAGGAGTTTCACCCCTGCCCCACGCCACCCCGGGAGGGCAGCGGCGGAGCTCCCTGGCCAGGACTCGCACTGCACAGCCCCAGATCTTGCCCCATAGCTCAGGTAACGACAGTTTAGGGAACTGCAGGGTTCATCCTGTCCCGCAGAGCTTGCATTCCCAAGTCCGAGGAACGAGTAAAAGCAAGTCGGTAAGGGGAAGAAATAGAGAAAATGAGACGACAAATATCTGGACAAGCTGGGACCCACGTGAAGGCGGGAAGTGACCGCGTTACCGACCCAGTACTGCTGACGCAACCTTGACTTGGCTGCATTTTCAAGAAAGATTTTTTTTAAAAAAAAGTAAAATTTGGGCTGTTACATATATTTTTTGAAGGTGGTAATGTTCTTATGCTTCAGCTAAACTGGGTTTGGGGTTATAATGAGAATGATCATCTAATTTTTACTATTGAGGCTCTATGTGTTAACTAGGAAAGCAGCTTTCCCGCGGAGAGAGGGCATCTACTGAAGAACGCACACCACGAGCCTGCGCGGGGACCAAAGCTGTCCTGAACCCTGAACTGTGCATTCRCCGCCTGCTAATTGGCAGCGTTGCCATCTTAGTTTCCTAATTGAGTATCAGCACGTTTCCAGCATTTTACGCGTTGCAGTCACAGACGGGGATACGCGAAGGAGCATCACCATTTCACACTGACCACACCGCCTAATCGAATCTCGACACGAGCATGAACCTGAAGCTCTCTCTCCACTCTGCTGCCACTAGTGCCAATTAACTGCTTCGGTTTTAAAAGACAGAGATAAAAGAAAAAAAAWACAGAATATAAATGAGAAAATTAGGAGAGGGAAAAAGACAATGTCCATTAGTTAATAAGCTAGTTCATAAATTAAAAGCTCTAATTTGTGTGTTTACAAAATATCTAATTTTAGGAACACGAATTTTCCTCTGTTTATACAACAAGACACAGTATTTCCTACGTAAGTAAATCTTTCCAGAGAGTATAAAATCAACAAAGTGATTAGACGCAGAAAACAAAAGTTAAGCAATGGGTTTGCTAASAACTCTGATCCTGCAGAATAAAGCATTATCTAGTCTCTCATCAGGACTCAACACATCATTTTTCCCAAAGGACTACAACGGACAAAATACTATTTAATAAAGGTGGCTTAGGGGAGCCCGGATTAGCACAAAGAACACAAGTGGTCCCCAACAGTTTGAATTTAAGACAAACCAAAATCAACAACTAGTAGGTGACACTAGTTAGCCAAAGCACAGGAAAACCGATTTGTATGGTCTAAGCAGACGGCACCGGTAACGCTGGAGCAAAGCGACGGCATGCCCCACGGGGAGCGATCGCACCAGAACCCACAGAACGCCGCGTGGGCTTTCATTTAAACGATCAGCAAAAAGTATTTTCCAAATCTTTGCTCCCATTTCTCCTTCAAATCTCTGTCACGAGCAGCTAGATACTACTGAAAAAGTATCCTAGGTCTGAAAAACACAATGACACRTTTCATTCAAAGCGGGGCAGTCGCGCAGCAGAACTCAGCACCATTCCCCACGGAGGGACCGTTTCCAACTCCGTCCCAACCACACGGTGCAGGCAAGGGACAGACTTCGGGATCTGCCTAAATCTTAGGGAGACACGAGTTATGCTACACAAGATGACGTGCGAGGGAGGTTGTGCAGTTTTATTACGCCTTTAAAGCCCAAATCACCTCCCCTGCGCACAGCCTCAGCTGAACGGGCAACATCAGGTCAAATCCAGGATTTGCTACCACGGTCTCACATGGTCTCACAATTTCAAAACCTAATCAAGCTATTAGGCTCCTTTCTTTCCTTTTGGGAGGTTTGATGGCAAATCTACCTTATCATCAACTCAGTAGTCTCAGCCCTGCTCTTCTCTCAAAATATCCCCAGCATTAAAACAGTTATGGGGCCTAATGGACARCAGTCATTAAGGACAAGAAGCATTTTCTCCTAATGCGATGCACCTTGGCCAGCACGGCACAGCATATTTACTGCGCCTTTCGGGGTCAACCTCTTACATGCGGTCCCAACAATAAAGAATGCAATCTGTAAGAATCTAAAAATAATTTAATATGGCTGTTAGTGTTGTATTATAATGGTACGCGCCTGCTATCACCTCTCCCTTTACTGAGAAGCCCTTGCAAATGAAGATGCCTGTGGGATGACTCGTGGGCATGGACAGATACCGCCAAGCAACGCACAAGTCCACCCAACGAGCCCTGGGGCACTGCAGCTGCAGAGATAACGCACGCCCTGGCCTTAGCTCCGTGTGTCTTTGCTTCTAAAGCATCAAGGGAACCCTCTTTCACGTAGTTTCACTAGACATCAGTGCTCCAGRTCTCAGCGGCTTCCAGGAGGAACGCTGCCCAGGTAGGACGCAGCACCATCTCCTCGCAGAGCAGGAGGAAGACCACGGCGGGGCGTGCCGTGGGCGCCTGCCGAGCCCGCTCCGTTTCGCCGCCGTGGCGGTGGGACCACAACTCCACGGCCAGGGGCATGCGGGGCCACGGCCACGGCCCTGGCTCGCCGGAGAGGTCCRCGGAGGAGAGGCCGACGGAGGCCGYGGCCAGCGGCGCTGGCAGGTGCTCCCGCAGCACACGGGCATAATTCAATCAGGCTCTCGGCTGACGTCACGGAGTACAAAACAACTCAAATGCTTTATGAACAGTGCCAGAGCCCCTGAGATTCAATTACAGCCCTGATATTCGATCAGGAGTCGTACTTAGCTGTTTTTAATATAACAAAACCTTTGTACCGGTTATTTATCAAATAGGTTGATCGTATTTAAATGTACAGTCAGAGGAAAAAGGGCATCGTGCCACGCTAATCTGACAACCCCAAACCTTCAGCAGCGAGACAGGCTTTTATTCAAGAAAAGCCAGCACCAGAACCGGCTGAGGAGCGAGGCCAGTTCATACCCGGGGATCAGAAGTGCTGAATCCCTCCTTCCTCAGGGGTGAGACGCTGCCTGTGATGCCACCGGTCCCAACVGCAGCGATTTCCAACCTCTCTCATCTGTGCTCCCCTAAAATTGTGCTGGCRGAGGTATTGGTTGCTGCACAGTGAATGCAATATACAATGGGCTTTTTTTTTTTTTTTTTTTTTTTTTTTTTTTTTTTTTTTTAATAAACTTTACTGAAACCCTTAGGAATAGCCCCAGGCCCTCAGGATGTGACATACTAAGTGAGAATTGGTACGCAAAACCTCCTGCCCAAAGTCTCCCTAGTTATGCATCGGCACCCCTCCAGCATCTGACCCACAAGGCTTATCCAYGCAGGGTCACCTCCCGTGCTGGGGATAAGCGGGGCACCGGGCCGGCTCCCACCCGGAGCGCCCCAGCCCACCCAGCACCACCAAGGCTCCCCCGCCATAGCCACCACCGCCTGCAACACGGACATCCCTGACAACTGCAATTGCAAGGAAAAAGCCAAGGAAAAAACCCACCATCCTGAAATCCAGCTCCCACCGCAGCCGGCCRGAAAGCTGCGTGGGCTCCCAGCCGCTACCCACCACGCAACCCCCGCGGCCGGCCCTTCTCCTTCCCTTTCTGTAAACCATTGAGATATCAAAGTCGAATGCACCATAAAAGTGCCAGATACCTTATCTGAACGTCAGACGCCTTTTCACCAGGTGAAAAGAAAATCATTACGTTAAACAAATCAATTCTTCGGGGATTAGACAAATTCCACCAGAGCGCTCTGCAAATACAGCAGCGCATGTGAAGCGTTGTTTCCAAAACAGATCAATACCCAGCGCAGACAACAATAGAGCGCAGCCCCGCATTGTCACCGCTACCAAGAGTTGGCGTGAAAGACATCATTAAGTGGTGGCTGTCACAATAGCACTCCCCAGAACAATGCTGCCACCGCACCTTTGCGGAAAACGCTTTCTCGCAGCTCCAGATTCCACCGGGATAAACCGATTTTTAAATACACCTGCTTGTTTGATACGCAGATCAACCGCACTCGCGTTCACCGTGGCAAAAGAGGTAAACACGCCAGCCTTTCTCGACACTCCTGCTACTCCTGCAGGCTTGTTGCCTACCAGCCTTTGAAAGCATCAGGAGAACTACCCAAGAGCGTGGCCACCACCATCCCTCGGCTTCGCCAAGAAATACGAGGCAGAAGCTTTCCCCGGGAATGGGTTAAGGTGGAAACTTTTCCAGGCTCGTGTTGTGGGACCACGGCCAAAGCCCGGGCCCCAAGAGCAGGTTACGGGTGTGATGACCCCCGAGCATCACGGGTGGTGACGGAGGATGCTGGTGCCCAGCTGGGCCCAGGGAGGTCCACAGCGTCCTGAAGAGCCTGCAAAGCCCGGGCGCCCAGCACGCTGCTGCCTGGGAGCTATCAGCGCTGCTAACGAAGCCCAAGCACGCGGGGGCTCCTCCGCGAGGAACGGGCACCCCCAGAAACGACGTAGGGCCTTGGGGTCACCTCCGCGCTGCCGCGAGCAGGGGCTGGAGGTGCAACCACCCGACCATGGCGAGGCTGCACCTCATCAGCCTCGGAACAAGGGGCTGCCTGAGCCCGCTGCGAAATACAACGTAATTTGCACTTCTCGAAATGCAATCTCTGTCCCTTTTCAGTTCTACTTTTGATCACATCCACCTCCCCAGTATCACTTATCCGGGAAGATTTTGACAAAAGATCTTTAAACCATCACGAATCCATACGCTGCTCCTTATTAAACAATCGCAGATCTGTTATCTCGGCTTATGGGAACCGATCTAAACAACATCGTGATATCAAACACCAAAACCGCAGGCCTGGGGCCGCCGGGGCTCCGCGCTTTTCCAGGCCTTGCTAAGGAGCAAATTTCCACATACAAAACGTAGTTTACCATTAGGAGTAAATGTTTGATCTGTAAAGCTTACAAAATGACTGTGTTTATCATTGCAGATGAAAGGGGGGAAAAAAAAGAATAATTTTAAGCTCAAAACAAAACTGTTTATATGACAGCTTTTAGTGCTCCACAATTCTGTGCATTTAAGAGAGATTCAAGCAATTAACAGCATAAACTTTCATTACATAGTTCTATTATATATGCTTATGTGACTTAGTTGTTCATCTGTTATTTAAGTGATTTCCTCATTACAATAGTATGGTAAAGATATTTGCTGATGTTGTCAAAAAGCGGCTCAACCGCAGCACTCCCAAAGCGGGCGTCTCTAAAACCTCCCACCGAGCAGGTAGGTAGAGCAGCAAAAGAGCAAAGCAATTCCAAGCTCGGGAAAGGTTTAAATCATGAAAGAAAGAAGAAAAAAAATGCATACATGTTCTTTTTGCAATAGCCAAAAAATACATGCGAGCAGCACAGCAGCGCGATCGGCGTGGCCGTGCTCCCGGGACGYACCGGGCGGCAGCCGCCCGTGCCCATCCAATGCTCCCGGGGATCCGGCCTGCGGAAGCTGCGTTTGCCGACGACGAGGACGAATGCGGGTCCGGGAGCGGTGAGGCCACGGACCTGACGGGAGGAGGCCAAACCCTGCCCCTCCCGCGGCTCCCGGAGAGCCCCCGCGCACGCCACGGCGGCATCTCTGCCGCTGCAGCATCTCTGCCGCTGCAAGGTTTGGCCACGGCAGGCACGAGCACCTCCGCACAGGGCTCAATCCCGCTCACGAGTGCTTCAGCCTACGTGCACGTTTCTGAATTATTAAATATATTCGGGAGCCTTGACGGGGTAGACGCGCAAGGATTGCGACAAAAACGACTTAAAATAAAAAAAGCAGCTACGGCACCCAGCAGGCGCAAGGGAACTGCTTCGGACGCCCCCTCCAGCCTCGCCGCCGGCGGGACCTCCCTGCACGCCACCACCCCGGCTGCCCCTGCCCAGCAGGGCCCGTTTCCCACCCCCGCCAGGAATCGGGGGCATCTCCTCTGTCTAGGCACCGGGACAGGAGCTCCGCTCCCGGAGCTGAAGCACACGCCGATAACCGCAGGTGCCGGCGCCCCGGGAATCTCCTCCCCGGGACGCGTCTGCGGTGTCCCCACGACCAAGACCCAAGCCCAGCAGCAACCCCTCTCCTCCGCGCTGGGTAGCACTGGGCGCCCCGACGGCGTGCCGCGGGCCCCGTCCGCCCCCCGGCTCCCTCCCGCAGGCCTCCGAGGGCAGGAGGCTCCCGCTCTCCCGAGCGAGCATAGCTGGAAGCAGGGGCGGCAACCAGCATTCTTCTTCCTAATCATAATTACGAAACACGAGGGATGAGAAACATGGAAGCGGTTGCCTTTGCGTGTCTACGCGGCTAAGCCCTCGAGCACGCCGCGGAAGGCAGAACGAGGGAGGAGCGCGGCCGAGCACGAGCGTGGCCCGGCAGCGGCACGCCAGCAGGCTCCCGCGGCCGCGGAGGTCCCGCGCCCCGAGCGGGGTGCGACGCGCGAGCGATGCCACCCCCAGACGCGAGCAGGCCTTCCTGCGTCTTCTGGCACAAGCCTTCAGCGACGTGAGCTACCCTCCAGCATCACCTACATAAATGCAAAATACAGCTGCCCCCCAATAATTCCTTTCCTTCGTTACTAAAACTACATTACCCCTCCATGCACTTAAAACTCCTTATATTTAATTTTTTTCTTTCGAATGGCGATTCTGCATTATAACGCCCCAAGATAAATCACATCCTTCCAAGAGTCTCCCAGGAAAGGGTGTATTCTTGCCCGGCACACACCAGCACCGCTCCCGCTGGCACTGACGGCACCCGTGCACGCACACCAAGGTGTGCCCGGCCCGAGTGGCTGCCAAAACATTTCCAAGATAGACATTATATCCAGCCTAAGCTTTTCTGCTGATCAACCAATAATGGCCAAAAGATGCACCTTTCCCAGAGGGCCATGCTCCAAAAAACGAACAGTACTTAAATATCTGTGTTTTGCAATGATTCGCTCAATAGACACACCAAAAGTAAAAAAGCACTTCAAAGCCAAGCTGAATTTGTGATTTCCCAGATTAAGATATATTAATTCGTAATCGCTGTTATTCTAATGCTGGACAAGCCTTAATCAAACTAATGGCGAAATTAAAAGCAAGCCTTTAAATCCTTTAATTTGTTTCAGTTTTATTCCGTGATGTCTGTGCTAGCAAAGGTCTTCGTGCACCAGGGATGGCCAAGCCTAAGGACTCGGTTGTTCTCCTGCCCCTCACACCCACGCAAGGTTCAAGCACGCACGCAGCGGGCAATCTACAACAGATGCTCGAAAACTTAGATAAAATTTAACACTTAAAATAGAAGAAGCAAAAATTGAACATAATCGGGAAGATGTGGGGTTTCGTTAACAGCGCAAAAGCTGAAATATGCCCAGGGTGACAGACCCAGCAAGTTCTTCAGCACCACAATAGCTGAGAAACTGCTTCAAGATCCATCCTCCAAAGCCAGCCCCAGCGACCACCCTCTCCCCTTCTCCGACAGCGGCTCGCGCGCAGCTTAGCACAAATGCTTTCCCTGCAGAAGCAGAGGCAAACTCTCCAGAAAATTTTAGAACACCCAGGAAAATTAATTTCATTTTGGCAACTTCCTCAAAAAATAAAAGAGGCCCCTTGATTCTGATGCATGGATATTGTTCAATTTAAGTAACAGGTATGAAATCACTTTACAAATACGATATATATTTGAGGAAACTCCAGGGAGGTTTTCTTAAAAAATAGTTCCAGTCTTCCCCAGGTCCCCCGGTTAAGGTCACAGGCTCTAGACCAGCATGGCTGAATTGTTTCAGTGCTCTCTGCTGAACACCTGCAAACATCAAACAAAAACTCCTGGTCCTTTACTGGGTTGACAAAAGCCTTTCATGTGAAAAATGCTCCATGGGAATGTCACGGCTGTGGCTCAGGTTACATTCCTTTCTCCCTCGCAGCCCTCACCATTTCTTAACATGGTAAGAAGCCATGTTTGTGAAATTAAAGATTAAAAGGAAATGTGGCTTTGCTTTATTTTCACTCGCACATTACAAATCACAATAGAGCATCATATATTAGATGAGTAAAAAGCTATTAAGATGACTTTAAGCATGAAATATTACCACACTTCCTAAAGTACAGTTAGTTTCACTTCACTGCTTGGGATTACTTTGCTTTGGGGTCTTTTTCTTTTTTTCTTTTTTTTTTTTTTTTAATAAGAGAAGTTTCAGGTTAATAGTGAGGAATGACATCTGTGCTGCCTCACCACGGTAAATATAAATTTTAGAAGGGGACCATTAGGATAAGGTAAGCCCCAGCTTGAAAAGGGCATCTGTCCAGTAGGGAGAACATGCAACATCCTCATTGCTAAAATTCCATATTAGCAATATGTATAATTAGAATAATAAACCGTGTTCTTATGTTATTAATGGAGCGATCTTTAATCCTTCCACGTATTCATCTAAAACATCTCCTGAAACAGCCGCCTGGCCACTATCAGATAAAATCTGAAATTCAAGTCCTGCCTCATTACAGCAGCGCACAGCAAATATTTTTAGAAAGCGAGAGCATCTCACCCCGCTAGCTGCCCGGCACGGCCGCGGCGAACCAGCAGCCACGCTGCTTCTCCCCGCACCGGCATCTGCCGGCCCCGCATCTGCCCTCCGCCCAGGGCAGCTCGTCCCCACGCGGGTTCGGACAACTTCTGTGAAATCACTGCTCGCTCACTACGAAATCCCACGTCTAACAACCAAGTAACAGATACCCATAGAGCAAACTGAAAATTATTTACCCTGAGAAGAGCACACCCTGTGCTGCACATCACTGTGGAGAGAGGGGAAAAAATACCCAAAATCTATCCACATGCAGTAGAGGCTCCTTTATCAAATAGGTACCTCATCCCCCAGCATCAGCCAACGGAGCATCGACCCACATACGTGCTATTGCACAGCCTGAGATTTAAGTCTGCATTTCAAGCTCAGGTGTTATTTTCAGTGGTCCACATCTTATTACTACTAACTTACTTCAGCTCGTTACATTATTTGTACGTCTAAAACGATGCATCAAAGTTACTGTAATGCCTTCCGGTCTAGAGAGGATTAAAAAAAAAAAAAACCCCACACATTTGATTTCGCTCACTGTTCAGACTTTCTATCCTGTGTTATTTCCGATCAAACTGACTTCATAGATGAGGTTTACGATGCATTTATTAAACACAACCGTCGAGTTAATTGCTGTTAGACCAAGTGGTAGTTGCTGCACTGACTGGTGTATAAGCATGACAAATTGATTTGCCTGGCAAATACTTTACATTTCTCTCCAACAAAAACAAATATAACAGATATTATATATTTAGTTAAAAGAGTTATTAAAATTATCTAATTCAGAAAACGATAAAAATAGGATGAAAATCTTTAGCTTGTGAGATACAAGGCAAATTATGAGTGGAAAGTTGTTCAAACCTAACAATAAAATTCTCCAAGTCACTATATTCAAAATATAACCAAATTTGTGAAGGCAAAACAAAATCCTGTAATTATTTTGAAAGTCTGAATGGAATAAAATGCCTAAAATGAGTGCTTAATAATTGCAGGGTGGCACTTGATAAATATCTTAAAAACAGGTATTACAGGCTACCTTCAAATTAAGGAGCCTTTCTTTGGAAATAAAAAGTTAGATAACATATTAGTGCATTTATTAAAAATGCCTGCACCTAATACACAGAAGAGGTTCCTTTAATTGACGACAAACTGCAAACACCAGGCACGAAGCTATACGCAGTGACGTGTTTATATCTAGATCTCCACTGGCAGTCTGCAGCGAGGACTTGTCCAAATTTGCCATCTGATTTAGAGCAGCTCTCTGCACACGCCGACGCTGCGCGCAGCGCGCTGGTATGTGCGACCAAGACGCCGCGGCTCTCGCCCCGCCGCGGCCGCGCGTCCTGCCCCAGCCCCGCCGCCGGGCCGGGAGCCTCCGCACGGGACGCGCCGAGCAGCCGGCAAATTCCCGGCGCGCCGCTCTCTCTCCTAGTTTTACTCCTAATTTGCCAGGCATATCAAAACCTCGGCATAAAACTTGAGCTGCCAGACGGTTATTGCACACACATGCTCGGCCGCAAAAAACTCGGGTATTTCTTTTGTCACCACGCAGGACTCCCGTTTCCGTGCAACGCGCAAGTTGCCCCCGTAGTGCTACTGCAGCCAAATAAATAAATAAACAAACAAATCCTCCGGCTAAATTTCACGGACCCTTCCAAAGCTGTCAGATATTTTGAAGGAAAACGCCCCGCTTTAAACCAGAAAAAGCCATAGCCCGGCGATGTTAATTCGACGAAAAACGCTCCCTCGGCAGCAAACACCGATCCCTGGAGTTCCTCTCCTGGAAGCGCTGGTGTTTATACCGCCCTACTTATTTATTTATTTAATTTAAGCAGCCTTCATTCCTATTCACAAAATTAATTCTCACACAAGATGTTTTGATTATCGTTTCTCACATACAAAGATAGCATCTGAAATTGTAAATAAAAATCTAAAAATCTCCAATGCTTCACCTAAAAAAAAAAAAGAGAAGAAGAAAAAAAAAGGGAAAAAGATTTAAACTAGCTCACCTTGAGCTCTCACACAGAGGAGAAGTTTTTTTAAAAATCACGAATGTATGGAAATATTGTGAAAATGCCCCAGCCTTGTGGAAATAATAATACTAGCCAGCGCTTAGGAATAATTCCTCTCAGACCTCAGCGAATCTGCTCCCCAAAAGAGATTACCACCACCAAAACAAAGGTAACGCCTATGGATAAAGAGCTGAGAACATTGTATAGGAAACAGAAACGTTACATACTTGAGCCAGTAAAATGTCCACTTGCCAGAGAAGTTGGTCCATTTTTCCCACTGCTCACGGGAGGTGAAAACATCTAAAAAAAAAAAAAGGCACAAAGAGGCATTACTGCTGGAAAGCGAGCGGCTCCGCGCTCGGCACCAGCTCCCGCCCGCGACCCGCGGCGGCGGCGGCAGCTCGTGTCCCCCCGGGCCCGGGGGGCTCGGGCACCGCCAAGCCCCCGGCCGCGGGCAGCGCTCCCGGCCCGGCGGAGGCGAGGAAAGTTTGTTGGGTCGAGACCTTGGCCATGAAGGTAGCAATGTCCATTTCCATCCCGGTTTAGGGCTCGCCTGTCATCCGTGGACCCGCGCAGGGATAATGCAAAGTGCCACCTGCCCTAAATTCTCATGTCGCCTCTGCCGCGAGCGCGGTGGCAGCAGGCTCGCTCCCTCTCCCCCTCGCTCGCGCTCCCTCTCTCTCTCCCTCTCTCTCTCTCCCCAGCATTTATTTCGACCCTAATTGGTTTCTCTCTTCTTCGACGTGTCTAGTGGATAATACGCACCTTCCCTGAGTCAGAGCCTGCAAAAAGCCAGGGAACAAATGGAAAAAGTGCCACGAGCGCGGAGGGGGCCGCGCC
>PTFA01000098.1:693342-959717 GCA_003342895.1 Casuarius casuarius | reverse complement strand
GGCCGCCGCCGCCCGCGCCGCACTTTTGCGCCGATTATAGTTTAAATTTCCGCAGCTCGCGCACATACACATGGCCGGGCAAGTTTATACGGGGCTGCGGGCGCACGTGACGCGCGGCGCTGCCAAGAGGAACACTCGTTCCCCCCGTATTCTCCGCTCCTTCCTTTCTGCTTTTTAATTCTGCTTTGTTTTGGGTTGTTTGTGTCCCCCCCCCACCGGTGCCTAAAGCTGGATTTCCAAACCGAGCTTTCCAATTCGGAGTATCGCTGCGAACTTYGCAAAATCGGCCCTTTGATTTGCTCCACGCTCAAGTTTGTGGGGACGATGCCAGCGCCCCCACCCCCAAGCACGGTATACTTTTATTTTACGTTTCGCTCTCGCAGGCCGAACGCGCTCCGCGAAAACTAGTTCGGCTTCGTTTTCCAGTAGGAAATGAAAGCCCCGAGGTACCGCACTCCTCGTTTGCACGTTACTGTGTAACTCACACACGTAGTTACACTGTGTATAGATATATATACTATGTATTTATACACACGAGCAACTGGGCGTGCACAGATACAGTGTATTTCCTACTTGCATTTACACATTGAATAAGTTGCACCTCTTTTCAAACAACACATCGGGATCAACGATTAAAAAAAGAAAAAAGCATACAAGTTACTCTAACAGCAAATTGCAACTTTACCTTAAATGGCCACAAATATGCTCAATATTCCAAGGGAGAAAAAAAAAAAAGGAAAAAAAATAAAAATAAGAGGAGGAATCTTCTGCCAAAGTGCTTTATTATCTCACACGTGTGCCCTCCGCAGCCGCGGCCGGTCCCGGGGCGGCCGCACCGCCGGGCCGCGCGGAGAGGCGAGGAGCGGCCGGCGCGGCAGCAACTTTTCCCCTATTGTTTTTACAAACACATGGTGAGCGGCACGCGGGGGGCGCCGCGGGGGCTGCGCCCTCGGCGCTGAGCGAAAAAACAGATTAAAAAAAAAAAAAAAAGGAGGAAAAGGCCCCCGCGCCGCGCAGCGCCGCCGCCGCCCCGAGCTCGCCCCGCGCTCACCGCGCCGCCAGCGCGGCCTCCCCCGCGGAGCCGCGCGCAGCGCCGTGCTTCCCGGGCAGGCACATCGTAATCCGCTCACATCCGGGCAACGCCGCGCCCCTTATAAAGCGCCGCGCTCGCGCGCCGTGACGAGGGGGGCGGCGCGCGCCGGGCGACCCGCGGACCCACCGACCGACAGACCGACCGACCGACGGGCGGACGGACCCACCGACCGACCGGCCCCGCGGGCGCGCAAGATGGAGGGGCCGCGCTGCCCCGCGCAGGCGTGCTCCGCCCCCCCCCCCCCCCCCGCGCTTTGTGCGCGCGGAGCCGGCGCCCCCCGGCCGCATCCTGCGGCGGAATCCGGGGCGCGGGCGCGTTGCTGGGGCCCCCGTTGCCGGGCTGCCCGGGGGGTCTGTGCTTCCCCTTTTTCCCTTTATTTATTTATGTATTTATTTATTTTAAACGTCATGCGAGCACATAATTCCGACGATGTGCAAAAAGCAGTTCTGGAAAATTAAATTGCACGTGTGAACACGGGGGAAGGGCCGGGAGAGCAAGGGGGTGGAGGATGCAGCGAGTGCCCCCCCCCAGGAAGGAGGCCCTGCAGGTGGGGGCAAACCGTCCAGGGTGGCAGGAGGAGGGACGGAGACCCGGTCTGGGACGGGCGGCTGGTGGGGGAAGCAGGGCCCCGCCACCTCCCCTCCTCGGCCTCCGCAGGGCGGGCGAGGGGCCCTGCCTCTGGGGCCTTGCTGCCTGGGCCTGGAGGTAGAGGCCCAGACCCCTAAAGGCTGTGATGGAAGAGTAAAACTACCCAAACTTAAATTTTTTGGAGCCAGGGAATGGCAGGGTGCCTGGGAGTGAAGGTACCCGGACACATGGAGGTACCTACCTGGCGCTGGGCGCAACCTCCTGCAGCCCGCCGTGCTGCCCCTTGTCCCCGCTCCCACGGCGGAGGCACCTCAGGAGCCCGGCCAAGCTGTGGAGACCTGCCGGGCGGCCGCTGGATGCGCTGCAGGTGGCTCCGGGACAGCTCGGAAACGGCCGGAGGGAGGCAGGGCCCTGGGCGGCCGTGCAGAGCCCCTCCGGCCTGCGGCCTGCTGGGCGGTGCGGCCTTCCCGGCCTCGTGCTTCGGCAGAGCTCCAGCGAAAGCCTCTGGAAAAGTGAGTCCTCCCAGGCACCTCTTCGACCTTGCGCTTAGACCCGGCTTTGGGATTTTAATCCCTCTTCGCACTCCTTCCCCTCCCTCCCTCAGGTGATTTCCACCCGGCCCTCTCAGGTTTGCCCCCTCTCTGGAGAGCGTCCTCCATCTGTTGTGGCCGTGCGTAGCGGCCTGGGGGCCGGCCCGCGCCACACCTCGCCCCTCTCTTCACAGCTCTCTCCTTAATCCAGTCCTTCCCTGGGCTTTCGGCTTCAAAAAGCCCTAGGGAACGTGCTCCCCCTGCTCGGTTTGGGTGGGATGGCCACACACAAACGCGCGTGCGGCCGTGGCAGCCATCCTTGCCGAGGTAGATACCTCCTGCCGCCGTGGCTCCTGCCTCGGCTCTAGCTCGGGGCCTGGTGGGGCAGAAGGGGCAGCAGGTCGTCTCGGTCCTGCTGGGTGTCCGCGGCATGGCGGGGGGGGAAGCGGCTCGCACGGCTGCCGGGTCCTGAGGCCTGTCCGGGAGGGGCCCGTGAAACTCGGTGCTCTCTAGAGCCTGGGCCTCGTTTCCACTGGCCTGTACATCCCCCCGTCCCCTCCTCTTCCCCGCGATGGATAGTGCACTCGCTCCAGTGTGTTTAGGAGCTGCTTTCAGTGAGGGTGTGTGGTCATTCGCATCCCCACAGTGAAACAGGTGAGAGGAAAGCAGTAACAGAGATAAGGGCCTTCCCAGCGGGCACCGAGTCCGGAGAGCAGGCACGCTGGATAATCCAGAAATACACCACCGCTGTCGGGTGCGGAAGCTTTAGCAGTTATGGAGTGCTGGTCCTCACTTCACAGTGCTCCAGACCTGGCTTTCCACTGAAGACCAGAGCAACCAGCAGGGAATATTTCGCATGGGAATATGAATACAGGCCATGTTCCAGCTTGGTCGTAAAGGCCACTGAGAGGCAGGAGGGCGAAACTGGCCGCCTGGGATGTGGGATACTTGTGCCAACTTAGAGGCTGTTTTAAATCAGTGGGAGGATACCTGCTCTAGCAGTGGGATGGACTCCCGCTTCGGCTGCTGGGTGAGTTTGTGTTCTCGAGTCAGAACTGCTGATACCCGATAGCATCTTCCCTCAGAAACTCCAAAGCCACTGGTGGTCCCATTTCTCATTATTTCTTATAAAGAAAGCATTCATCTGCTCATCACATTTTTAATTGAGCCACCATCCTCTTTGGAAGCAAAGCCGGAGTCTCAGGTAGCACCCCTGGTGTCTTCCCTTTTCTCCTGTTCCCAGGGAGCAGGGAGGCTCGTTCCTCTGAATGCAGCATCAGGCCTGGTGCCTCTGCCAAGGGCTCCATGGCACCTCGTGCTGGGGTTAGCAGTGCCGTTTTCTGTAGCTGTTCCTTGAGCACGAGCAGCCTGGATTTTGTCAGCACTGCAGGCTAAGAAGCCCCAGGTTTCAGCATCACCTTCAAAGCTGTTGTGTGTTTTTCCCACAGAGAAGGTGGTGCAGGCATCTCCCCAAAGCGAGGTGGCACCCACTGCCGCAAGGGCTCCGTCTTCTCACTGGGTCGTGACACTTTGGAAGAATTTGGAAGMAGGAATTTCTTCACAGGCCCTGCCACACAGAGCGAAGGTACGGTAATATGGGTGATACTGCACGGGAGGTACAGAGTTGTCAGTGGTCTTTGCAGGTGTAGGTCACCCAGGCAATACAGCTTGGGTGCCAAAGAGGTCCAAGGCACAGATAATGTGGGCAGTCAGGGATTTTGGCCTCAGGGAACTGATGGGAACATTTAAGCGACAGTGTGCACAGTCGTTATTACATAGCAGTATTAGTATATCAACTTTGACTTGTCTTCAACAATTGCTTAAATGACCCAGAATATTGAGTTTAATGAGACTCAAARCCTTGAAACTATGAAATATGGGTACAACTGTTCCTGAGCAAAACCATTAATAGCCACGGGGAACTAGCTGCGCGTATTTCATCTGCGCTCATTGTGTTAGGTGTTGTTTTGAAAGCACCGTTGCAGAGAAAAGTAGATGTCAGGGAGCAGGAAGAGCTGGGCCGCTCCGTGTTGGAAAGCCAGCGGGGAGCCGCAGGGAGCCCAGCACGGCCGTGCCCTCGCTGGCATGGTGCAGCCCCCAGCACCGGAGCCGGGCGAGCAGAGCAGTGGTGATGGCCACAGCTCCTGTGACAGCCCAGCAATCCTCAGACAAAGGCAAGGTGATGAGTCAGGTCTGAGGTCCGTCTGGGAAATCCAAATAACAATTYGGGAACAGCAGGGGATAGGGCTGGGCACAGGCATGCCTTTGGTGCAGCTCGGGGAAGGACTGGGGCCTGAGCCTAAATGGAGCTTCTGGGCCCACAGGCAGAGGTTGGGGGTGGGTGTCTCAGGTGAGGCTGGTCAGGGTGATTAAGGCTTATTGGTGCTCTCAGGGCCCGGAGAGCAGCCTCTCCTCCCCTCAAGGAGTGCCCCACACCTTACATAGGCCRGGGTTTGGATGGGGGCTTGCTGTGAAAAGGCCTGGTCTTAGCACGTGCATTGTCTGCTGCTGCTCAGGTCTGTAGCCCCACCAGCTGATGAAGTAATGAAGCTTCCCCTGAATGGTGATGGAAGGATTATGAAGCTTCAGGAGAAAGAAATGAAAGATTAGATGAATCTTCATGGATCATGAGCTCCAAATGGTAGGTAACTGAGTCAATTTGATCCGCAGTGGTGAAAGGCCCCAGGTAGCAACGGTGCAGCTTGGCAGATGGTCAGGTAGTCTGGATGTGCTTGCTGGAAAGCCAAATCCCATCACTGGTGGAAAAGGCTCTGCTGGGCGATGCTGCCTGCCTTGGGTAGGCACTTTTGACTTTGTCCRGCTGGGTTATGAGGAGGGCACAAACCTGCTGCAGTTGTGCAAGTCACTTGCTAGCTGAAGGCATGTGGGGAGCAGCTGGTGTAGCTAGGTGATTTCAGGGCTAAAAACTGGAGTTAGTAAAGAGTGGAGTCAGCTGTGCAGATGTTATCACTGCAAGCAGACCTGCCAGTGGGAGGAGAGTGGCCCAGTTGCCTTGGAGAAAGTTGCTGTAATGCTGGAGGTATTGCTCTATGATCTGACTCGCTCTCCCCGTCTGGGTGTGGTGTGAGGAGAGAAGGWTTTGCTCTTGGTAGAGGCTTATGAGCTCCTTCAAAACTCCGGCTGTGAGCTAGGCCTCCCGGTGAGTAATGATGTTGTGTGGGAGACTGTGGCGTTGAAAAATGTGCTGTAGGGAGAGCTGGACAGTCTGTGGGGCTGGGGGCAGCTTCCTGAAGGCCACCAGCAGGCCCAGGTGGGGGTCTACCAGTGTCTTCCAGGGCTTCCCATGCCCGGGTGCATCGTGGCCTCGGCAGAGGACCTGGGCTCACAGCGGTCCCTGCGGGTGCACGGCTGCCCGTTCGGTAGAGGCGACTGCCCTGCTCTGGCAGGCTGGAGRAGGCTGTGCCACCATGATGTCACATCAGGAGTGTGACGCATGTCTAAAACAGATCTATATAGCTCCTTTACTGTAGCTCCCGGGATGCAAATTTTCCTTAGTAAAGAGAGGGTGTTAGAAACGTGCTGTAGCTACCTGTTCCTCAGGTTGCAGAGGTTGCAAAGGCAGTGTGACCGCACCTTTGGGACAGCTGATGGTCACGTAAATAGGGAAGAGCTAAGGCTTTGCTGGTGAGTGATCCCCGTTTCCTCTGTCCCAGAGCCTTGTGTGTCACGGAACTCAGCTGTCTGGTAGGATGCAAAACACAGTCATTTCCCTGTATTATTGAAGATTTTTATCTATGAATTACGATTCCTTTGGCACCAACAATGGTCTTAGCACCATACATTGTACAAAGAAAAGACAGTTCCTGTGCCAGAATACTTATTGTTTGAAATGCAGATGTCTAGTAATAATAACAGAAAAAAAGTAAATACAGAGAAAATCAGAGGGGAAAAACAAGTCCTGCAGATGAGAGATGASGATTTATTTAATTATTTAAATCAGTAGTGTGTTCAGGATCTAGGGATATTCCTGAAGAAATGAAACATGAACAGAGATTAAACTGCGAGCAGGATGGTCTGGTGACCACCCTCGTTTGGGTGATGTTCACGACGGCATGAACCCGGAGGCRGATGGGAAAAGGAGAGCAAATGCTCCCAATGCTCATGGTCCCTTTTGTGCYGATCAGGTCTTGCTCTGGTGGTGGTCTGCCACAGACAGAGATTCATGAATTCTCCTACAGGACCGTTTTCCCCAGAATGTAAGGGAATCTCTGCAGATCAAAAGCCTCTATGACTTACAGAGTTCTCCAAGTCCAATCTTGCATTTTCTAAAGGTTTCATTGGTATAATTTCTATCTATTGTGCGTAGATATTTCAATGCAATGTGTACCTTACTTAAGACTGCTACATTTCCTGGCCTGCTGGTGCTCTTTGTGATTGTACTGGGCATGTCATTTCAGTGTTTCAGAAGAAAGAAATTGTTAATATAATAATTAGGGATGTAAATTACACCTGATTTGTGCCTGGCCTGTTCAGATTTCAACCATGTTTTAGTTTTGGATTAATCAAGTCATAATTAAATCCATTTTTAATATTAGCAATAACAGAAACATTGGTTGTATTAAAATAATATAATAAATACCTCTATTTTCCCTGAAAGTAGTGTAAATATAATTATTCACCTCACAGCAGTGAAATGTTAATAAAACATAAAATGTAAATTCACAGTGACATGTAAGACTTCACACGTAGCAACAAAAGTGAAGCTAGTTTCTGTAGCAAGACCCTGTCTTTCTGGAGTACACTAGGTTGGCAGACTGAAAATTAATGCAGAAGCTGCACTTAATAATGGGTTTTGGTTCTTTGTTTTTAAATTAAATGGGAAAAGGAATAACACAACTGCCATACTGGCCCCAGTATTATTTATTTTGAGATTTAATCCACTGTATTTTATACTGTCCCCATATGTTCAGTTTTCAACGTGCCACAGAATTTTGTATTGACGATTCACAAGTGCAGATGTTGTTGCGGGCCAGCAGGAGCTATTGGCAGTTGGGTCTTTTACCACCTCAGAAGATATGTGAAACAATTCGGAGTTATGCAATATTAGTTGAATTGCTCCGTTAACATGATAAGCAGTGTTACAAGTAAGAGTGTTAACAAAAATTCACATCTTCAGGTTCCTGAATGTGTCTGTTAACTGTATGTCTCCAAAGACTTTTTTCCGTCCTATCYGTGGACTTTAACAGCAGGACAACAAAGTACTAGGCTGCATTTTGTTCAGGTTTTGGGCTATATATGCACCCTTTTTCATTCCTATGAAAATCCAACAAAATCTGGCCATATCATAAGCCTTTCAAAAAGTTTTAATAGGCACATGTTTAGTAGATACTCTTTATGGATTTGCAGATAAAGTCTGGAAATTTTACCAGGGTATTTTGAAAACAAATCAATTAATGCTATGAAGCCCTGCGTCGTTACAATAACTGGTGCCACGGAAGAGCCCATGTGGCAAGTGCTCATTCTGGCTGCGTGGGCTGTTAACGAGTCTTAGCRCCATGCACCAAACGACGGCGGCAAAACAGGGGCCACTGGAAAAATGGCATGTGATAAGGTATTTAATGTCCGTGTCGTAAAGTTATATTGAAGTTGGCTGCAGCTGCAGTGTTGATGCTCTCCTGTCCAAGAGCACAAGTGGTGCTAGTGGAAGGGCAACTGCTGTCTGTACATCCACGTCCACGTGTCTGGTAGAGTTGCATTGGCAACATAAAATGCACATCCGAACTCGCCAGTGCTGGGTTTGCAGTTTCCCAGGACGTTCCCGGCCTCGCTCCGGGGCTTCCTCCTCCTCCTGGCACAGCGCTGGCCACCTGGGAGCAGAGGGACACGGGCACGGATCTGCTCCTTGGCAAATCCCCACGTAGCGGCTCTGCGGGAGCAGATAAAAAGACCCACATTAGAGTCAGGACAATAATTACGACAGAGGTCTTCGAGTTCTTGCTGGTGAGTCATTTTTAAAGGAACAAGGAGGAAACCACAAAATTATTGCTAATGACTACTTCCATAGATGTTGCCTTTCTTTGCTTGGATTTGCTCTAAGTAATTTGTAGTGATAGCCAATTTTCAAAAACTGGGGATTTTTGGCACTGAATCTGGAACATATCTGTGTTCTGCCCAAGGATAACACCTTTCATTTGGGTTTCTTTTTTTTCTTTTTTCTTCACTTATTTACCATTTTAAAGCTGAAAAGGGGTGAAGGACTGTAGACCACACACATCTGTAAAATGTAACACCTCGGTTTATTCATACCRGTGTTTCAGATAGTGAATGCTAAACCACCAGAATAAAAAATCAGAAGTAAGAAGTTTTCACAAGGTGAGAAATAAGAAGAGAACTGATGAGTTACCTCTAAAATAATCTAATGCAGGGATTCCCAGCCCGTGCTCTGTGGGCTGGTGGAGCCGTGTTAAGCTGTATCACACCTGAACTCATCGCTTTCATGAAGAAGCCAGTGAGCTAGTGGTTGAGACAACCAGGCTAGGCCAAGCTAGTCTGACTGTCTTCCCCTCCTTGCTAATCTTGTTGATCAAAGAGATGTAATCCACAGCTGCCGTATTAGGTTTYGTGATGATGTAGGGATGGACCAAAGTCGTACTTAATAAAATCTATAGAATAAACAAAAAAACCCAATGCACTGAACTGCTCGGCTCTCTTCCCGCCACCACCATGGAAACATGAAGCACATCARTAAGCTGTATTATTTTTATGAAGCCTCTAATATACCCCTTTGTGTTTCTTTTTGTTATATTCTGCTTCATTCAGGAAATTGGGCAAAAAACAAGGGGACAGAACTAAGGTTGAAAATGCTTGCCTTTGCAACATTGGTAACTGTTTCTGAGTGTTAATTATATAGTTACACATATATATATTTTCTATAGCTTGCAGTTTATTTTATACTTACGGAAACTACAGTTATAGGAGTCTTTTGCCTCACAAGGATACSTTGGTTAATTTGCATTTGCAAGGAGTTTTGAATCTGTAGTATGCTGTGTAAATGGTAAATACTTTTAGTAATCTAATCCCAAAGTCTTTGTGTCAAAATTCTCATTAGAATCAATGGGAGATTTAAGTAAGGGCTTAAAACTTTCCTGTGGTAAAAATCTGGGGACAAAGGAAGAAGAAACGAAATATTCCTTGTGAGGAACCTCAGAAACTGTGCTGCAAACKTTAGTGGCAGAGAGGATGAACAGGAGGTAGAAATTTGGGGTAGGACTAAATGAGACATTGAGGGAYGTTTCCTATGAGCCACCCTGGAGCTGCACAGGAGGCCTGCGCTGTAGCGAGTTAAATCACTGTGAATTTTTTCTGCTGACTTTGGGGATAAATAGGCTTTAAACAAAAAATCTTGCCTGGATCTCAGCTTAGAGGTCTGTGAGCTGGTGAGAAAAGCATGCTGCTCTCAGGAGAGTGGGGACATCGCGCGTCCATCACCGTGTACCTCTGGTGCCTCGTTTTAACTGTAGTGACACTTCAGTGCTCTATGGTTGATGTTTCTTTGCCAAATTTTTCTCTTGACGTTACTCTGCTTCTTTCATTTCAACTTCTGTAGTTGAAATGTATTGTGTTTCCTTGTACCTTTAYCAGTGTGTTTCTTTAACAGCAAAGGGAAGACCTGTTTCCCTTCCTGTTCTTCAGTACCCCCTGGATAGTCCTCTCTGCTCAAACAGGACGCGTTCCTTCCAGAAAGCTGTACCCGAATTTTTGGGTTGTGGTTGGAGATTAGGTTTAAAAGTGTGATAATAAACAGTTATCAAGGTCTGGACCTTACTACTGTCAAGCTGAGGTGTTTGTACCCTYCCTCAAGCCCCTCGAGTGGGATTCCAGGGCACGCTGAGCAGAGGAGGTCGCACAAACCAGCGCGTCGTTGTCAGTGGTTTCAGCAAACAGTCTAGTTATGGAAATTAGTATTGACTATCGAATGGCTGATACACAGTGTTTTCTGTCACAAGCACTCTCCATTGCAAGATGAGATCTGAGAACTGAAAAATGTGAATGACGGGAATGTAGTATAAAATGTGGATATTACGGACTGACCAACATCTGTAGGAATATCGTAGGATTTTGTGCTTTCCTGAGGGAGAGGTACAGGGCAGGGGGGGTGAATGCAAAACAAAAATAACTTTTAGTTAACCTTGGTAACTGAAGTTCGGAGTGTACACTCAGAATTGCAGTTGCGACACACTTTCTATTGTACATGACATCCAGCAAGTAGTGACTGAGCCCTTAGCTGGCTCGTGACACTTGGGAGATGATGATAGCTGCGATACCAATGCAGCTCACTCACCTAATCATCCTTTTTTCTGGCAAAAGTTTGACATTTTGCAGTTCCTGAGTGCCTCGCATGCAGGCAGTCTCCTTATGCCCAGCCCATCCACAGAAACAAAAATTGTGCTTTCACCTTTCTTCTGTTTTCAAATATGCCTGGTTTTGGAGCTGATGGCTTGAGAGTTTGGAGAGAAATGCTGAGAGGACAATGCCGTGGTATTTGAGGTATTTGTTTTGTTGCATACTTGCAGTGAAAATCCATGCATGCACGTGTTCTGCAAGCGTGCTCTTTGGGTGAGCTCRGCAGGGGCAGAGGGCTTTCTCTTGCTGCTACCCTTCACAATTTCAGTTTTTCAGGGCTATCTTTTTTGAACCTTTCTGAAGATTAATTTCTTAAATTATACAGCCTTACCACTTTGTTGGCTCAGTGATCCAGCCTGAAACGCAGGGGTGGTGAGCCTCGGTCGTGTTTGTGGCAGCAGCAGTGGTCAGTGCTCAGCAGGAGATACTTGCTTCTTAATAGGACTCTACAGTTAACTTCTGTAACTGGGGGAAGACAACACAAGTGAACTTTATCATAAAAAAGTCTTTTTTTAAGAAATAGTGTATTCCATTCAAATATCATCCTCTACACTGCTTTTAATTCTACTGAGGTTTGAATCCAGGTATTTGGGGTCTGGGGTTTTTTGCAGGGGTGGTTTTTTTTTAAGTTTTTCATGTTTAAAAAACAATAATTTTGAGTCAAGCTACAGCTGAGTTAGTTCTGTCAGTTTACTTCACTCAAGTAACTGGGCATATGTAGGTGGTTATGGAAATTCAGCTCCCCAGGACAGGACCGACRTGCCCTTACTGGAGCATCTCGCACACAAGGAGAGGCTGAGAGAGCTGGGACCGTCCACCCTGGAGATGGGAAGGCTCGGGGGGGTCTTGCCAATGTTCATTAGCATCTGCTGTCTGGGGGTGTAAGGAGGCCGGGGCCAGGACCTTCTCAGCAGTGCCTGGTGATGGGCGAGAGGCAACTGAAACACAGGAAATCCTGTCTGAATGCAAGRAAACGCTTTTGCGCTGTGAGAGTGGTTGAGTACTGGAACAGCAATTTCTTATAAAGATTTCAGAAGATCTCTTTAATATTTCCTAAAGAAGCAACATCTGGGGAACAAAGTGTTTTTCCACTGAAAATGGTTTTTTAAAACACTTTTCTTTTTCTTTTTYTTCCTCAAGAAGAGATAGGATAATGTGATTTGGAGCTATATTACAGCTTACTGATAAGCTAGCAAAGCTATAAATATTACTGCTTGTCTACTCACTTTGTCTACTTCTAATGACTGAAGTACAGCAAAATATTCTGCTTACAATAATATAATAATTTTTGGCTTTCCTCACAAAGCTGATCAATGAAGGTAAGGGATGTTCGGAACGAGCCCCTGCACCTAAGGTGTCCGTTTCATAGGAGCTAGTTATTCTATAAAGCAGAAATAAAAAATATATGTGAAGGGTTCAGGCTTTGAGATGAACTCTGTGAAAGACTAGTGTTTTTTTTTTTTTTTTCTTTCCTTTGGGCTTTCTTTCTTTTTCAAATTAGAGGAAAGAACAGAATTTGTGAGTAGTCATAAATATAATTATATGGATACCAGAATTACTGGTTTAAATATAATTCAATTGTGATGTTTGAAGACAAATGGTATTTTCTAAGTAAAGGAAAAAGCTTTGAGCAATGAGATAATGTAACTTTTCATAAACAGTATATTTGAAAAGGTTAACTCTGAATGTTTTTGGGAAACTYGTAATGCCCTTATTCTTCTTATATTAAAATTTCAACAACTATTTTAATTCTATTTTACATTTTCAATTCAAATATGGAATGTAAAATTTCTTGATCAGCCCTCTACTGCACCAGAAGAACACGCCATGTAGTTTATTCCATAAAGATGTGAGATCCCCCTTAAAACTACRTGGGATTTTAACCGTACTGGTCTGTTTTGGAAGTGTGCTTCAGAAACTCAGTCCTTTGATTTAAAATATCTTTTAATTCCTGCTGTAAATAGAGCATGACCATATTTTTGGTTCTAGTATCATCCTTTACCTTAGGTAGTGTTCTTTCCCTTGTTTACTTCTGGATGTGTTTATAGGTAATAACACTAATGATTTTGCTAGGATAGAAGATAAGTTCCCAACAGGATAGATAATCCGTTCTCCTCTTAGTAGCCCTTCTCTACATTTTTTCATCTTGAATTCATCTTTTCTGAGCAAGTTGACTAGAATTATATACAGTATTCCATATGAGGCCCTTGTCACATCTTGTACACTGAAATTGATACTTGCCAACATCTGCTAGAAATAACCTGCCTGATGCATCCCTGGATCACTTTGTTCTCCTACAGCAATATCGTATTGGTAACTGATATTTATCCTGGAACTGAGTAATATAACTTTCTCCTGTGTTATTTCTAACTGATGCCTTTTTGTTGTGATTACCAAAGTGAGAGACTCACTTTACCTGCTGTTAGCTGACCAGATGTGGATCCTCAAATCTCACAGAGGTGCCAGCAATAGCTGTGCAGAATCGGTCTCCGGAGGCTTCCCTAGCCGCTCAGGCTGGATGGGATGCCCGACTTCTGCATGGCTCTGTTAGATGATGAACGCTTTGGGTTACCTTCTACTAATCTTTTTGGAAAAAAACTTACTGTCATCTCCTCTTTTTTTGGTTAAATATCATGGTTTTTCAAGGTAACTAATACTTTCTATGTGTAACTATATCAAATACTTAAAGTCCAATTGCATTAGATYTAGGTTGCTTAAACCGTAGGGTTTCCTATCAGAGGAAAACATTGGATCTTTTGAACATGATCTGTCTTTCATAAACCATTCTCCCATTTATGTCTCTGTGCTTAATCGTTCTTTTCTTCAAAATTTATTCTTAAGCTTTTATATTAAAATCTAGCTAATGGTTCAGTGGCTCCTAAGATTTCTTCCCCCCCATTTTCTTAAAAGATAACTACATTTGGCGTGCTTCAGTAATATGTGTGTGCTCCTTGATTGGTGGGCTGATGACTTACTATGCCAGCTCTTTAAGTATTCGGGGCTGGAGATCATCCCCAGATTGAGCACATTAAAGTCTTTAAGTACCGCTTCTATCTCAGATGTGATCATTTAAATTTCTATGAATTCATTCTCATTAGCAGTTCTGTCTATATTTCTGGCGTTGGACTAATATTTATTTCATCTGTGCAGAGGTAGGGCAAAGCTTGCGAATTCCACCCATCATATTGCTGTTGTTACAAACCTATTTTGGCACATAAATAATACCATGTGAAYGGAAGCTTCAGATTTAGGAGGCTTTTCATTGATTCTAGCAGATACTGAATTTTACAGATGTTTTTCTAGGAGACACTTGGACCTTGAATCACGTCGACATCTAAGGCAGGGATGRGTGTTATGGAAGGTTTTGGCATCTTGTGGCAATAGGCAATGGGAGTGTTGACAGCCGTTTCCCAAGTGTTGCAGAAAATGAAACATGAATTTATTTCAATATTTCAAAAAGTTATGGTTTTTCTCAGTATCTACAGAACAGATATATACCGCTACCTTTCGAACAATCTAAATCAAGAAAAAAGTCTTCTAAAGAAACACCAAAAGAACAGCTGGGATATGAARCCTGGGCTGAGGCCCTCGGCACCTGTAAGCACGCAGTAGCCGGGTGGTGGTGAGGTACCGCAGCGAATGCGTTCAGAGATGGGACAAGTGTCACAGTTCCCACAGCAGCAGCTTTGCTGAATCAATAATGGAAGAATGGTAAAGAAAATGTATCCACTTTGGGATTTTTTTTTTCTGTATCCTTTCTTCCTAGAATTTCACAGAACAAGAAAGCTTGGTTATTTGTTTTAACTGAAATTGAATACGCTTGTTCTTCACTTGCAAAAAGGGGGAACTTCTTTCTAAGCGACACTCTTCATGAAAGAATACAAGCGTGCAGCTGCTGTGTGGCTAAGTGATTTAAAAACCTGATGGCTAACTCTTTGGAGGTGATATGTTTGTACTCAAGGCCAAGTGTCATAAAAATAGTTGCTCAGCTCTTCTTTCAGACTGTGTGTGAGATAAACCACCAAATAGTTTTGAGTAGGTCTGTGAGAGTTTTCATGTAGTTTGACCCAGCTGAAGTCAGGCTATGACAACCAGAATTGTTTTCTGTCTCTTATTCCTCTTTTACACAGTCTCCAACCTCATAGTTTTTGGAAGAAAAATGATTTTAAACTATCTAAGGCCAAGGAGAAAGTTCACAATGTTTTATAGAGCTTGYTTAGAAAATGCCAAGATAGATGGCATTTTCTTGGCTCATACATCATGTGCAGGGACTCTTTTAGAGAGTTTATAAGATTTAATACAGTATTCACCCAAACGGTATTATTTAACATATTGAATATTACTTGAAGGCTCTATATTGTTGGAGAAAATACCATGATGTTATACATAAAACATTTATTATAGATCCCAGATGTGTAGAAGACCATTAGAGATCCTTGGTTCTGGGATCTATGTGCTGACATACACTGCTTGTCCCTMTAATCTAATTAAAAGATGATATAAAAATACATGGAAATAAGAACAGAAAAGGGATGAAGAAGAAAATAATGAAAAGAATACATGGTGGCTGGATTAGTTATTTGCACAATTAGCTACTTGAATTAGCTACTTGACGAGATATAGAAGAAAGAATAAAGGGCTATCTCTGACAAGGACAGTTTTTATTGAAGCTGCTACTGTAAGTGTATTATGATTCAAATAGAAAGAGCTTCAGGTTTCAGTTAAATGGATTTTGATTCTGCTTATTTTTCTAATGCTAGATTTGTTTCATTTCCATACTAAGCCCTTTTTATTAAGCCACAAAGTGAATGCTAGAAATTTCAACCTTTGTTTCAAATGTACCACACAGTTTTCTGGGAACAGCCTRAGATATTGCCTAACTTTTTTAAAAAACATATATCTGTACTCAAYACGGAGATTAAATCTCAGGTTTTATTTAAATACTGTGACCTGGAGACATAGGTACATTATTTCTAGATATAGGCAAAGGCCTGCTTTCCCATCAATCAGCTCATAATTTTACCACTGTTTCTCTGACATGGTCATCAGGGGTTTGATTATATCAATTTATCTCTGTTTAGCTAGGTGGAGTTGCCATATCAGCTGGAAAAAGCAGAGAGAATAGCTATGTGAAAACTGCCAAAAAATCCATTAGCATTTGGTCAAAATTAAATTGATTGGTTTGGGATGAATATGAGGGGAAAAAATTCTACTAAAATTATTTTTTATGGAAGACTAGTTTCAACTTCTTTTTGGGGGGAGCCATATTCCATATTAAATTGAGGTTGGAACTCTTCATTTGTCCAGTCAGGAAGAAAAAAGATGATACCAGATATATGTAACCAGTCAAAATTAGCAACACGACTGAAATTGCAGACAGGGTATGTGTGACACTCTTTCACAGATTAACTGAATAAAAATTTTCTAATAATAAATATTGCATAAACAATCACACACTGTATTTTGCCTTACAAAAAGTGTGAGAGCYGTTAGAAGAATAGTCACTAGAGTGTTCTGTTGATGGTTTTAAAAGCTTTTGGAAAAAAAAAATCAGAGAGCTTAAGACATCTGTGGCTTTGTGCTGACGGCRGAGGGAGAATGGGCATCTCTACAGGACAGTGTTTCTGTGTGTAGAGTGGGAAACCACCTAGCACTGGCCTAAATCAGGCAACATCTGATTTAGGACACTATAGCAGGTGCTCAGTCAAATGCATGTCTAAAATGCTAAGTGTTCTTCGGGGAACAGTGGCACAACTTAGGTGATCTAATTATGGCCCAAACAGGCCAGCGCATTCAAATCAAGGAGTCTGGGTCATCTTCATRTTACTGACATATCAAGTCATTAGTCCGGAAGTTTTTAGCTGGTTGATTTTTCCAAGGATCCCCTTCCTCCAAGCTCAAGAATGGYCCACCCTGATGTGTGGGAAGTGGRYCAAGAGTGACAGGAGGCCAGCACGGGTGAACAAGGAGCTCCTGGCTAAACTCGCACACAAAAAGGAAGTGTAGAAGAGGTGAAAGCAGGGGCAGGTGACCCAGGAGGAAGACAGAGATGCCGCCCGAGCATGCAGGTATAGGGTTAGGAAAGCCAAAGCCCATCTGGAGTTGAATCTAGTGAGGAACCTTAAGCATCAGCAAGAAAGGCTTCTACAGGTACATCATCAGCAAAAGGAAGACGAGGAAAGATGCGAGTCTGCTGGTGAATGGGGCAGGGGCCCTGGTGACAAAGGACATGGAAAATGCCTTTTTGCCTCAGTTTTTACAGGTGAGACTTGCTTTCAGGAATCGCAGGCCCCTGAGACCAGAGCCATCAGGAGAGSTGCCTGAGGACTGGAAGAGAGCAAATGTCACCCCTGTCTTTGAGAAAAGCAAGAGGGAGGATCCAGGGAATGGCAGCCTGATCAGCCTCACCTCAGTACCTTTTCCAAACAAACAAAAAATGTCAATAAGAAAAGTGAAGACAACCATTGCATTAGATCATCTGCATTTTTCCAGTCACCTAGAATTATTCGCATCACGAATTAAGGTAATCAGGGGGTGACAAATTTTTATGTAATACAACAAAAATATCAAATAAAACATAGGAATTTATCTGGAACATGCTTTTGCTCATCATAAATGAATTTTCCTTAGTTGAAGGAAATGGTGAATATAGTTGAAGGCTAAAGGAAGATTTCTGGGAGGTCATTGCAGTGACAGATAAGCAGTTTATCATGAGAACATTGCTGGAAATTAAAGATGCCTCTAGAAACAATTTAAGTAACTTCTCATAAAAATTGTAAGAAAGTCTATTAAAGGAAAATAGAAAAATGGAAGCACTGTTCAAGCAGGTTGATGTAAAGATTCTGTAACAATGTTAAAAATTTAAATTAAGCTTGTCAACATTATGTAATAGAATAGCTTCTCATTTTCATGGAGGTCTGATCTTGTCTTCAAAACTTCTGTAAATGTGAGCTGATTTTGTGGGAAACCAGTTTGAAATAATGCCTCTATTTTGAAAATCATCTACAAAGTGTACCAAAAYGCCACCTTCCATCTAACTTCGACAACAATGGGATTTAGCTGTGCTTTTGTACCTTGTTTCCTGTAAATTACCCCTGATTATATGTTCTGCTCTTACAGGACGTCGTGTACATGGCAATCCATGCCTGTGAAATGTGAGTGTCCGCTGGATTTCAAATGCTGCCAAATCAGGATCTTAGCACTTCACGCACACTAWCCGTGCACTTATTTGTGCAATGTCGCAATAGGCATATATTTGCAAGGAAACGGATCAGTCTGACAGCTGCTAGCATTCTTGAAAATAACAGTCCTCAGAGGCAATTCATATGCTTGAGGAGTAAATATATATATATGCATTTTTCACATCACATTTTGGATATTTTCAAAGGCAATAGAACAGCTTTCAGTGATTTTTTTTTTTTTTTTTTTTTTTTTCATTCTGTGAAAAAACTAGAGGACTTTGTGGGACTCCACAAACAATATTGTGCTTCCTACTACAAAGCTGGTCAGAATGTTTTAGTGAGTTATTCTCCAGTTCAGAAAGCTTGGGCCAGGAAAAGCAGGTATTGGGACTAAATCAGTGAAGTGACCTGAGAACAAAAAAGGACTCTGCTGGAAAGTTTTGTAAATGTTTTTTGAAAATATGAACAGGCTGTCAGAGAGTTAAGTATTAAATGGGCATATGTAAGCCAGCTATATATTACAAATGTAAGATTTTTTTTCTTTTCATTCTGGTACAGTTAATGAAAAATAAAATCCCCATGAAATCTTCCATATAAGGCCAAAATGTTTGGGGAAGAACTACATCGAGGCCATGTCCCAGCTTTCAGGAAGTACATTTTGGGCTATTTTCTGGATTCTTGATTTAAACTAACTGTTCTTGCTAGTAACATAGGAAAATGCTACATCAAATTTGGCATAGATATTCGAATGACCAATGAGGCAGTTCAGAGAGCTGCAAGACAATCTGTTCAGCTGTCTTTGGCTACTGCTGTTTTGGCTTCTGGTAAGTCCACCATTTCACCCAAAGCATCTGGATTTAGGAAAGCAAGAGCAGCATGAACATGCAGCCATTGCTGACCAAACAGCAGCAGCGAAGCCTATTGTAACCACATATCTTCCTGAACCTACAATAAATCACAGGTCTGAGCCTCTTGACTCTTCGGAATCCAAACAAACCATCTGGCCAACATTCACACTTTTGGCTAATAAGTACCTTGGAAACTCTCCCACTACTGTGTCATGTGGATGAACATGTAATGCGGGAGGATTATGTTCTCRTGTCCTGCAGTCTCGCTCTACCAACTCTCCCCTGGTTAAACTTCAAGTCAGTTCAGCAGCTTATTGCTGTCAACTCTGAAGCATCCATCCATCCGTGGTTACCAGTATCACCATCCCTCCTGACAAGAGTGACTTTGTGTGGCTGCGTTGAGTTTTCAATTTCCCACTTCGCACAGTGTCCGCTGTCACTACTACTCACCCAGTGTCCTTGGAGGTCCCATCAAACACGGTGGTGTTTCTGCAGCAGTGTCCTGAGCGGGCKTCCTGCCTCGCTCCGTTTTCCTTGCAGGATGTCTCCTCCGCTCCTCGAAACCCTTTGCTCTCGCAGCTGGCTGCTGCAGTGAGGTTCTCCTTTTGTAGGCCACTTTTTCAGGATTTGAAGTTGGAGGAAAAAAAAAAGCCCTATCTACTTGTAGGAATGCATTCAGATATGAAAACAGATGCTTGCTTCCTCCCATCTATTTTCCCCACCCCAGGCTTTACTTCAGAGGGTTGCAATGAAACACGCACTCTAAGCAGATGTCTTCAGACCACTGCGGTGCTTTCTGTGGCAACGGAGCAGCCTTTGCTGTAACAAAACACTCAATTTTCTTATGCACAATGACAGGAAGACACTTAAATGCATGCTCAGACGTGGGCACGTGAGCAGCTCTATCCCTGCGTTCTTAAGCACACACGTATGTGCTTAACTCCAAGGGCATATTTTTAAATCCTGGTTAAGCATGTGCTTTATGCTTAAACATTGCATTGAATCAAGACKGAAACACACATCTGGTTAAAATTAAAGATGTATTTAATGCTCTTTTGGAGTCAAAATCTAAATTGCTATTTTTAGGCTCTGCCTCAGGAACTGTACCCTCTTTCCTTCCTATGACTTCATCATTTTAAAAACCTCATCTGTCAAAATGTATTTTTCTTTATCTCCTTGTGGATTGCAGACATACTCAATTTAATAGCAGTAGCCTCAGATGTGAGATAAAGGAGAAACACCCCAAGTCTTTACAAAGTTCAGGCTATTTTCACTAGGTATTAAGACAACTCACTCACACCCCTGGATAGATGTGTAGCAAGTAGCTTGCTGCATTGCATTCTAGCTGTGCATCCTGTAAAAACTTACACTATCTATGAATGAACATAGAAAACCTTTTTTCTCATGTCCTGCCCTGCATATATCCTTCCCTGAACTATTCACTCTCATGAGTAATCATTTTTGGAAAAAATAGAGTTTATGGCCATAGCATATTTGATGAAAAGCATAGTTCATGTAATCTCTACTTTGTGGAGCTACACTGTAGAAAAGATTGGCTTGCAGAAAGAGTCACAGTAGCTAGACCTTAGTTGTTTTACCAGAAAAGATAGCTTTTCATCTACTTCTTTACCAAGGCAGAGATGTACCTGTAATTCCTAAAATAAGATGATGTGGTATTTTGCTGCTATTCTAGGCAAACTGAACTCTTCTTTCAACTCTTGTGTTTTTCATATATTTGGAAAAAATCAGTATTATGTTTCTCAGCTATTCAAAAAATTCAGTATTCTGTGCAACACAAGAGCTCACCATCCGGTAAAGAGAAGTTAATGATTTCTTCATGTCATGCAGAAACAGAGGTTTATGATTTTGAAATTATGGTAGCTTCCTGGTATCCTGGTGTACATACTTTCAGGAAATAGTCGTAAAGTACTCATAGGCCTCATGGCTCATCACAAAAATTTAGAGAACTATTTCAATTTGATATTAATGGTTTACAATTTTAGAAAGTGGGTGTTCTTTTCACACATTGGTTGCAAATTACCCTCGGCAAATAGTTTGCTAACTTTGATATTCTTGGCTGTGATAATTTCTGAAGAAGAAAGTTTCCAGTTACAAGCATAGGTTTTCCTCCTGAAGAAATAAACTGGATCTTCCTCAACCTCTAAAACAACATGATGCCTGTCAAAGTTAGAGTTTCATGATGCTCATCATCAAATGGCATTTTCCTTTGGACTGTCCAAGCTGCCCATCCCCAGGAGACCTCCCTGAGCACCAACCAAGCGAGGACTGAGGATTTGGATTTAGATCATCTTAAAATGATGTGAAACCATGCCCTTCTGGGTTTTCCTGCCTAGCTCCCATTTCATTTCCAAAGGCAGCTTAAGGGTTTACAGCTCTAGCGACATACATGATTTAGGCCCAAGGCATCTGGGACCTGTTTTCCTGCGTGATCTAACACAATGTGAGAGATGAGCTAGCACATCTGAACTGACGTTTTCTAGACTGATAGGTTTATAGATGGGGACAGGGAATTCTCAGCTGAGTGCCCTTCGTGCTGGAGCTTCATTCTCCATTTTTTCCTGTTGACCTTCTTTGAGTGTTTAAAAATCTTGCAATCTCCTTAGAAGCTTTTCTTGGAGAGACAGGAAAGATGGGGAAGTCTTCAAAGATGATTTTTAGCAGTATATTTATAAAGCTTTTTGCATCAGTTTTAGATTTAAGAGTTTACGCTATATGCAATTGAAGAAGTGGTAAAAGTCTTAGTATTCCTTTCAGTTTCTCACGCACCTTGTGTAACGTCTCGACCAAACATTTAACGCCTCTGAGCCATGGTTTCTATTAAGTAATATTTTCCTACAAATATAAAAAGATGATAAACCTATTCATGACTGTGAGATGCTAAAATACCACATATCAGAAGACTAATACAATTTCGTAGTGGTTTTGTAGTCATCATTGTGCCAAGGAAAAAGAAAAGCAAGACTGCAGAGGCTGCAAACTGCATGGTCACTTATTAGACCAACTGATAACTGGAAAATGTTGACAAGCTTTCAGGCACATAGTCCTTTCACCACATCTGCCATCTCAGTTTCTTCCCTGCTTTAGTTATACTGAGGAAGCAGCCTGATAAAGAGATTTTGTCCAAAAGGATTTTTTTTTTGTCCACTGTTTCAGTTGTCTGAATTTAAAAATATATACTCTCTTTCTATATTACCTTGCCTTTCCCAGAACTGCCAGGGCAAAGAGAGATTTTGGTACTACTCGGTACAAATTGAAAGTGCAGAATGGGCAGGACAGTGAGGGCTGAGCAATGGTTGTTAATGTCACCAGCACGGTTATTTGCAAGATGGTAGCAAGGTTGAAAAGGACAACCCTAAACATCATGCTTTGCAGTAACATCAATAGTAGTGGCACGGAGCACTGTAAGAAAGAGGGAAAAATGAGTTTCTCAGTGTGTAACCCGCATGCCAAAGGCCGTGCAATGGTGGCAGGTGTCACATATTCAGCATATGAGACCATGCTAGATTATCTTCTCTGAGAAGTTCAGTGAAATACAGTCATTTTACTGACATTAAGTTCTCTTCTGCTGCGTTTAGGAGTTCAGTGACTTGCTGTTTGCTTGAAGCTTCTGAAAACTCAGCGTAATTATGTCTGTATAAACTGGTCTAGAGGAAAGGAAGATTTTGACCTTTATTTAGTGGTTTTCCAAAGAAGTTTTTGCTTTGTTTTGGTTTGTTGCTCTGTTTTTAAATTGATATCAAGGTTGTTACAATAATGACTGTGGCTTTCTCTGGTGAATGATTTAATACATGAAATTCAGGATAATTCCCCCTTAATTGTCAGCAAGTCTTCAAGTTTTGCTTTATATTTGGGTGCCATGAAAAATCCGCGCTCCTAACTTGTCATATATGGGTAAGCTATCACACAGTTGCTGTGGTTGGGCGATCTGTGAAAATCAAACCTGAAATTTTGGAGCACAGTGCTTGGATTGAGAGACCTGCCTTTGAAACTTGCATCGCTCTTATCGGTCTTGGGTCCTGGTGCTGCCAATGGAGGGTGACAACTAGTTCTATTTTAATGTGCATTATTTCTGCACATGCACAAGTTTGTGGGCTCCATGTGCCTTGCACCAAGCTAGGCTTAAATTCCACAGCTCCATCCTCCCAGAAATTCACCTTAAGGTGAATATTAGTACTGAAACTTTACCTTTAGAATTTAAGTTTTAAGTTCTTCTTGAAGTAAGTGTGACAATGAATGGTATAGCTAATTCCCTTGTGCCCCTGTGTTACATGTTATAAGATTAGGCATGACTTACTTTACTCACCCCAGCACTTGCACTTTTCAATAGACCACAGATTTTTGAGCACGGTAAACCTGAATGTCCAGTGGCACATGCTTCGTGGCAAAACCTTGGTTTATCTGGGGCGAGTGTTTCTCAAGCCCCAGGAGAAATGCAAAACACCCAAGAGACACGCATGAAAATGGCCAGATTTTGTCACGATGTAGTGAAGTTARAGGCTGTAAAATTTACTTTTAGTTTCCTGAAAGGAGGCTCAGCTTTCAAAAACTGATTTATCTTTATGTTGTAGTAAAAAACTTAGTGGTGTATTTAGGGCAAGAGATGTCTAGCTGAAGTTGCAATTAAGTATTACAGGTGGAAATTTAAAGTTACTCCTCAGTTCTACCTACACGGGGGAGTCCAGCAGTTCTGCTCTTTTGGATTATTTACTTTGCTGTAGAATATACCCCAGCCAAGTGAGATTCCTGCCAATATTTCTTTTTCTTTTGGATAATCCATTGTGTGGGATGAATTCTCTATTTCTGCAAATGTTTTAAGGATTAGAAATTCAGTCAGCACCAGGTTTAAAAGTAGCTCTTGTGAGAAAAAGAGATACCGCACAAACAGCGCGGCAGGAGCTGCGTGAGCAGAGAATAGCACAATCCGAGCAGATCTGAGCGCCGGATCACGCAGTAAAGCCTGACGGCGACTGAAATGACGAACCAAAACATACCGAGATCAATCAATCTCCATTGCAGCCTCCCGGATTTGGAGAGGTGGCGTGGATATGAACCTGCCTGGCTGGTTCGTGCTRGGTTGCCACCCATGAGAAGCTAGAAGAGAGCAGCGTGGCTCCAAGCCCCAGGCGGTGATGAGACAGGCTGGCAGGAGGCTACGGGGCGCTCGGCCGCGTTGGCCCTTCTCAAGTGTTTGCTTCGGGCGGTCGGGCGCGGTGTCCCTCGCTTCTGCCCCAGGTGGGATGTCCTGGGCCAGCTTCTTCACGKGGGCCCTCTGCACAGGGACTCTGTTTCCCAGTTATTTCATCACAACTTATCCACTGATATTTGGCACCCAGAAGGTATTTTTATATCTGGGGCCTCTGACCGATGAGTCAATTAAAATGACTGTAAAGCAACTCCTTCAAAACAAAGCAGTGCTTATTCACTGCAGTTCGTAGAGAAGGGCTGAGCAGGTTCAGCTGCCTGGCTCTCACCCCTTTTTTGCAAATTTTGATAAATTCTGCTCAGCCCCAGTATCTTCTCTGTGCAGAGAAGCAGTATGTGCCTCTGCAGGATGCTCYCCTGGCTTTCCCTGGCAGCGGCCCGTCTGCTGCTGCTGTTTTCTCCTCGACTTGGTCATGCAAAGATTTTGGTGTTCTCTCTATCTAGACCTTGGATGTATCAATATTACTAGTTTAGCTGGGGCCACGAAATAAGTCTCCCTTAAAGAAATACCTTCTTTCCTGTTTCCTCAGTGAGCCTTCATTCAGCTACTTCTGTACATTGCTCTGCTTCATACAAAAAACATTCTCTCCCTAAGATCCTCTTTGATTTTTTTATATATATATATATATATGAAGTTAGGCAGAGTAAAAACTGTAATGCACACATGCTATTTTAAAAAATTTTATTCACATACACATGAGACATATGTATATATGTGTAAATATATTAATTCAGTGTTCACATAAAACATCTCGTAATTAATTGAAAAATTATTTAAATTCTAAACAAATTTGTCTGTCTCTCAATTTTGTCTATGTAAAATTATTTAAGATACATTGTACCAAAATGCTTAGGTACCTTAACAGCTCAGCTTTCAGGGGCTTATTCTTGAATTTATGCTCCTAAATCACTTGTGCAGTTTTACAAAACTCATCCACCCAAAATAAATAATCTTGAACAAAAACATTTTTAAAAAATTCTTTTTTGAAGCTGTTTCCAAGTCACTTTAATGTTCTGCATTTATAAAGCATAATAATTGTCTTATTTAAAAGAAAATATTCTTGTGAGCTCTCATCTATTCATTCAATGATTCAGTGGAGTTTTAAACAATCAAACCTAAAAAATGAAGGCATGAATAGAATGATGTTGCAAATGCACTAACTTTTCTATGTGGCCTTCATTATAATAGTCAAGAATAAAATTTACATAAATGGAGAATGATTTTTTGTTTTGTTTTTTAATGTTCCAAGATGACTATTTTATCTCTGCAATGTAATCTTGGAAACAAGAGTAATTGAAAACATTAGAATACCATCAGGGTGAGTACAGCGTATCATGCAAAAATGTTCATTTTTTACCTTTTATATTGTTGTGAAAGGAAACACTGAAATAATTGTCTGAGTAATTATTTCATTTATTGTTATTGAATTCCAAGAATATTAACAACAGAAAGGAAGGGCTGGTACTTCATCTTCTTCTCCTGACCTCTTCCTGTGTATGTGTTCACAGATGATGAATATTGACCAAAATCTTTATTAATCAAAATGGAATGCACTTATCTAATGTCCCAACAAACCACAGGGACTGTAGGGTCTTCCTACCTGCAATTATTATGTGGAAGAAAAGGAAAGATCTTCACGGCTATGGAAAAAAACTTGTACACTTGAACTTTTAGCATTCCAGCGCTGGGAGAAAAAGGAGAAGATCCATAATATTTGGAATTTTTTTACATATGATGCTTAAGTCTATGTCATTTGGCAGAATAGGGAGGAAAGTCAAGGCTTAAAATGTTTATAGCAGCATGATTCTAAAGTAAAATTATTTTTAGTATTTTGCATAACAAAAATAGATTATAGTCAATGTGTATGGCTAGGACTCGCGTGCACCTCTGTAGCCTGGTGGGATTATTCTGGAATTGTTGTCATATGGCAGGTGGGACACTGTTCCCCGGTGCATGATTCTTGTAAAGAAAGGGAAATCCAGCATCCAAAATGGGGTGATGTTCCCATGGAGACAGGGCAGGTGCTGGGAAATAGTGTGGGAGACCCGTGCTTGAGAGAGAGGCGGCACAGATATTTGTGGGTCTTACTTTTACATCCTTGGAGGCATGAATATATGGGAGTATAAGAATAATCATTTGGAAAATGGGCAGCTGGAAAGGCAGGGAGTTTTCCTTCAGAATAAATATGCTGTATCATGCTTGGTGCTCCTTCCTTCTCCTTTCCTTATGTTCAGTGTGAAGCGGCAAGGACGTCATTTCCCACCTCAAAAACAGAGGTGGTATCTGCCAACAGATGGGCCAGGAAGAGCTCCATCCCCTCGCTTCCAAYCCACAAAGAAAATACTAGGAAACATCTACTTCCCAACCCACCTGGGGAGAACACAGAAAGCCAGGACGTGTTCGCCTCTCCTGTGTCAGCGGGAGAGGAGGACTGCTGGGCTGAGCAGAGGGTGAGTCCGTGGCCAACGAGGTTGTGGGAGCCAGGTGTCAGGAGGCAGGAGCCCACAACAGCGGACCCTCTTTTGGCTTTGTAGGGTAGCTTAAGATGCATGGAGGTAAGCACATCAGGTGCTTCATCTTCCAGGTCTTTTGGCTGTTGGAGCACCACTCTTCACAGAGACCCGACACATTCGTGCCAACAGACTTGTCCCACTTTCCTCTAATGGCTCGTTCCTGTAGACCCGTTAGAATTGAATGGCATTGAGTATAGGTGCTTCTGGGAGGAGGACAGCTGAAGGAGACTTTGAGTTACAGCGTGCAACATGTTGAGCACACTGTTTTTCATAAACATGTCATGAGAAGGGATTCAGGAGCTGGAAATGAGCTGTGAGTGCAATTGCAATGTGTTGCTTTCTTCCTGGGTTTTGCTGAAATACCGTGTCTAAATCAACCTGCTCCTTTTTCTCAGAGAGCTTTGTTTGCTTGTGTGTTTGTTTTTCTGGATTTTTAATAGTGCCAGTGAAGAAGGATTAGAGACGAAAGCAGCAGCCTTTGTTCTCTACAGATTTTCTCTATTTATTAATGGAGACGTGGAGGAATGAGGGATGCCTGTGGCAGATAGGAAGGGGCAGTAAGGGAATGATCAATGCATGAACCCTTAACACAGGGGGCATGGAAACTGTTGAGAGGGGACATCTCATCTCAGAATTGTGTTATGCTTCTGGCAAAGCAGCTGGAATAACCTTTTKGATCGATATCATCCCAGAAATTATTGTTTATTTTCTCTAAAGTAACGTGCTGTAATCTCAGTCCAGATCTTTGCACTGATTTTGCAGTCTCCAAATGGTGAATATATAAGATTCTTTAACGAAATGAGAATACGAGTTGCTCTTGTTCGAAGCCAGACCTGTGACGAGTTTCCAGCTTCTTGTGTGGGCACAGCCGTTCAGTCTGCATCTCCTTTGCCAGGAAACAGTCGGTCTGGTACCTTCTGCTTTATATTTGCAAAACATTTTTTCATCCACTCTTCAACCTACTTCTGAAGTTTTGAGGTGTAGCATCTAACAAGGCATAGCTTTTCTGAAGATGTAGCTTGCTCAAGAGGAGTTATTTATTAACTTAGTATCATTCAACAAGCGATCAGGACCAGTGAATAAAAACAAGTTCTTCATGCAAGTCAATCCATAAACCTTCACATTTCCGTTGAGAGAGCAGAGTCATAACAGGATTAGTAGATCGGCTCATGCTGAACTGTGGGATCCAAGTTCCCCCTCTCTGTTGTTATTTTTATTCACAAGTWGTAAGGACAGCTGGTTTGTATTCCACTGTAGAGTTATTGCACGGCCCTAGGAGCAGCTTAACTTTCATCTTCATGATTTTTGAATGGAAACAATAACACAAAGAGCAGAAAACCCATAGTGGTGTGAGTTTTCTAGCATCAAACCTCTGTTGGACTTGGATCCCAGTGAAGTGCTTCTTATTGCAGGGAAGATTTGCTCAGATATCTAAATTTTGTCTACACTGTAGATGTTTATGAGCAAGCTACATGTCTGTGCTCACCTGCGCGTAGGCACCTATGTTTGGCCAGCTGACACCCACATATCTCCACTGACTCTAAAAGGGACCTTAAACATCCAGCTCACAGCCCAATGACAGGGTTGGGCAGGCTTGATGGTCCCAGCATGGGCTGGTGTGGAAGTGTCTGAGAGGTGACCTTATGGCTGCACGGTCTTAAGATGAGCTCAARCAAGTTTTGTCAGGCTAAAAATAAGAGGTCAAAAGAAAATGTGTGCCCTTRTCTCTGTTCCTAATAACTTCCCAGCTGTGACTCCAAATGAAGCAACTCTCAAATTCCATGATCTAATTTAGTTTTCTTCACTCCTAACATCTGTTTACTTTTTGCACCTCRCTCACAACGAAATCCTCAGTGGCTCTCAACCCGAGTGTCCAATGTGAGGAAGTGCAAGAGAGAAACTTCCTCGGGCTATGAGAAATCATAAAAGCCATCAAAGCCATCTCAGCAAACAGCAGTGAGTAGACACAGTGCCTCAGCCCAGCCTGGGACAGAGGGAAGAGATGGGATAGCATGATACAAACCMGCAGATCAGGAAGAAATATTTCTGACAAGTGGCACAAAATCAGATCCAAGTGTGTTATCACTGTATTTGCTGAATTTCCTTACCTGGAAAAAGTCTGAGGGTTGGTTCCTGCACTTCGGTAGCGTTTCTGTAGCTGGTGGACTGAGAGGGGAGACGGATGGGCAGCGGTGAGCCTGCAGCCACGGGGTCTGTGTGCCGTGTCTGGGGCAAGGAGCGGGGCTTCGGCGTGCCCATCCCGAGCAGGGATGGTGCTGTTTGCCTGCAGCAGCAGGAAGGGCTCGGGTTTGAACGGAAACCACCAACTGCTAGGAAAAGGGGCTGTCTGCAGGCACCCAGGAGAGGGAGGAYGACCTGACTGGAGCAAACTGTGTAGGAGCTGCAGGTGCGCAGCACCTCTCCGGACTTGCCTCTCTGCCTGGAGACTGGAAAACATACTTTCATGTCCTTAAAGTTAGCGTCCTATAATGCAATTAGCAGCCAGCAAGAAGGAGATGAAGCAGCCCGTGGCTTGTTGTTTCGGCACAAATCAGTAGCAAGCCCTCTGTGGGCTAACGTAGCATTGCAGGGCAGTGGTTAAATGCAGTATAAATGTTGTTTCAAGCAATGTTTCCAAAAAGGCATAAAAATATTAAGTATTAAAAATGAGATCAAATACCAAAGTCTTTTCCTCTCCCTAACTGGGCAAATTTTCCATTGAAAGAAAGGCTAGGGTTAAGTTATCAAGAAATGTGTTTCACAAATAGAGAGTGAACAAGGGTTTGGCTTTTGTAGATGTTTTGGTTTTCATAAAAAGTTAAATTTTGMACCTAAACTACCTGACATCATCCCTTTAACATGATGAAATTGCAGTAGTACTGCACTTTTAGGTTACTTTTTAATAACAATTCCCCCTTTCTTTTTTAAAAATAAACTAGACAAATTCTTGGATATTCTTTAAGAGTTCTTCATTGATAGTTAATGTGATTTGGCTAATAGGACTTTCTGGAATCTTAAAAAAGCAGTTACATTTAATGTTGACACCTATTTTCATGTTTTCCAACAAGCAAGATTACAAAATGCCTTTTTTTTACCGCTCTAATCAGCATCGCACAATGGGATGAACTTTCTCATGCTCAGCACAGGTAATTTGGGAAGGAAGTATAAACAAAATAAATTGCCTTGTGTGAGCTGGGGGAACGCAGAACTGCCTATTCACGGGAATTAGTGTGATTCGATAGCTGAAGGCCAGGTTTAGTTTGAATTTCCTACAGGTTAAGKCCTTAAGGAAAACTAGTGCCGTTGATCCATTGGAAAAAAAGCAGTTTATAAAAATCACTGAAGTAATTACTGGCAAGCCCAGCACTTTTGCATGCTGGCTTTTGAAAAAGCAGGGTGGAGGATGAGATCTGTATCTGCACTCTAGTAATGCAAGATTTTATTGAGAGTATGTGACTCAGAAAAGTATAAACTCACTTCTGAGCCTCAGAAAATCTTCCAGTCTTCTGCTTTCCATCTTCCTCTGGTTCATGGCACGGTGCCGCTTGCCGCGGTCTGCGCTGGTTTTGTGCTCCCTTATTCTGTTGCCTGATCCTGGCTCACGTGGGCTCTGGCAGTGTGTGTTTGCCAGCGGCACCTGGGTTTTCACTGGGGGCCGTAACAGATAACCCTACTGCTACCAACACCGCGGTGACGAAGCCCCCGTGCCGATTACAGCGCGTGTCCCTGTAGCTGTCTATCACCCTGCGCAGTGCCTGGTGCCGATCTACCGCTTCGCCACCCCCCGTGCGACAGGGTGGAAATCCTGAGACACAGTTCTGCAGCATCTGCTGCTTATCTGTAGGATCTGTGTTTGCACTATTTTTTCTTGCCTGGTAAAGCCCCGCAGGTTTGTTTTCCCATAACCTTCACTGCCCTGCCCATTTGCTGTTTGCAGGACYGGTATTTACCAAACAGGCAAACCGAGAGCATCCGATGGACCTAGTTCACAAGGACCCGACCTGGAGACGGTGCTTCTGCCCTCGTTCTGTCACCGTGTGACCTGAGAGGGCTTTTKTGGTGGCCAGAAGCTCTTGGGTGGCATCAGAACGAGTACGATCAGGACGTGATTTCTTTTTTTTCTTTTTTGGCCTAAGCTCTCCTTCCTGAGAAATAAAATGTCCTTCATTTTTCTCCCATAGCTCAATTCAGAAAAACAAGTTTTGGCCCATTCCCCCACACCTCCCAGTCCCTTTGGGACCAAGCCCGGGAGCTGGGGCAGGTATGTTTTACAGATAGTATATCGTATGTTGAACATTGGAGCCGGCAGCACAAGCCCGTTATAAGGTCAGAAATGTTTGAATCCGTGTAATTTACCCGAAGCTGTCTCCTTCGTTAGGAGCCTGTGTCGGTGGTGGTAGTGGGASCTGGGCAGCGGAGGAAACCTGGTGGGTGCTAGCTGCAGGGTGGGGCTGGTCAGTGCCGGGGCTGCTCCGGCCCCTCACCCGGGCAGGGCGCTGCCGGCAGAGCCCGCTGCACCTCCTCGGGCTGGGCCTGGCCGCGCGTCCCTCTCTGGTCCCGAGTGGGGCTGACAGCTTTTGGCTGGACACAGATGGTAGAATCGAGTCTGGCAAGCTTTTCTAGTGTTTGGATTTGTGCAGTTCTACAGCTCTTCGGTTTTGWGGAAAGAACATGACTTTTTTACCTTGAAAGCAGCCTGTGCCTCTGTCCAGAGGGCTCAGGCTTTGCATGCCAGGGTGGTCGGTAAGGCAGCAGGGCAGGTCCCGTCTGCTGGATGAAGTCCTCTGACCAGCCTGCAGCAAACTGGAAAGCTCTGCACAGCACAAATTACGTGAGGGGAGACCAGGAGAGGGAATAGGTAGAGCAGGATGTCGTCCGAGTACGTTGTCCCAGAAACGTGTGAAGTTATCCCCCAAATGTAATAGTCGCCTGTTCCCCAGCAGGAACTTGAGGGCCTTGTTGTTCAGATGCATTGGTTGCACTGTCTGTAAAAGTAGAGAGAGAGCTTAGAAAAGTTTAAAAGAAAGGAGGGATTATGAAAAAAAAGCACTAGAGGGAGGAAACACAAAGCAAAACTGCATCTGGCTAGTGCAAATRAATAGGTTTTTGCATATTAAATGTTCTCATTGTTATTGTTAATATTGAGTCACAAGTGAAATATTTTAAATAAAAGCAACGATGCTCAACTGGCTCATTTCAACGACTGTGTAACCTCCCAGCGACTCTTTATCATCTCCCGGCRGCCCGCGAGTTTCGCAGCGAGCCGCGGGGTGCGAGGGGGGCTGGCGGGGCGCAGCTGGGGCGCACGCTTCGGCGGGGAGCGCGGGGCCGGCGGGCTGCTCGGCGCCCCTCGCCGCACCTCCTCCGGASCCCTCACCCGGGCTGGGAGGGCACGCCGCCGGCCGGGATGGGAGAGCTGCCCAGGTTTGCGGCAGCCGAGTATCCAGCTCAGCCGACCTCGAGCTTTTTCTCTTTTTCCATTTGTGCTGGGGAGGGGCTGGGGCTATTAAGAAAATCACTTTAATTGGCGAGTCTGGGATGACTAATGCCACAAACGGAGAAGTGAGACTCCCGGCGTTGTTTTCACTCCCCCGCTTAGTCAGTACCGCAAGCAGCTCCTGCTGCTCCGTTTCCGAAAGGGCTTCGGAGCACCCCGGGGAGACGCTGGCCCCAGAGCCGGCTTCCCGGCAGCGCGGGGTGGTCCCTGCTCTCTGCTGGGGACCGGCCCGGCCCCATCGCCACCGTCCTGCGAGCTGGCTCATCCAGCAGCCAGCTTCCAGGGCAGCTCCGAGCGTCTGCAGCGGTGAAGGGGTTCCTAGGTGGTGCCTTCACGGCCCCTGCCCAAAGACGCGGAAGCTGGTGTTCCTGGGCTCCATCCTGAGTCAGTAACAACAAGATGCCTCCAGCAGACAAGTCAAAGCACCCAGGTGAGGTTCCTGCTCTTCACCCACCGCAAGAAAGTATCCGTCTCCACCRGGCGCAGAGATCCCACCCTTTAGCCGAGATGCCAGCCACCGGAGGAGGTCCTTCCCAGGGTGGTTCAGCTTTCGCAGCCAGGAGTGGAGGCAGCTGGAGAAGCTGGGTGCCCCATGCTGGTAGGCTCAAGGTTAAACCTGTCACGTCTCAGAGCGATGGAAGCGTTAGGAAGTGGAAAGTATCCGCCTCTCCACCAACTTCAGCCTTCAGCGTTCCCCTGCACAGGGACAACGGGTCCTGTACTAAATACACGCAATGCCTGAGCTTTCACCTGAACTGCACCCTAGAAATGACGCAATCATGATCACTATCATTGTTCTATTTTTTTTTGGTAGATTAAAAAAAATTACCAGTCAGATTATCCTACCGTTTATACCCGTTCTACTCTACGCCGTGCCAGATCTGCAGCTAGCCCGCGAGCCGGTCCCGCTCCGCAGAGCCGTGCCGATTTACACCGCTGCAAGGCCTGGCACGTTGGCTTCGCTGGAGGTGCATTCGATTTACAGCCGGGTAACTGGGAGAGAGTCAAGCCGTGCACTCTGCTCCAAGCTTAGTATCGTCAGAGGAGTTATTCGCTAAGTGGAAACAAGAAGCAATCTTGCTTTTTATTTCATCGGCAGGAAACATCAGAAATGCAAAGGGTCAGTGAAGGAATAGGAGGATAAGGAGAAAAGCAGACCGTCTCAAGGAAAGATGTGTTTCTTGCATGAATAACTTCCTAACAATCTGCTGAAGGAGTGATTTTGTATCAGCCTGAAACCCCAAACCAGCATCATTTTAATTTGCCAAGCACCTGTGAAAGAATGCAGCTGCAAGACCATGGGAAAACAATGGGAACTGTGACAGTTCATTAATATAAACCAGCAACTAGATTTATTTGGAAAAGTCATTGATACAGAATTACACTGGAGGACACAGTGGCATTCCTGAAGTACGCCAGCAAGCAGCTAACTAAGATTATAGATGTGTGTACATCATTTGAACTTCAATGGTTATTTGGTAACTGTTACAATTTATTGTGTATGTCAAACAGTAAAGCAAATGCATGAATTGGAGTGATTGCTTCAGCATTTCCTTGTTTCTTTGTTTTTTATTCGTTATTTGTTTTCATTTGGGTTTTGTTTTTTGGTTTTTTTTCCTTGTAGTTTGTTCTGCTTTTTTTTCTGGCGAAGCAAGAGTTTGGAAGATGCGAGCCATATTTAAAATCGTGATATGCACAGATGGGAACCAAAGAACATCTTCATGCAAAAGATTGTTCTCGGATGCATTTTGATCCATGCGGCTACGTCCCTGTCCTAGGCGCAACGTCTTGATTTTGGTCCGCGAGGTGCTCGGAGGGTGCAGCTGCAGCAGAGCCCATCGCCGGCCTGCGGCCGTGGGGACACGAGGTGGTGAGTTGTTGCAGGTGGGCGGTCGGAGAGCTGGTGCCCCATGGAAAGACCCGTCCGTCTCCATGCGAGGAGGCCCAGGCCACCAGGACCTGCCGCGCTGCGGGCAGCAAGAGGAGAAGGAGCAGCTCTGGCGGTGGAGAGGGCGTTGGTCCCCCTGAGATGCTTGTTCAGTCTCTAACCAGCTAGGTGGTTAGCTGCTTCTGGTGCTTCGCCCTTAAAAGTTTGCTGCTTTTAATGAGTTTAAGGGCATATCTCTATCCTGTGGCGTGATTAAGAGTTTCTGTCACTGCAAACAGCAGTTACAAATTGCCGGGTGGGCAACGATGTTCTAGGTAAATCCGAAACAATTCACTTTGCATAGATTAGAGGCTACTAAAGAGATATGAGACTATAGGCATTAATCTGTTAAAGATTTTCATGGGGTCGAGGGTACAATGTCAGAGAGATGCTTTACTGCCCATCTCTCTGGAAGCAGTAAAATGCAACAAGAGAGTCGGAAGTAAAAATGACATTCAGCTTTCACATACTAATAGTTTGGGGAAAATCTCTGTGATTAGATGAAGCCAAATGAGCAACAGAACATGTCCAATGTTCTAACTTGCTCCAATTTATTCTCTTTTTTCCTCGCTTTTCTTCTCTCTGCTCTGCTCCCCTATCTCTCCCTTTCTCATTTTTAAAACCGAATTTTCTGATTTCCAGATGCAACTGCAATATAAAGTAGAAATAAAACAAGGCAGTTAAATTGTTGAAACCCATAATCTCATCATATAACCCCTAAGAAAAAGGGGTATATCATCCAGTATATTTACCGGTTATGGGTCCCTGTTGCTGTACTATCTGTAAATACAAGAGCAGCTCAGCTTATGAAATTTTTAAGTGTAGGAGAAGCAGAAGAAGCTTGACGGTATCTCTGGAACCATTGAAAAAGGTTGTGGCATTGGTCAAAACCAGCTTATTTCTTAAAGATGTACAGCATATAGAGACTGCAAATATTTCCTCTCGCAGGAAGCCCACGTAGCCTGCAAGCCTGCGACTCCCGCAGAGACGACCATTTATCTTCCCATTATTCCCTTCTTCCTCACCTCAAGGGTTTATTTCCACATAAACACGCCCTTTTAATGACCATTTACATACGGTGCTGACAACCTCTGAGCTTATATAGACCTCCCTTTCGTAGCAGTGGGTTTTCTGGACACGCCGCATCTTCCGCACATGGAGGGCAGGGCATGCATGGAGACAGATGCTGTTACTCCCTCCCCACATCTCCACCTCCACAAAAGCTCCTGCATGGGGTTATTACTGCTGACCTGTAGTTAACTCCCTCCCCAGTCCTCTTGTCCACCCGTGTGCAGCAGCAAGCTCTCCGCCGGTATAATACACCTAGGAAATTTCTGTTTAATTGGAATGTGCATGCCTAAAAACAGGAACTGGGTCTTCCTCTGTGCCGTGCGGACTCATGGCATTTAATTAATAACTCTAATTCACATATGGTGCTGAAGTCAGAAATGTCTCTGCAGTGCATAGGATGGAAATATGAAACAATTCTGCTATTTATTTGATGGCAACAAAATGAATCACCGGTATGTCCGCAGAGTGGTGCGTTTGTGGCAGTGATGTTAGATGTTGAGATGGGAGGAGTACTTGAACAAGATCTACTGTGTAGTAGTTATGTGATAAGCTTTGGACACACTTTCCTAGCACCTTTCTTTTAAGATTTTCACCTGTTTCCTTCCTATCCAGAACCTCCCTGGTTACTCAAGAGTTCTTGGTGACGAGGTGTAGACAACTCACCTTTCATCATGTGTTTCACTGGATATCTGCTTTCCTTGTGTTCCTCTGAACCTTGAATTTTGTTTTCCTTCTCACACGGAATGGCTTAGCAATGCTTATCCCTAAGTAATAGTCAGTAAAGGCAAATTATCTTAAATCAAACCAGGTTTATTTAATTTAGAAAATAGGAAATAGAGAGAAAATCAAACTAAATGAAATGAAAATGGAATAATTCATATGTAATCTGAGGTCCCACTCAACAGAATAATTCTTTTAGTTACGCCGTTATGGGTGAGTAGCCGTACATTTAACATGTTAGGGATCATTTGTCCCAAACTGACTACCTCTTAGGCCCTGCATTCATGAGGGCTTTAGCGAATGGCTTAAGCTGAACTAACTCACAACCATTTTTGCCGGACTTTTGCTTTCACTGTAACGCCTCCAGCTCAGCCCCCCTTTCCTCAGTTACCCTTACTGCCTTTTTTCTCTTATTGGTGCATGCTGTCATATTTGTGTTGTTTGATAAGCATGTGGCTATCAGATAGTGCCAGGTTAGACTTTTTTTACCACATCATATCGACAGTATATTTCTCAATTAAATCACCCTTTAATTATCTTAGTCTGCCTTTTTATTTTAATATGCAATTCACCACTGCACCCCATATTGATGAAGCTTGTTATAGGATCCTGATAGAAAGCTTTCCAACTTTCCTTCAATTAACATGCAGTGCTTCAGAGAAATCCTCTGAATCTGGCTAGCTATTTGGCAATTGCACATAAACTTTTTTTGCAGACAGCTTCACTTAAGATGTTCATGTTATATTAAAGGCTTCTCAAATGCCGATTGCCCCCTCCGGTTGGCCTCTTCTTTGTTTTCCAGACAGAGTAGTTTCTTTTATATATTTTCTTTAGGCTAAGGCTTAAAATGATCATCTTTGTTTAACACTTTCAATTTATGTTAGACAAGCTGGTTTTAGATTGTCACATGAACACCAATGATTCTTAATTAAATGCATAACTAGGCTGCAGGCGAGAATTTTAGGTAATCATCGAGCAGATGACAATACTGCAATGGTAGAGGCTGTCCGGTGCCTCTCAGGGAATGAAGATTTGGCAGCAGACAGGGCATTGTATTTATACAGAGAACAAATACGAGTGGAGAATTGTTTCTCCTTCTCAGACTTCATGCTCTTAATTTGAAGTGGTGGAACAGAACTGATTTTTAATGGTCAGGCTTTATTAGTAACCCAGGTAAGACTTCTGGGAGCTGTAACCATCTCCAAGTAAGTCATAATGAACCTTGTGGCCTGGAGTGCATATCATCTAAGCTTCATAGCACATGCAATGATTCTCTTCCTCCAAGAGGGGAGAACAATTCCGCCTCCAAAAACAGAAATAAAAAAAAAATTGGGAACACTTTGGTGATTCCCTCCCTTCTTGAATAGGCCATCTCCAGGCTCTATAGTAAATGGAACAATAAAACATAGCTGGAGAAAATGGACTAGAAGTTTTAAAAATGCTGGTTTCCAGCTAGAGAAAAACTGTCATCCTTTGTGATGAATCCTGGCACATTTTGGTAATATAACAAAGGAGAACGTTTACGTCGGTGCAGCTGCAGCGTTTCACCTGCTGCTGAGCTGCTTTCTGCGTGCGCTTTAGGAAGCGTTGCCTAACAGTTAGGCTGGTAAATGGAGAAGAGTCATCGCTACGACTGTGCTGGCTTTGAACACCACCGGGCTGCAAAGCTTGTGAAAGCCCTGAGGTTTTGAACATACCCCCAGGCCTGGAAGTGTTTGTGCATGTAGCACAACTGCACAACAAAATTTTAGAACACAATTTCCCACGTAAATACTTGCTTTTTGTAGCAATTCCCTGTGCAAATTATACACAATGTCTGTGTATATCCTACCCTGAAGTAGTGTCCTTAGGACCAAAATCATCAGCTGTCCGTGCTGTCTAACCACAAGAGTGCCCTCAGGCTCCCCTTTGGGGTGCCTCAGCTGGCAAGCCGCAGAGGAAATTTTGAGTATTCTCAATTGTCACAACTCCAGGGATTTATAAACCTTCCCCTGGGTGCGATGGATGCCCTGCCTTTGAACCTTGGAGCACCTTGGGGCAGGGAATACCAATCACAGCAGATTTTATGGCATAGGACCTTGCATTTGAGGAGCTTCCTTCGTTCACGAGACTCCCCCAATCCCAGCTTACCTTCTAGATCAGCCAGTGTGGAGTTTATTGCCAGCTGTACACAAGCAAGGAGGAGGAATAAAGGATGGGTAGAAAGAGAGGAAGGAGGACTTTACCTGCCTGAAGGACTATGAGGTTGCCTATGGAATAGGATTGTGGCTCTCGTGACTTTGTAGACCTCGTAATCATGAAGGGACTAAGGGATAGGCAATGGGATGCCTAGAAGGGGTAGGGGCACAAGTGAGCCACTGGTAGAGAAGGTGTGTCAGAACAGGAAAGGATCAGAATATTTTCCTGGAATCACCCTAGACCCAAACCCCAAGGAAGCATTCTTTACCTCTCTTCCTTCATCCCTTTTCCCATCCATCTATGCCTTATTTTAGTTAGAGAAGTTTCTTCTAGCCATAAACGCCCGCACCACTTCTGTAGTACAAATGGTGTTGCCAAATGAGCAAAGTCATGCCCTGCTATCACCTGCATGTCAGCCGTGGGCCACTCTCGTTAATCAGAACATGCGTTTCAGCAAGTGCCAGATGCGCCGTGTCCTGGCCTGAGGCAGTTTCTGTAGCCACCTCCTGCTCCTGACTGCCCACCTGCACCACCCTTCTTCCTTCTCCCTGGCCAGGAGGGGAGACAACAGCCAGCAGAACCCATTTCAAACCATCCTTTCCTCTGCCCAGGATGCTCAATCATGCAGGAGAGTGTAATATAAGCAGTGTCAATTCAGCAGGCTAGTGAGAGCTTCCCAGGGAAATATCCTGGAGTGTTAGTAGAGTGGATTGGTTGTCCGAAAGGGAAAGCCATTCCCAGTGCAGATCTTCTACACTCGATCCCCATTTAACTGTGAAAAGTTACTGGGTCTCTCTCAAGGTCTCCTGGTAAAAGTAGCTTCTCCCTGAGCAAGTGAAGCGGTCAGGCAGCACCTCCTTGAGTCCTAACTGTGCAAAAAAACCCCAAGACACAACCAATGTGTTTTGTGCAGGAAGATGTTACCAATAGGAGTGGGCTGCGGACTATGTGAGCTGTTGTTTAAGGTTACAACAGAGGCATGAGTCAGCTGAGTGCATGGGTTGCATGGCTGGAGGAAAGGCAAGGAAAACCCAGAAAGTCAAGTCCACTCTGAGGAGAGTGTGTGAGCCAAAGCAGCTGGAGTCCAAGTGCCTGAAGGGCACAACTGTGCCCTTCACAGCTGAGGAAGAGTTCACAGCTGTGACCCCACAGTCACTGATTTTATTCCTTTGATGCAGATGACTTCTGGCACCTTGACTGGGCCTACAAGTTGGTGCTTCTGACAAGGAACTAAAAGCTGTCCAAGAGGATGGGTATCTACTTGTCATCATTAGTATTTATCAGCCAGTCTGTGCTTTGGTATCGCTGCAATGGTATGGCCTCTGCTGCATGGAAGATGTCATGGAAGTGCATGGGTTATAGGTGTGTTGTCTGGCCCAGCAGTATAGGATGTGTATAACCCTCAGCTCTGCCTCTCTTGCCTCCTGTCTCCCTCCTTCCTCCTTTCCCCCAGATAGCGACAGTTTGCTGATGAGTTAGATGCGGAGCTGAGAGTGCCTGTGGCACAGGATGACCTACAGGTTCAGATAATCTGCGTAGTGCAAACAGTCATGCCCTGTGCAGATGTTCGCAGGGCCTTGCCAGATGGGGTGAGGGCTTGTGAGACGGTTGGCTTCACATGAGATGTTCATATGGCATGCGGAAGGGATGCACCTGGTCTGCACTTGGAGCTATTTGCCCGGGGTAGGGGGACAGCTATTTGACGTTGTTAGGTGTCTCGGCCTCTGGTATCATCTGGGAGCAGGTCTTAGAACCACCCTGGCAGACACATAACCATCTTGCTATGAAGTTAAAGTTTCTTCATATTGGAGCTCTAACTGTTCTGTGCCCAAATCTGCCTCTCTCTAAAATGGCTATACTGACATTTTCCTCGGCAGAATATGAGGCATTTTAATAGTGCTTACAAGGCATTTAAATTATACCAAAAGCATATTAGATGCTATGAAGGCACCACTGTGAAGCTTTATGTTTATGAAACATTTCAAACCTATAGGTTTCATGGTTTAGATGTATTTTTATCATCCAAAAATGAAATGTAAGAGGGTTCTGTCACTGTTGCATCTCTACTGAGAGCTGTAGCCACAGAGTTATTTATGCCACTGCATTCTTGGCTGCAGCTTTTGTTAGAGCTTTGCTTGCAACCATGCTGACTTCTCACACTAGTGTCTGTCAAAACCCTTCCCTCCTGTATGGTGAGGAAGCTTGTCAGTATGAAATGAACTGATTTTGTTGCTGCTCAGAACTACCTGCCTAATGATTTAGACATTTGTGTGCTGTGTGGTGGCCTAGGTGCATTTTGTGGTCCATGCGGTGGTTAGGCTGTTGCTAGGAGTCTCAGCAAAACAGAGGGCGAGATCCTTGCGTGGTGTTAATCAACAGAGTTCTTTTGAATTCAGCAGAGATTTAACCAGTTGAGGATCTGACTTAAGATGCACAACTCATATGCCTCCCTCAGTGAACAAAACATTAGATAAATAAATTATAATGATATATTCCTGTGGGATTATTCTGCGTCCAATTCCAGGATTATTACCAAGTAGTAATAATTAGTACAATGTCATCATCATACTAATTTTTTTTTGTTCTTACTTTTCTACACAAATAAACACAGTCTTGGTCCTAGAGAACTTACAACAAGAAGGTTTGCTTCTGCGAACACCGGTGCACACTGTCCTGTTGGAAGCATGCCAGTGGCCCTCCCGACTTGGAGGAGTTATTGATTTTGGTCAGACTTCTCACAAGCTCAAGACTGAGTAGAGACAGTGCGTACTGGATCTAGAAGATACGAACTGATGAAAGATGACACGGTGAAACTCAAGAGATAGTGCTGTCTTGCTCTTTGTCAGCTTTACAGATTAAAGTCTAACGGACCAGATATAAGTCAGCACTGCTTCATAGGCCCTAGAATGAAAAATAAAACAAAGTAAAAGCATGAATGCAGAAATTGTAGAAGGAAACAAAATAACGTAACGGGCTGGTAGCATCAATGGTTGAGAAAAGGGCGGTAGGAGCAAACAGAAAGGGTCGAAGCAGGGAGGTGGTTGATGTCTGGGCTGGCCCTAGCAGCTCGGCTGCCCTGGGCTGGTTGGTTCTGCTGTGTGTTTCCCAAGGGCTGGACAGCCGTGGGTCCGGAGGGATGCTGCCCCGCTCACGTTGCTGAGCAAGTGCCCCCTTTATCCATGGGACCTGCATGCTGGTCCTGATCACCCTGGAGTCCTAGGCAGCCTTAAGACAACATTCAGAAACTCAGACGTGACTCAAGTTCAGGGTGAATCTGTGAAGGTATCTGTGGTGGGTTTAATTCCTTCCTGGGAGGAAGCGACAGGGTAAAGCTGGAGGGACGGAGCCGTGGCAGGGAGCGGCCAGGACGTGGGTGAGCCCTTTAGCGTCTCGGGGGCACGTCAGCACAGCTGAGTCTGCTCGTGTTCCCAGGCAGCCAGAGGGGAGCCAGCTCTGAACTCAGGCTGCTGGAGCCATCCTCCATGCAGGGCTTGTTGGCCCCAGTGCAGCAGTACGCTAACGTGACAACAGGGCTTCGAATCCGGAGATAGCTCCTGCCCGGCCGGCCTGTGACATGGGCAGAGCGGTCTATCTGCAAAGACTGTGTAGACATGTTCTTAGATAAAACTGAAACACTACCATTAGGATAATTATTGATAACTGTAGAGGAAAGAGTATCAAATCTTCACAGCAGCTCTCAGGTTGTAAATCAGAGTAACAGCACAATAGAGATGCTATGTAGGTATGTTGTACTGCAACACTAAGAACCTAATATCTATTAGAAATATTGTATAAACATAAGAAGCAAAATAACATTAGAACAGAAAGGGTGTATCTGAAAGTTTGAGGAAGGTTGGATATAGTAAGCCTCCAAACCTATTTTCATGATAATAATAAACAGTGAATAATAAGAAGGTTCTTAGCAGAATCCTGAACACATTTGGGGGACCTTATTAAAAATATTTAATAATGTTATTTAAGCCTATACAGTCACCAAACTCTATGGGTGAGTACAAACTGGGGGAGATCTGAAAAAGCCATTCTCCATCTCTGGGCTCCCATCCAGAGCAGTTGATTCACCTGAGCAGAAGAACTGTAGAAATTAGAGGAAGACCATGGTGTCACTTCTTTTCACACTAGCCAGGTGGGGTGGTGATATAAATAACCTGCACTCTCTGGAGATGTGACTTAGGCGTGTAGTTAGGTTATAATTTTTACGAATCTGCTTCATCTGCTCTCATAGCTAGCTGGCTGCAGCTTTGGTGCAGCAGTTGCACACTGCAGCATCTGCATGGTGTTGTGTCACTGCGGGTAGACCCTGGCATGTGCGCACCAGACCACGCAGACCTGCTGCTGCTGGCTGCGAGCCGAAAGTGCTGGACCAACCTACAGCACTTCTCAATGAATGCCATGTGTATCTCCAGCCCTAGTGATCATCATCTACGAATGGCCAGTGTCATGGCTTTAGACCGCTAATACCAGTATCATGATGGCGTGATGATATGCTTCTTTGTGCACCAGTGGTCCAGGAGACATAGGTTATGATACATCCCCATAGTTTCTCCTTCCCCCAGGAAAAGCACCAGGAGCACCAAGCCTACCATGAGACACAGCAAGTTGGGTTGGGTGAGGAAGCCAGCCATGGAGTGGAGAAGGAAAGCCGAGAGAGAAAGGCTCTTCTTCACTGTCATTCCCTTAACTCCAGCTCTTTTGCATGGAGTTCAGTGCAAAGATTTCCTCGCCAGATCTGATCTTGATGGCTGAAATCCTCAGCAGAGAGCTGTGGCCAGTGAGCAGAAGAGGATTTTTCTCTTCAGAGTATTTTGAGATCCCCCAGTGAGAAACACAACTTATGGAGTATACGTTGCTGTTACTGGTAGCACGGCTGTATCAAGCACTGTGTGCTGCTGGTGAGACACCCTGCTATGTGATGCAGACACAGTACTTTGCCACGAGTCCTTTGCATGCAGCTCTTTAATTCAGCTGGCAAAACATAGGAAAACTGAGCTTATGGCTTCAGGAGACCCAGTGAGTTGTCCTAGAGGATTATCACAGCCAGCAGGGGTAAATCCTACTCCCTCCCTCCCTGCTTTGCTGCATACCCTGCTTGCTTTTTGCTGCTTCTGCTGCTCACCAGATCTTTCTGTAAGCCCACACAATGTGCAGCAGCCGTAGAAAGTCAGTGCAGAAAAAGCTCCGCCAGGATGGCTTTGTGCTGGGTTTGTGGGCTGGACTGATGGACAGAGGGGCCAGGCATGCACTCGAGCTGGGAGGGGAGTGTGTGGCTCCCCGTGCTGGTGGTCGGGAGCCATCAGAACGGGTTTTTTGCCTGCGATCGGCAACCTGAGTGATGGCATCCCAATGTCCTAGCAAGCCCAACCCATCCTGGCACGGGAGACAGCTGCTAATGATTTCAGCCAGGGTGGGACCTTAGGGTGCAACCCCGGGTGCTCTCCAGCAGCAGCAGGGTTGTCTCCATGCTCCTCGCAAAGGGCCGGGGCAGGTCACATGTACCATACAGAGCTCAGTTATCTCCAGCTGGGACCAAGGACCGTATTTCCATAGGCGTGTGTATAAGTAAGGGAAATATATGCAACTTTTTAGGCAGTTTTGTTTACAGGTCTCAATTAGAAGGCAACAATGGTGAAGGGAACTTGGTTTGAAAGGGCTGGACGTAAGAGAGTCAACCGTAGAGGGCAAAGAGAAAGCAAGAGGGGAAACTGCAAGAATAACAGCAAGAAAGATTTTTGGTATTTCACAGAACTGAGACTCTAAACTCCTCGTCCCATTTCCAGCCCAGTTACTCCTCTTAGCTTACTCCTGAGCCTCAGCTTGTATCTGCTGCAAAAATGAGGATAATACTGGCTCACCCTCCCTGTGGATGGAGGTGTCTGATGTTCAGACGGGTGAGCACGAAGTGTCCCCGGGCTCATGCACTCTCTCAGTGAGACGCGCAAGGTGAGCGTGAGGGGGCCTCGGGGCGGCTCGCGCCGGCGGCTCCATGTGCCAGTGGGCTTCGTCCCTGACCGCCCACCCCGGCTCCGCGGACCCGTTATCTGCTCAACGCATAAAGCACGCGACTGTCCCTAGCAAAGTCTGCGGTGCAGCTCCCCTTATCTTCCGCGAGGCAGGTTTTGCTCCCCTTCCCCCAGTTTTTGCGCGGTAGCTTTTGAGAATTCAGATTGCTTCCTTTGCTGGTTAAACACTAGCAATAAGAGGCTTTCAAGGTTAGCGAGACAATTTGTGAAAATGAACGAACTGTTGGGAAGGCTTCACTCCACCGTCTAAATTAATAAGACTTAGTATCAGCAGGTCACATCTTGCTTTCAGTGCATCAGTAGCTGTTTTACCATCGACTTCGCAAGAAGTAGGATTGGGTCTGTACTTGCTATTTAAAACAAACAAAACTATATATTAAATTAGACTTCCACTGCTGCAGAATGTTACAGGAAAGTAAAACCGATGCTGCTAAATTACAGATGAAGGGGAGAGTCCAAAATTTCCAAAATGCTCTCTTTTTCTTTTTTAACGACTGTCATTATATTTTGATGTGTTTAATAATACAGCAGAGGTTAAATGAAACATGAAAAAGGGATGTACATTAAAATTGAGATAACTCTTCCTTCAGTGAAGTGGAACCCAGCAGATGTAGCTGCACACTGTAATTGCTGCCTGTTTCCTGTCAGTCTGATTAAGTTGCATTGTCCCTGCTCCAAGTGTAAGAATCAGTGGCTTCCCATAGGGCACAGCATGGGACAACTGGCTTATGCAGTCAAATGACTCTGCGCACCTCCTGCTTGTCCTGTTAATAGTATAGACAGACAATATACATTGATGACTTATAAAATCAATAGGCTGTGTAGTGTGGTAGAAACACAGTATCTTTCATCTTCCCAACACTCCAGTCAAGGACCAACATTTTTTGGTAAATTCCGTAGTTCAGCAGACCGAATAACCCCAGCGCCTGCTTGTTCAGGCTTTATTATATAAAATCTGTTTCTTAAGAGTTATTATGCACCTCCTAACATTATTCTTTTACTCTTTTTAAAATATGACATTGTACATGCTGTTTACAGTTATTCATATTTTCCTTTCTGTAATAAATCCCTACTTATAGGATTAAACTGTTGATGGTAAAATCCAGTACCTATCTGTGGAGTATAAGGCCAGATTCCCAGCTGCTATAAATTGCAGTAGATCCACTGAAGCCAGTGGGGCTACTCTGATTTACAACAGCTGTTGGACTTGCCTGAAAGGTCCATAAAGTGAAATTCTGTTTTATTCCATTCAAAAAGAATGTAACGTGCCTCATTCAGCACTGCATTGCCCTACTTTTGCTTTAGAGTAATTCTGCTGCTTTCAGTGGCATTACATCAGTGCAAGGCTGCGGTAGCATGGAGGTGAGTCAGGCCTGTTATTTATAATTAATAGCTATTTTTTACAAGTGGCCTCCAATTACTTGCTGCTAAATTGTATGTGCTACAGCACATTTGTGTGTTTGCATTTAACCGTAAAAGCAAAATTGTGCTTGAGCACAGAAAGATAAACTGAGGTTGCACTTACAGAGACCTGGACAAGAAAAGGAGTGCGGGTGACACCCTGCTAAGCAGTGCGGTACCTGCTCTTCAGGCACGTGGCTACCCAAACAAAAGCCTGAACTCCGATTTAGGCATTTTGGTTAATACAGAAAGGATGAGGAGCTCCAGAAGGGGACAAACCAAAGCAGCGTCCTGAATAGGGAACCACCCCGTACAGCGAAGGTGTCTGAAATCCCAGCCCCTCTGGGGTGCAGAGGACTGTCCCTGGAGTGGTAGTCCAGAGCTCGACCAAGGGAAAGCTTCTGCTAAAAACAGCAGAAATCGGTGTTCGACACCGAGCAGGACAAGCTGCCCTGCCAACGTGCCGAAACAGCCGCTCTGTGGGGAAAGGCAAGTTCTCACCCCAGAAAAGGTTAATAAAGCACTGGAGAGCAAGGAGAAGCAGCCTGATCACCTTCTGAAGGAACATGGTGGCACGTCCTGGCGTGCCCGTTGGCCTGACTCCGCTGAGTGGAGAGAAGTACACAGGGGAATACCTCAATTACAGAGAATTTTTGGTGGCCGAGCAACTTAAGCGCTTCACAGACCGAGTCAACAAATGAGCTTGGTTGCCTTCAGGGTTAGCAACAGCTGAGCAGGAGGGCTGTGGGCTGCGATTTTGGATTTAGGCATCTCTCCCATTTAAAGCCTCACTGTGACTCTCTAATCTGTAGTTGGATCTGGGACCTTACTTTCTAAAAATGGAAATTAATATTAGAAGTCTTACCTTAACACATGTTTATTTTCCAATTTATAGAATGTACCTATTACACTCTCCAGACACATGTGCTTGATTATAATGATTATCATATGTATTTCTCAGGCACTCATCACCGTAATATCAAATGTCATTATATAAATTATGAAAGAGCTTCAGCATTTCTTCCAAGGAAGAAGCCAGTTTCCTCTTTTCCCACATTAGTAAAAGCATAGAAATTAAGCTGACTTTATGCCACTTTTGTTTCAGTTCAAGACAAAACAGCCAACTCCCCAGTGGAATGTGCGATGTGCACCTGAAGCCAAACCCTCTGCAAAACTCTGCGTAAAAGGGCCTGCAGACATGCAGAGAAAGCCTGCTCCAAAATACAGGGCTGCCCACTCAGTTCTTCCTTCTCCCCCCAGCCAACACATGTGCTCACGGCTGATCTTATTTGTCAGGATAAGGACGCAGGAGCCGCACAATTAGGAACGAACAAGGAAAGGGAAGTCTTGAACTCAGCTGTCGAGGTTATAGGTCCTGACTTGAATCCTGGTTGCTGCTCCCAGGGGCATTTTTTGTTCTCATATAAAGACTCGTCAGTGAAAAATATAAAGAACTGCTACAGCAAAACCCAATGTAAAGTCTTGTCTAAACTGAGGGCTCTAACCACTTGGGCCAGGGTCACACTTGCTTTTCCCTTTCTGCTTCAAAAATTCTTGCGTATTTGGCTTAGCTTAGAAAGAAAGAAAGATGCCAGTATATTTTCTTACTTGACACTGCATCTGTTTTCCTAGAGGTGGAACATGGAGATCTGGATTGCTTTGGAAGAGCCAAGATTTTCTGTTTCCTGGGTAAAAGCTCTAGTGGTCTCAAGAACTACTGTAGCAGAGGAGACCAGGCTGCCGAGTTGGCTGTCATGCATAAGACATGATGCTAGCAGCATTTGTGAGGTTTCTTCAGATCCACATCCTCAGAAGACAACGCAGACATCTTGAGTTGCTCCAGGTGAATTTGCTGGACAGACCTGAAGACACATACGAAATTATAGTTCAACCTGTGTGTGCCAGGGCTGCTCTGTGGTGGCACAAGCAGGAGCCATGGCTCCAGGGATGGCCAAGCTGAGCTGGGGTTGGACCTGGGTAGGGGCTGGTGCCCAGGGAGGCTGCTCAAGGCAGCTAAGATCCGTCAGTGCCCTCAGCTGCTGTCACGTCTATTCTCCAGTACTGCTTACTTTCATCCTTAATGCGTAAAAAATGTGTGTTATGTGTTCGGTTCTTTGTGAATGACATCATAACCTGCCTAAATCTCAAGGTTTTCACCAAGATCCAACTTCCCAAAGTCCTTAGGGATTTAAGATCTTGGTTTAGGCCACTACTAAGTAGGACAGCCTGCTGAAATCCAGACTTCAGTGTCATGTCCCTGTAAAGCAGGAACAAAGCAGTAGCGAGTGAGGATACCGTATCTGAAATGCTGACTTAGACTATTATCTCTTTTCTTCCTTTGCGCCATTTATGTGATTATTTTTGTGCTTCATATGTTCGAAAATCCCTGGGAAAAAATAATCTTTTTTCATTTTTGCTTTGCAAGTCACTTTGTAAAGAACCGCTTTGGTGTCTTTAGAGGGCTTTAAGCCCACCTGTTTCCTCTGTAAAGCACAGATGAGGAAACATGAGCGAAAGGCTAGCCCGGCATCGACCGTAGAATTCAGGAACCTTAAGTGAAACTAAATACATTGGTCCCACATCTGGGAAGAGTTTTTTAAGAAGGATTTTCGCTATCAAAGTAGAAGATTTATTTCACTTATAAAAAGATAGAAGGAACCTGAAGAAAGTAACATTCCTCTTGTTCTGGCGGTAGCGGAAACCCTGTGATTAGCCGTGTTGGGGAAGTCGGCATTTCTGAACTCTGCCTCCGTGTGCATTAAAATCAAAATGTCAGCAGTACTTGAGGGAAGGAGTTACTCCGAAAAACAAGGGACCAAACCCGAGAGGCGAATCCAGTGACAGGACTCTTGCATTGCTGCCTGCTCCTTCCTATCTTGATGTGCTTTTGTGGACACTTGAATGCCTCTAAGGTCACTTGGATAATCTAATACTGCTCAGGATGATATCTAGCTCAGGCAGGAACTCTTACAAGGCTTTAAACAACATTTATCTTCATTATTTTACACCCTCATGTCTGTATGATTGATTCGTGCCGAGTTTTGTCTAATTGCTCGGAAGGTCTTGGGGACCGACATTTGGAGCGAGCCGAACGGGATCTCTGAGCTCCCCCTGCTGCTCCGCCGCGCGCAGCGAACGCCGCGGCCGGCGTCCCCGGCCACGGGCCACACGCCGCGGGGCGCACGCCGGGAGCGCAGAGCCCGCCGCCGGCCCTCCTGCTGCAAAGAGTGAAGACCGAGCAGGAAGAGCGTGTTTGCCAGGTGGAGAAGAGCCAGGACAGGTCTGACACATGCTGCCAGCTTTCAGACAGGGTGTCACGAAGGCTGGAGAGCAGCAGCTCCCATGCTGCAGAGATGCCGAAGCTCCGCTTTTATGGGTGCAACCTTTTAGTTTGACTGCCTACACAAGGCTCTTTGGAGACCCAGTTAGTCCACTGGCAAAGGAGTTGATTTTCCAGTGACAACGCCACTCATGCTGGTGGGTCTGACCCCAGCCAGAGGACCCAGGGCCTGGGAGGTACCTAGAGCAAGATGAGGACTGGCTGGCTGTGTCCTCCGGGATTACATAAGGCCAAGGGCTGATGCAGATGAGCTGCAGAAAGCAGGGAAGGGAAGGAGGCCGTACGAGCTCTCAGGTTGTTGTGCTATGTAGGTTGATGGTCGGGTGGCTTGCACTTGAGTCCTGCCGCTGCAGGTGGGCTTGGAGAGCTCGCTTGTTATTCCTTGCAGAGAGCTATTTCATCTGTGTTAGTGGCTGCTCTTTTCCCTCCTGGAACAGTTTAAGGTGCCGGTGCTATAAATCCTGGATTGTTTGGAGATTTGTATCTATTATACTTCAGTCTGGCTACTAAAGATATAGTTCTAGTAACAGAAAAATGTGTGCTTAAGCTGAATTTAGGTGCTTAAAAGCAAGATAGCAAGCTGCAGAACTTCATCTTTTCTGCGTAAACCCTGGAGAGGTTGTAGGCCCCTGGCTCATGACACAAAGCTTGAATAAGTCCCTGGGGCTCCTCTGTCATGTGCATCCTGCAGCAGTGGTGCTGGGGCTTGCCTGAGCATCCAAGGTCATCCAAGGTCACTTGTGCTTTTCTGGTGCAGGCAGCATCTTGCCGACGTTCCTGGCAGGGTTTGACCAGAGGGGCTGGTCCAACCTGCTGGAAGCACCCGACACCCTGGGGCAGCACTCAGCACATCACCACAGCCCTTGCTGTAAGGACCACAGTGATGGCGACCCATTCCCTGCAGTGGTGGCTGGCCCGGGAGGTCAGCTAAGGAGCTGCTTGGGTTCCTCCTTGGTCATGCAGGGCTTTCGCCCGCTCCTTTCACCTCCCAGCTGAACAGCACGCCAGCCGGCCCAGGCCTCCGCGGCCCTGCACGGAGCTGCACAGCTCGGCTTTCACCGCTGGCCTCCATGGTTTCTGCCTTTTATCTAATGATAAACAACCACATGGTCCTGGAGTTGCCTTGTGGATCGGGGCCTAGGTGTTAATCAGTGGGGTTGCTTAAGCTTGGATCTCCCTCATTCAAAGGGGAATGAAATGATACTAAACCTCCATAGCTGAATCTCAGCTTTCAAACTCTTCATCTTCCATGCAAACCCTTGTTGTTCTTTTTTTAATGCTGTGCATGCTTGAGAATGGTAGTTGTTGTTATTGTTTTGAACTAGTACTGTATTTTCCTGAACAGATGTGGTCACCTGGCAAGTATTTAATGGATTTTATTTTTGCTCTGTTTCATAGTTTGACTTTAGTTAAAACATCTGGATGTTTTAATTGTGGCTGGGTGCTGCTTGTAAAAAAGGAAGTACTGATAAGAAAAATACTAAAATAATTTAAATTATTTTAAAATTTAAATAAGTTATAGGAGGTTTCATTTGAAATGGGAGTCCTAGTACCATATATTATTCAAAGACCTAATACTAGATGTGGCCTTGAGAAATTCATACATGCTGGATATGACAGGTAGATTATTTTTCTTTTTATTGTTTACTTAGGCCATGGTGCAAGGAAAGGTATATATGCACTTGACTTACTTCAAGCAATAGAATGTTTCATTAATTTTTAGGGAACAGCCCTGATGTTTAGAGCAAGCATATCCTTGAAAAGCTAAGAGAAATGAGGGATCTTTGTGCTGAACAGTGTCTACAGCATAGTCTGCATCATTAGAGATCCACTGGTCCTGTGCTCCATATGCCCCAGCACCTACATACATTTCCCTGCAGAAATCCCAGCGTTAGCTGTGTCTGAGGTCTACAAGGGATTCCTGGAATTGTTGGTCCACAGGATTGTGAACCTCGCCTATTCTCTTACATCTGAATTCACATCTGTTTGAAAGAAAAGCTGTTGTGATCAGGTTACCTTTCCGAGATGGCTCGGGACTTTAGTTTTCCCATAACCCGAAGAGGTTAATGTTGTGCTGCTGAGCAAGGTCCCTGGTGCTCCTCATCATACAGAGAGCTCAGTGATAGGTGGCTGTTGCCAACCACGAGTGGTGCCGGGGACACCGGGTCCTGCTCCGTTTCTGTGCTTGCTGGTGTCGAACAGTCCAGTCCGGCCCCGGTCAATAGCAAGACTCAGCTCTCTGGGTGCAGCTACATTGGCATTTTAGCTCATGTAACAGTGTGCTTTTGAAGTGAATCGTCCAATTGTGCTGGACATTTATGCACTGTGATTCACACTGCTGAGTGACCTTGGAGCATGAAAACTGGATTCTTACGTATTTAAATAAAAGATGCACTTCTGGAGCACAGCTAGGGCACTCCAGTCACTCCAATGGGCATTTAGTCCGTAGCACCATACTAGAGGGAATGCAAATAAACCAGCAATGTGTACAGTGTGGATGCTGGATCCTCAGCACCAACTGTTTTGCTCTGTGGATGGATTCTATTATGCCACAAGACATCCTGTTATTGCACACCACATAGGTATAGCCTCTGAATAATAACACAGCGTCATAGCAGTCTTAATTATTTGCCACAGATGTCTGCAAGCCATCTTCAGGTCCCATACTGAAAGGACCAACGTGGCATGTCAGACCCGCATAGCCCCATGGAGATGTGAAGAAGGATCTTCACCTACAGCAACCAAAAAATTCTTTGGGGCCACCAAGCTCCACTGTTTTCTTTGCTTGGTTGGTGTCAGTGGGCAAAGCTGAACCAGTTCTGGCCTCGTCTCCGTTGGTTTACAGCTGTTCTTCACGGATGAGGCAGCACAGCAATCTGCACTGCAGCTACACACAAGTGCCTGGCGAGTGTCGCTGGAGACTGTCCCCAGCTGAGACCTGGGGGCGGGTAACCATCAGAAACGCTGCCAGTGAAGTAGATGCCGTTTAGCAGAGCAAGTTAAGCTGGGGTCATTAAGTTCACAAGATAGAGTTAATCAATATCTTTATTTGCTGAAAGCGAGCAGAGTTATTGATAAATGAGATTCTTTTTCTTACATAGAAAGTGAAAGAAAGCATGCCAGCCGTGCCGGCAGAGGTACACCACAAAGCGGAAGCAGAACTTTGGCAGGGATTTCCTTGCGTCTCTTTTACAACTGCTCTTCTTGTGAATCACATTTCGGTGGCAGGTATTCTTCATACAGCTATAGAAAGAAAAAATACCTCCTTTCTTTGGGATTCTAATCAAGGATCTTTCTGGATTAAATCCAGCAGATCAGGGCAGTTCCTCAGGGTCCGAGATACCGTGAAACATCCGTGAAACAACAGCTCCTCCATCATTTTGAAACAACAACTCAAGAGTTACTCAGTTTGTGCAATTCTCAACCTATATTTTACTGGAGAGAAGGTCTAATAAGTCTTGCGCTTCTAACAGTGATGCATGTGGCCTTCCGCAGCATTAGCCCTAGTTTTCCGAGGTGTAAGTAGGGCAGCAGAGAGGGGCCTGGCCTGGCTCTATTAACAGGCCCAGGGGACATAGAAATGTTTGGAAAGCATTGTGCTACAACGAGAAGGAGAAGGAGAAAGGCGCCTGGGAGGAGGACGAGAGCTTGCAACGGCAGGCAAAAATGATTTTTTTCCTTTTGCTTCGGGGTCTGGAACATCACTCGGTTGCCCTGGACGGAGGTGAGGGGAGAGGGACGCCTAAGGTGAAAATAAGTATGTATCCGTGCCAGTGGATGAATAGACAGATAGACAGAATGACACAGGGTAAAGCAGTATTGCAAGACGAATATGCTACAGGCTCTCGACATTAACTAGTCATTATTTACACACTCAAATATCTATGATCCGGTGCATGGACACAAAAGCTGTGGAAAATATCTCCATTTTCAAACAGAGTTTTAATTATTTGTAAAGACTTCAATTGTTCAATAGATAATGTCATGGATTGGTCCTCACAGTGTGAAGTGCAACCGTCCAGAACCCCCACAGTATTATAAATAGGCTTCGAAGCTGGGATTGATTGATGTTTGGCATAAAATCTATTCCTCTGAGCATGTATATTCCTTCTGTTCACCAGTTTCATACAAATATACTTGGGCTGATTTTTTATTCAAATCTCCAATTTATGTAGGGTTTAAACTGTTAAATATTTAAAGCCTTTTTCATCTTTTTTTTTTCTCTTTTCTGTTAGAGGTAACTAAATCTTTTGCCTAACACAAACAAGACTCGGAGATTTAGCACATTCCTGTGGGGGAGAGAAAGAGTTTATTAATTATATTGAGACTCAAATAATATGCTTCCTTGACACTAATGTTCCATCAGTTCCAACCGCAAGTATCCTGTGGGATAACTTTAAAGCCTTTATCAGGATCTAGATTACTGCATTTATGGCTCCACAGAAGAAAGAATTTAATGAACGGCGTTCTGAGTTTGAAAAGAGAATCTGAGATAGAGAGATATCAAGGTATAAAAACTGTAACAATGAGGAGTTATTTCAGTGGAATCTCTGGGACTCCATAATGAAACATCAAATAAAGGTAAGTATAATGCACCTTTTCAAGAATATACATAAATATCCAAGACTCCTCAGATTAAGGATTTGTCCTTGTTGAACCTTGCCTGCATCTGACAGGGAAGATCTCAGTGGAGTTGTGTCTTTTGGAAAATTTCTTTTCCAAAGTCTTATTTAAGTTTTCACTTAGCAAATCAATACTCCCAAATAATTTTATTTTTGAATTTTTATGACATCGGTACTTTTATTTCATCCACCCCTTTTTTTCCCTATCTTAAGCTAATATATTTACATACCTTCACCGTTGTGGTTATTATTCATTCATTTATGCATGCCTTTGTATTTCAGCAGAAGCATAGTCATGAGGCAAGACCCCATTATGTCTTATTTATTCTTTATTATTATTTGTATTACAGTAAAATCTGGAGACATAGCTGAAGTAATGACCATATTGTATTAGTTACTTTGTCTACACAATGAGAAAAAATAACATCCTTAATTCATAGATGAGAACTGCAAGAGAGGAAAATTAAATAACTTGATGTGTCTGTCATGAAAGCAGATACACCAAGATGCACTTAGGTCTCCTGAGCTGCCAGTCATTCGGTACCTTAATTTCGAGCACATTCTTCATTTCTTAAATCAATATCTTGTGTCCCACCCTGGATGCTGTGTAGCTCCAAAGCTGAAGTAAACTTGGGAAAACTGCCTGCCTGTTGGCAAAGTGCTTCAGGGAGGCTGTTACACCACAGATAGCAGCAATTTCCTTGCACCGGGTGATTCAGGCTGTCTCTCTTGATCTTTCAGATTCTCTCTGCTTCAGGACCTGATTTCCAGTGAAATACTCTGTCTCAGTGCAGTGCATTTGGAAGCAGCCAATACTTGAAAATATTTGGTGAAAGCATGCACAATGAACATAATCGTATGAGTCTGTTGTACACAGTGTCAGTATGTCCTACAGACTCAGGATACACTGCAAAATAACTTATTTAGGGATTGGTGTTCAGGATGGGTTTTGTGAGACTGTGGTACCCATCAGACATGAAATATCACTCACTAAGTAACGAGACTCTTCCTTTTTATCCTTGGATTAAAATAGTTTAAAAGTGTCTATCAAACTCAATCCTCGATGGAGCTGGAAAACTTCAGCTCGTTGGCTTCAGCAGGGACCCGTCTGATCCTGCATGAGACCAGCATCTAGCAAAGGCTCTGTTCCAGGAAACCTCTTGAGCATAAGCGTTGTTTTAAGACTATGTCAAATTCTGTGGGGCTACTTATGACGGGACATTAAACATGAAGTTAACTGTGACTTAGGCTTCTGCTGGATTCTGGCCAGGATAAGAAATTTTGCTTTCTGTATGTGTTTAGCTGTTGCCAGAGCTCATCCTTAATTTGACCTCCAATTGTGAGACACTTATGGATGAGTTCTCTGGAGCAAGCCGATGCTCCAGAAGCCCTTTCCTGAGGAAAGTGTGTGGTGACACGCAGCGGGCCGTGTAACTCGTTATTTCTAGCACTGGCCTTAGGGGCCAAATTCGATGAGGCTCTGAGCACACTTCACACAGTCAGACAAAACACAGTATTTTCCTCCTAGACCAGAATAAACAACTCTGAAATGAAATTTAACATTGAAAAGGAATAATATGGCATTCAGAAAAGTCAGGCTTTGAGAAGATGCATCTTTACACCTTACTTTCATTAGCAGTGTGATCAGTCCAAGGGACTGAATATGTACTCTCATAAACTAGTTTTACAGTAACGCAACCTTTCTCATTTAATTACTCCCCATTTATATCAGCATAAGTGGAAAGAAGAACAGATCCTAAGGTGCTAGTATGCCTCCTCTTGGTAATGCGACTCACTGTCTCGACCAGATCATTGCCTATGGGTGAAGACCGCTCAGAAGGTAGCTGGGTATGGCATAACGCTAAACGCCGTCAGTGCACATCCTCCTCGGTGCCTGCTTCCCAGGTGCCGGGATCATCCCAGCAGCTGCAAAGCCTGCAGGCTTAGCTCCTGGGGTAACTCGTCCAACCTGCCAGCACTGGGCACTCTGGTTCTCTCCTGAGTGCTGGTGACCATGATGCAGAGACCTGCACTTCAACTTCTGGGGACTTCAGAAGCTTTGGACGAGTTTCTGCTGTCCAGCGGAGAGCTGTGACCTAAGCTGCTCTCCTTCCCTGCTCCTGCCTGGTCTCCGAGCTGCCCAGCAGGAGTTTGTCATGGAAATGCCTCTGCGGACCTGTGCTCTTGAGCTGCGGAGCCTCACACTTGCAGCTCTAATCGTCCTTCTTTTACTTCTCGCTAATAGCCAACATCGCAACTGATACCAAACACCCGTCTTGCCATTTCACCCACCGCAGACGGCTGTAGCTCAGGTCTATGCTGTGTGCTGGGGCCTTTGTGGGCCCAAAAGCAGAGTTAATGAGCAGTGTAACGTACAAGCCACGTCAAGTTTTCTTTAGAAACACTCCTTGCAGTCGGAGAAGAGCGCTAGATCCCCTGTCCCTTGCTGTACCCAGCCATCATGGGCAGCGTCAGCAGCACAGGACGTGGCCACAGCATCCAGGGCAAAGTGCTCGGGACGTTGCAGAGCTCAAGGCAGTAGAGAAGCAGGACTGATGAAAAACGTGCAAAGCATACAAATAATAATATCAGAAATTTAAAAACAAACAGTATTAGGGTTTACAAGCAATCAAGCTTTTAAAATTGCATTGCTTAAACCCATTAAACAAAGCAAAACTCCTCTCCAAATCAGTAAATAGAAGTTGTTTACAGCAAACAGAATATCACTGAAAATTCTCATTTCTGAACTTTTCACAGATAAAAAAAAAAAAACGAGCTTATCAGTTATTCAAACATCAGCATAATTCCAAACTGATTCAGGGATGGCTGCTAGACACATTTGTAACATAAGAGAAACAAAATAGGGTCGGACCTGAAGAAATGGTGGAGGAATGTTGGAGAGGGACCCAGGTTACTGGTTTTAAAATTTTTGCCTAAAATCAGGCTTCAGGGTTCCTATTTTGGCATTCAGATAATGAGCCTGAATTTAAAAAGTGCTGAGTATTCAAAGGAACTGAAAAGTGCTCCCCTTGGATGGATACTAGACCATCGTCAGGTGTCTAGCTTCATACGACTTACTTACCATCAATAAATTGCTGCATCATTTATTGCCAAAAACACATATATAATTTTAGTCTTAGGGATATAGATTGCTCATGCACAGTATTTCTCTGTGTGTGAAACCTTTGCAAGGTCAGCTAACCATTCAGTAACCAAAAGCAGAGTAAAATAGATGTTCCAGTACTCAGTGGAAGCTTAAACTAGGAATTAATTTATATATTGTAGCATTTGACAAACCTCAGCTCCTGATGTCTCATGCTCAGCCTTACTTTATAGTCACATCTGTTAGTTTAAAGCATTTTTAGTTTATTGAAGAAGCCTTTACAAAGAAAAAACAGATGATGAAAATCTCATCTGTCAAAACTGTTATTAAAACCGGTAACAGTGTGAGGTTTTGTTTAAATTGAAAGCATCATTTATTTTTTATCAAACATTTTATAAACAATAACATTTGAGAAGGATTTGGGGGACCTGGAGAGCCCTCAACAAAATGCAGCTCATTATGTTGCTTTGTTTAACGTGCTGCTCAGAGATAAGCAGTGGATGCTTTCCATTACCTCGATGGGAGGTATACTAGCTGGTGTGACTAGAGAGGTGGAAAAATCACCTGTGCACAAACGCACATTTATCAATCACAAAGAGAGTGGGGAATAGCAAATGGCTGGGAAGTGTTCACATGAGCTGAAAGGGAAAATAGGCAGAGGCACATTTTCTGACCTCGGGTCTTAAAGCTTTTTTTGGCCCAGTTGAGAGCCAATTTTGCAGATTAATTACCACAATGGGAGATGATAATTGAAGCAGAGATCTGACATCCCTCTCCACGTTGGGGGCCTGTGGCTGTGGCCAGGGAAAGGAAGGGGGAATACAACCAAAGTTTCTGTGTGCAGCTGTGCATCAGGTTTATCTGGGGCCATGGGAGTGTGGAGGTCCTCGCCCTGTCCTCTGCCCTTTCGCGGAGGTCCTTGCCCTGTCCTTTCCCCTTTCGTGGAGGGCTTCGCCCCATCCTCTGCCCTGCCACAGAGGTCCTCGCCACATCTTCCTTTTCACAGAGGTCCTCACCCCATCCTCTCCCCTTTCGTGAAGGTCCTTGCCCTGTCCTCTGCCCTTTCATGGAGCTCCTCGCCCCATCCTCCTCCCTTTTGTGGGGGTGAAAGGTGCAGAAGGTGCATAGAAAAAATTGACTGTAAGATGGGCATAAAGCCAATGGGTGGATCTTCCAGCCCATCCGTCTTAGGCAAGAACAAGATGGGCAAAGAGAATGACCCTCTGTGCCTTGCCTGGAGCTGCCTAGAGCCACTCGCCGGGAGCCATTAAAATTAGTCTTTTTTTCACTTTTGGAATTTCCACCTCCATGAGCATCAGAGTAGGAAAATGTATGTGAGGTTTCTAGACTAAGTCAATTTTTAAATATAAAAGCAGGCTAAGGTACCTTTCCAAAAATGCAATGCCAGACGCTTCTGAAGGCTTCATATCTTCATCTACAGAAACTCTGGAAAAAGAATTATATTCTGGCAATTTTTTTTCTTAAACTCTCAATTGAAATATGAGCGTTTCACACTTCTGTAAAACAGAAGTGCCTTTACCATCCCAATCTGGGACAAGCTGTTAGAAGTTCATAGGGTAGGGGATGCTTTTTAGGAGGAAGATATCACACAAACATCACAAATACTCTCTTTCCTGCAGGATTACTAAATGGGGTTTAAATGAATCAAAACAAGGTTCATAGAACAACTTTTACATTGCAGAAAACTAAGCAAAAGAACATTTACAAACAAAGCAATTGACTTTGTTGATCATTTTAATCCCTTGGCTGCTGTTCCAAACATTTATGGTTGAATTAAGCTAATGATGGGAAGATCCCAAAGGATTCAGGATGGCAAGTGGGAATGGTGTTTTCCAAAACATTCAGCATTAACCTAACTCTGCTCCATTGAAGGAAAGCTCCCGTTGGCTTCAGCGGGAGCTGAGCCACGTGGCAGCCGAGCGCCACTGCGGGAGCGGGAGAGGTTCCCTCCGGCGGGCCGGGCACCCTCCCGTGGCATGCACAGCTCCGTGCTCCCAGAGCCGCCAGCAGCCCCCCGTCTTCTCGCATATATTCTGCAAACAGGGATGTTTGGGATCCAGCTGTTCCTGTGTGGTTTCCTTGTATTGTTGTGTTATATAAAGAACGAAAGAACAAAACCTGCCCTAAAAGTTTAGATATTTATTGCAAGCTATCTGTTCTTTCTCAAGCCAGCCGTATTTTGAGATCAGCCCACCCCTCCCTCTGTGGGACATGGACTTTTCGTATTTTATCTCCATTTATGGTTATTGCATTGTAAACATGCAGCAAGCAGAAGTTATCATTTGCATATCTCTGAGAATTAGCCAGAAAGATTCTCTCCCCATAAATGATTTATATTACAGCCATAACAATTGAGAGTCTGCTCTAGTCTGAAATACCCTTTTAAAATATATGCCCTGATCTTTGACCTGGAAGGCAGAGCTGATTAAGATACGCACAGAAAACATTCAGTTATGAAGTAGAGATTAGCTGGGGATCAAGCAGTGATAAAGAAAGAGCAGTAGAAAGATAAATACTGGAGAGGAACTCTATCCATTAACTAGACATGGGCTTACATTAGAATATTTTATCTAATCCTACTCCAAACTTTGGAATTTATATTCAAAATACTTCTGGTTTTAGGTACAACTTTACAAAACCAAAATCTGATTCATGGGGTTTTGCAAGAACTGAGGTACCTAGTTTGCCTCTTAGTGCGATTGGAAATTTGATTTTCCAAAATTAAATCATGGTCTTGTGACTCCCTTTGGTCCTGCCTGCTCCTATACTTTTGAGCTATTTCAATAGTACTTTAAGTCTGCCAGGGCATGTAGGATTTTGAATAGCTGACTTTTCCCCAACATATGTGCATACATATATAAACATATATATTTCACACACACATAATTAGCTAAAACAATGTGTGCTAGAGATATCCCAGGTGACACATGCGAAGCGTTGTTTTCTTTTACCAAGGACTCTGCCTTATTCATGTGTATTGTTCAGAGCTCAGAGCTGTACAGTAAAGGAAATTGTTGCCTTGGGACATTGTCTTCTTTGTTGCAAAAGCTGGAAAATACTGACAGAGGAAGAGAATAGGAAGCTGGTAACTCACTTAACCAACATTTTTGAAGTTGGCCATTAATTTTGCTCTCTGTCTTCATTCCTCTCTATTTTTCTGAGAAAGTGTGTTTGATGCTAATTCATATGAGAGGCCTCTTCTGAAGTACTGAGTGTCCACATGTGTGACTCAAGTGGCTTGGGACGTATAAAATGCTCCAGAAAACAAACTTGGCCTTATTCTGCCACTGGGGCATCCATACATTTATGACAACTCTGGAACAGGGCAGTTTGATCCAGATTGTGTGTTGAGGAACCATCTGTAGCCCTGGCCATTTGTTGCAGAAGACGGCAGGTGTGACACGTACCCCTAGACGGGGTTCAAACTCCCTCCATTATACCAAGGCTTGCCAAGGGTAGTGCTTTTCAACAGAAAGTGCTCCTTCCACAGAGTTTCTGCCTCATTAACTTGTGAATTAGCTCAGCAGCTAAGTAGAGGTATCCTATTTGGTTATTTTGGAAGACACCCAAACACCATTTGGGGTGTGAGGCAGTTCAGGAATGACCCTGTATTCTGGTTGAAGGAACTGCTCTGTTTTGGTGTTTACCGGTTATCTTAACATCATCCTTATCACAAGCTGGATAAGGTGAAGCTAACTAAAATGATGTATTTTCAAAAGCCAAACAAAACGCTTCCTTGGGTTATAAAAGCATCTGAGGAGAAGCAGAAGAAAACCACAACTCCCTCCACCTATCCCAAGACCAGCTCGCTCGCTCTGTTATTCAGTTGGCAGTCTGTTTAGACAGTTACCTAATTACGTGGTTAGGGACCTACTTCTTACATCTTCAAGTTGCGCTCAGAAAAACCAGTTGTGTCTGAGGTCACGTATTTACTTTTACACCTAGCTCCTTCCCTTGCCTTCCTGGCAGCAGCTCCGTTCAGGTGCGAATCTTCTTTCCAGGCCCTCTACCTGAGACTCTTCTTGTTCAACACCGTGAGAAGGGCAACTCAGGCCTCCTTCTGTTGCACTGTTGACCACAGTGGTGTGAACTGTCTCCAGACTGGTAGTCTGTTATAAAGTAAAGCCTTCCCTTCCGTCTGGGAGAACCATGCTCAAGTTCTGACCAAAACCTCTTCAATCATAGCACCTTGTATTTCTATATCTGACCAAAACCTCTTCAATCATAGCACCTTGTATTTCTGTATCTTATACAAGTTGGCAACCGTGTGTCGTACACTCACATGAATGATGCTGATGCAGGGAGATCATTAGTGGCTTTGATTGAAACCAGCTGCGATGGCACCCACCTTGTAGTGATAATGGTTTGGGGTGATTGAACCTAAAACTGCTCTCTAAGAGACCGTGTGGTATGTTCTGCCTAAGAAAGACAGACTCAGAAATAGGCTGATGTGTCTATCAGAGGCAAAAGCACATGGACTCTCCTGCTGGGCTAATGGACCTTCTGCTGAGTTCCCCTTGCCCGTGATTTAAGTATCCTGCACGTCAAAGTCCTGGAGCGCTAGTCCATTGCAGCAGCTAGGGATGTGTGCCCCGTCATCTGGGGAAGCCACCTTAGAGAGGAAAGATCTTTCAGGACATATAATATTTCACTGAATTCATACAATGGTATAAGCTTCCTTTTCTAGAACTGAATGCATTTTTTCCACACGAAGTTTGTTTTTTTCATTTAAAATAGCAAAGGCATTTTTTCCTCATTTTCTCCCACCTGCCAAACCACAGTTCCTAATCCTGCGTTTGGAACCTCAGTAAACAATTCAAACATCTTGTTAAAATTTGAGCTAATGCAGACAGAACTCTCCAACAAGGTCCTTACCAGCTCAAAACTTTTTGAAAAACTTTCAACAGAATTACTTTTTGGATTTACAGTTTTACTGGAGCCCAGTAAAAGGAGGAGTCTGCTAGGATTTTCTGTATAACTCACAGAACAATTTGCAAATCTTTTCATGGCCAAACTTGTCTTATGAGTTGTGGCAAGACCACCATACAAGGAAGGGTCTTCGCCTTTAAAGATCTGCAGAGCATTCTCCTCTTCCTTTTCCTACTACCACTCACTCCTCCAGTCTGATAGTTTCTGTAATTAATCCCGATTGCTCTAGTTTTACATTTATGCACTTTAATAGTTAAAATTGGGTTTTCTAGCCTTTACAACAGAAATCCACATGTTTCTTGGCTACTTTTCAGCTGCTGCTGATCATAGCCATCCGCAGCTTGGATGAAGTTACGCAATCTTGCCAACACTTAATCGACCATGATCTGAAAAGCTGCTGCATTGTTCAGTTTAAAAACTGTGGCCTAAACATGAGTCCTGCATTAGTGATGAATGCAGATTTCTCCTGAGATGGCACTTCCAGCGGAGGTTTGCCAGCGTTCTTCCTTCACAGCCACTGTGCTGAGATGCTTTGCCTGTTTAAGGTATCTAGTAAGTAGAGACTGGACACAGTTATGGTGCCGAGCCTTCGCTCATCTACACAGGGCTTTATTCCTCTGTCTTTCTTAGTTATGGTAATCCCTGGGGGCTGTTAGATTTGGCTACGACTGCTAACTCCAACATGCCTTTTCGCTCCCTGCTCATCTGCTCTGTCAGGTTATTCCCAGCCTGTTTTACTTGACTGCTGCTGACTGGCAGACTTCAGTTTTTAACAGGGATGGAAACCAGCAAAAAATCTCCCACCTCCCCAGCTTTTTTATAAGAATTAATTTTGGAGCTCTTGGTTCTACACCACTTTTTGTTGCTAAAATACATTTTAAATGGTTAGAGGCCTTTCAATATAGTGAGTGAAGATTTCCCCAGATTTAGTGAGATCCAATAGATCCCTGACCTCTCATCTCTACAGAAGGTTGAACAGGATAAATCTCGTGCATTCTTGTGGTATCCTGTGGTTTCCTCACGGTAAGCAAGGACCAACGATAAATCCAAATTATATGCTTTCCCAGGCACATACATTTGCAATGCGAGCTTAAGAACCACACTGAATGTTACACCAAACCAGATCAGTTTGCAAAGGTAAGAATTCACGTGTATTATTTCTCATGATTTTCAAACTCATTAATCAACAAAACCATGAAATGTGCCTCTCTGTCGCGCAGTGTTTCTTTTGGGACGAGCCAACTGAATATGGTGAAGAATACTCTGCCACTTGCACAATGAAGAGCTTTTAGTAGCAAAGTCCATCAGATAGCTTCTCCTTAAAAAATAGCAAGGAACTGGTGGCAGGCACAAACCAACAAGTGTGGACAACATTTTAGTTCTAGCAAGAAGGTGACCAGGGAGTTGGTGGCTACCACCTCCATTTTTACACTTCTGACAGAAAATGCAGTAGAACTCCTTAGCTGTCCTCTGCCTGCCCAACGAGTGAAAGCTTTTTGCAAGCAGGCAGTGTGTCCCTGTGACCCCAGATTGCCCACGGATGGCCAGGGATGTCACAGCTGTCACCGTGCTGCAGGGCACTTAGCAGGCATGAATAATGCTGCGTAGTCCTTCACAGCCTCTTTACGCCTTCTCCTCTCTCCTTTGGAGTTCATGAGCAACAAGTCCCGGCACGCTTACCTCCCCCAGAGCAACAGCTTTTCTTTCCTCACAGGGATTATGTCCTCCCTAAGGATCAATTCTGCCCCTTGACTAGAGGCTTGGTCATGCCTCAAACACACCTCTCCACTGTTTTCTAGAATATCTTGTAAAATATTTTTGCCAGAGATTTTACTGGAAGCCTTTTAACATCTCCCAGCAATAGTTGATCTACGATTTCCCAAGCTATGGTGCTTGTGTTTAAAACGATTAGGAAGGCATTTGGATCCATTTTCTAATACCATGAAGCACTGTGGTTGAGATGCTCAGGAGGTGTACCTGGGAACGGTTTGGAGCACTTGCATTGGCTAACCCTGTATTTTAAAAGGATTTAGAGGATATTGCTGCAGAAGTGCTTGAAAGAGGTAACAGCAATAAAGCTACTGTCATTCACTCCTTCCTTTTCATTAGTTTGATACTTAGGCTATTTCTACAGTCTAGTGGCAGGTCTATGCAATGCAAAGCTTTGGGGTTTGGAAGCACTGGAGTAAGCCAAAGCCAATTCAAGGATGAGTCTCTGAATATGCGGTAACCTGGCTTACTGCCTGCTATGTCTACAACACTGCAGACAGATGGACTTTCCCTGGGAGCTAGGGGCATGAAAAGTGTATTTTGTGGTCTGTGGGTACCTTACGTGCATAGCACACTCTATCAAAAGATGTGCTATTATCCCTATTTAGGAAAGAGACAATCAAATTAGAGCAGTGTGGTCAGAAGACCCTTGGCTGCTAGTCCCTACCTTGCTTCTAGAGCAATAAATCTTATCCAGCTTCAGTGCTCAGCTCTGATTTCTGAATATCTGGTTTGGCTGCCTCCTACTTCTGACTTTCTATCCTTAGCATGCTTCACAGGCTTTCAGCTATCTCACGCTTCTGGCTCTCTAATCTTAGAGCAGCTTCTAACTTTAGGGTGACTTCAAGCTTCAGGGTCTCTCACTTTTGTTCTGGCTCTTTCTGGGACATGGCCAAGTAGGTGAAAGGCTCTAGAAGGATTTTCAGAGCTGCAGGCTGAAGCTAAACCCACCTTGGAAGCCATCTTTTTTTTTTTTTTTTTTTTTTTTTTTTTTTTGGCACTCTCCCTGGATGTGCAAAGGAGTTTGGTCAGGAGAAGATGTCTATTCCTGCATTCCTAATACCTGAACTAGCTAGCATTGCTTCTATGCTAGCAATGGTCTAAGTTCTCTCAGAATTTTCCCAAGATCGTGGATGAAGCATTTGCATAAAAATCCACTTAAGCAAATTTCACCTGTTTTCAGGATCTGGTTCATCATGACCAGCTGGGCTGATTTCATAAAACAAAGGTTGCTCCTCTGTCTAGTGTCCTCCTGGTTTATCTCTATTTGTATTGAAGGGTGACTATAAAGTTTTGTATCAACTTTCCTCAGTAAAACAGTTCTTCATCAAATAAAACCTTCATAGATAGCATTCTCTCCCACATGTTTCATGTGCAGACGTAGGCTCTGCTTGCTGGAAAAAATCCTGATTTTTCTGGTATTTTCCGTGCTCAGTTTTCAAATCTGAGTAAAAAAGAACCCATCCCCTACCTCCTTCTCACCAAACATCAGCTTTGTCTTTTAAACACTTTACTTTAGGATGTGCAGTTATCTTATCTTTATAAGGCGTTACTCAAATTATGTTGCAAACAGGTACAAATCCTACTGATCATGATAGGGGATGTACGGGAATGGCAAGCCCTGACTGGCTGATTCGTGATGGGCTTGTCCCTAAAGAGGGAACTGAGATGAAGAGGAGGCTCCTTGATACGAAGAGTCTGGAGTCCGGAGGAAGCTGAAGTCGCCAAAAGAGGCAGAAGGATTTCTTTTGCTGATCTTCCTATTCTGAAGCAGGGTAGAAGCAGAGTTGTGCATTCTCTTTTCCTAGGCAAGAAAAGTCGACTGCAGTCAATCTTGGGATCAGACAGAGTGACTGCTTTTATCTCTGAGCTTGAGCCAGTGCGAGTAGGGAAGACCCATCAAGAGCCACGGATGGGCTGAAGTGCAGAGTGGTCCCAGCTGGCAAAGAAACAAATAAACCTGCATGGATCGGGCAAAAGACCATGGAAGTAACAGGGGGGTCTCACTGGTCAGCAGGAGCAAGGAAGAGCTCCTGGATGACAGAAAATACAGAACAAGGAAGCCCTGTGTCTCATAAGCATGAGGAATCCGAACTAAGGTTGCTCTATTTCTTGCATTTCCTCACATGGCTCTGCAAACTCTATATTTTTCTCAGATTGTAAAAATATATATGAAGACATATTGTCTGGAGACCATCTCATTTTTGAATTCTTAAGAATCTTTTGAGTGATTCAAGGAGCACAGAAGGAAGTCAAGTAGCTTAGCTTAATGAATAAAATAAAGCAGTTGAGAAATACTGTCTCTCAAATAACCAAAAGGACCTCAAGACATCTTCAAGTCATTAAAAATGAAATAAACGTCTTCTTGGCTTGCTTGTGCTTACCTGAATTGTGATCCATGAGAGGAGATGAATTTGGCATGTCATGGTTAGTGAAGAAAAATGTGGATACAGTATGGATTATTCAATTCATTTTGTATTTATGGAAATATTATGTGAGCTGCTTTGAAGCATTCTAGCAAGCATCTATCTGTCATAATACGCTAATAAAACAAGGCATAACCAGTTCAATAATGCTTCTGGACATGAACTATTGATCACAGTTTGAAAGGAGTGACAAATATTTGGAAATAACTGAAATGAGGGTAAAAAATAAAATCTTTGTAAAGGTCACATGTGGTCAGATGCATCACAGCTATCATTGACTATGTGAAAATTAGTTGTTTTAGTCTAATAAAATCCAAGTTGCCTCTCTAATTAGTGGAGAGACATTGGAATTAGGAGAGATGATTTATCCCGCCCGACCGTGGACAACTTTCAGAAATAGATAGGATGGCCCCTCCTCCTCTTGAGGTACTCACCTATTCCATTTATAGCAAGAGAAGCTGAGAAGATTCGTTAGGTAAGACTAGATGCCTAACTTCTACATAACTAAAGTTAGGTGCAATGAATCCCATCTGCAGATGGGTGCAGTAAGTCAAATACACTGTCAGCTGTAATGAGTGGCAATGAGAGTAGTCCTTGCCATTACCGAAGGCCAAGTAAGGCTTCCTTTGATTTTGGCAGAGCCAGGTTTCCTCTCCTTGGTTCTGGAATACAGTTATTTGCTACTTTTATAATTTCCACAGGCATATATCCATGTTCCAATTACTGAGATGACGCTTGCACCAGTATGATTCATGCTGTCAATTCCTGTCTCAAGTTAGATTCGAGCTAAGTTTATTTTGGGAGTAGTGGATACATACCTACCATATAGAGGTGCAGAAGAAAACAGTCTTTTTCGACTGCAAAGACTGTAAAAGTTTGGGTTTCACATCTCTCGAGAGCCAAATTGGTGGTCGGATGTAAAGCAGATGGACTTTGTACTCCGCTTTGAGTAGCCTGTGTATACATCCACATTCTTTACGTAAACAGAAGCACGGTTGCTGGAGGTTGCAACATTAACGAAATAAATACTGTAAGAGCTCTGTCCAAAGTTAACCGTTCCTAAGATTTCCTTGGTGAACAGTTGCAATGCCTCCCCTGGCTGGACATATCCCGCATAGCCTCAGTGATGATCACAGTCCCTTTTGGTATTGGATCCTGGCCTGAGCAGAGGGTCATTCTGCACGAGGGGCTCGTGTGTGGGAGCAGAGCATGAGGGTCGAGGCTGCTCAGCCAGTGTCCCACCGACCCCCTCCAGGACTGGCCCCGGCTCTCTTGCACTGAGTGTCCCGGGGCCATGGGAGCTGACAGGCTCGTGGCCCTGGGTTGCCTCAGACTCGTGCTCTGCTGGTTGAGCACGAGGCCTCCCAGAAAAGTGACGTGATTGTGCAAAGTGTCAACATCAGTCACGTGAGGTGGGATTTTTCTCAGTTGTGTCATGGTATGTCTGTAGTGCTCACGTTAATATCCTCCCTTCAGAGTCCAAGGGAGAGCTTGCATGGCCAAGTTGCAGACCAGAGCAAGAGAGCTTTGCCTTGTTGGGTCTGTCCCACTCCGTGGGGGATCCCCTTGCATTCCCGGGGGGAAATAACAGGGGAGAGAGAAAGCGAGAGGGTGCGGGATGGTCTAAGTTAGTGATTAGAGACACAATGGCATCTTCTGGTTCCTGTGCCAATGGCTTCTCTTTTTTTCCTATTATTCTGGAAGTATACTTGTATGGAATACATAATAAATAAAATACAATATATTTGTGAAAAACACACAAACAGTTGGAACAGGGACCAGGATGCTCTCAGGGATGTGGCTGGCCTCAGCCTAGGCTGTTTCTTTTTCTCTTTTTCCCTGGTCCTCTTTTCCTCTTGTCCAGGGAAGTTTAAGTTTCACCTGGCACGTGGAGCCTGGGCACCACTGTGCCTCTGCGGAGGGCTGTGCCTCCGCGTCCTCCGGCGGCATTTCGGCAGAAAGCAGCATGGCTTTAGACGGATCAGGGGACGTGCCGGCCCTGGGCTTTCCGAGCCCTTCCTGCGTGTGATTTTGGGCACCCAGCGGACTCCCAGGGTGGCTTCGATGCCCTGGCCCCGGCTGGCAGTAAGCAGTAGGCAGTGCTTTTGAGCATGCCTGTTTTGCACTTAGGCTGTTGTTCTTGCAGGTTTCAGCAATTTCATTGCTTCTGTAAACAGGCCCGGAGAAATGAGCAGAGTTTTAAAAACGTTCATCTGGAGAGTTTTTGGGGGTTGTTTTTAATCTGGTCCCATGCATGTCCCTTTGAGTATATTGCAACCAGAGGTGATGCAAAAACAACCAAGAAGGCACGGGCGTTGGAACATGTAGCCCAAAAGCAGTAATTGCTCCTGTTACATCTTCTCTTTCCCTTTTTCTTCTTACCTCATACAACCTTCCTCGTTCTCTATTTTTACAATGTCTTTCTCGAACACAAATGTGTCAAGGCAGGGATATTCTCATCTCACCTAGCTGCAAAGCGTGGAGCTTGCACAGTGATTGATCACATCCGTTCGTTACTTCTTTGCAGTGCCATTCAAATGTCAACTACCCTCCGGAGGTTCCCATGGTGCAGGCAAACAAGTATTATCCTGCTTTTCCGGATAAGGAAACGAAGACAGTGGTCACCGTTTTCCAACTGCAGTTAGTAAATCCATGTTCTGTCATCTAAATCTTTAATTTGAATATCTAAACTGGAATGACCCATTGTGATGGGAGCTATCCTGTTGCACATGGCATGTGTTGCTCCCTGCTGAAAGTAAGGGTAGGCATGCTCAGACAACTGGCTAATCCGGGACACCGAGCAGTCACACTGAGTAGTATATAGTATTTTATAATCATATTAAAATGAATAAATCTGAACAAACACAATACATAATTATGAAACAATTCCTTGTTCATTTTCACATTTCAATAGTGGGAAACCACTATTGAAATAATAATAATATTAGCTTCGCTATATTTACTCAATAGCTCAAATGCTACTAGACTACATGGCCTGAGAGAAAATGTCTTGTTTAGACTCATTTTCAGTATAGCAGCTAGAGGACTCATGAAAACTACATCTAGCATTTATTATAATAAGGAAGAATTCGTAATAGTGTCGTAATATTTATTAATGTGAAATAGGCAGTGAATGTTTGATGAAAGAGCCTATTGTATGCTTGGGTTTACAGTAAACAGTTAAAGCTCTTAAAGTGGAGTCGAAGCAAGTGGAATATTTGCTTAGATTTGGCAAGAAGAAATATTGTAAATAATTCAAAGAGTGTAATTTGATTCTAGATTTTTCTGGGCTACGTGGCATATGGCCCTTCTGTTTTTGTTTTATTTAGGTTTGCTGCCTCTGTTACGTAACTGTTCTTTTTAGTCTGTAATTAAACTTCAAGGTCAACCAGGAATTAAGCTCCGATGAAGTTCATGTAATGGAAACAAGTGAGAGTGGACCATGCTGGGTTACATCACTCCTTTTTCCTAGCTCGGCTGCTGCTACGGAAAGGCGAGGGCGTGCGAAGGGAAGGAGGGACCCGAGACCTTCTGCAGAGGCGGAGGCAGGAGGGGCTGGAGCCAGGCTGGCACGGGGGCCGCTGCGGGGACGCAGCCAGTGGGTCGCTGGCTGCAGCTGGGGAGATGCGAGGCACAAAGTGATGCATAAAAAAGATTATTTGCAGAGGGTGTCTCCAATGGTGGTTGACACTTTCTTTTATGGACTTGCTCTTTTGAATAATGTACATTTAGTTAAATGTACATCTGTCTTTGTACGGGAACTTGTTTATGCTTTGGTTGGTTCAGAACAGGGACTGGGCACCTAAATGAAATATTCATTTTCAAAAGAGTGTTCTGGTGGCCTCCACGGTTTGGGATTTCACCTGCCGGTTCTTGTTCTCCATGGCTGAGTTGCTCATTACACTGCGCGAGTGACATAAATCCACTCCCAAAGCAGAGCTCCCGGCGCAGGGTGGGATTCACTGCCCGCATAGGGCTGGGGCTGCCCTATATTCTGGGTATCTGCACCCCCCCGCTCTGGTTTCTCCATTCCCTGCCTTTTCTCCGTATTGACGTGGTTGGGGATGGAGCTTGGAGATGGCAGTGGCCACTGCCACGTCCGTGTGCGAGAGCCACGTGCTCGGGCTGGCAATGGGATCCAGACGCACGGCAGCCCCAGGTTGCTGCCGAACTCCTGAGCGAGGCGTTTCACCCTGCATTTCGGAGAACAGGCCCTACACTGCTTTTACACCTGGAAAAAACACTCATGGAGCTGCATCTTCCCTATTAAAACAGAGCAAACGTGTTTGGCCACGTGCTGCCTGTGCAGCCCGTGAGACCGAACCGGTTACGTGCGTGGTGCTTCGGCTGTGTAAAACCTGTTACATCACTTCTTACGAGGTATGTCACTGAAAACTGGCCTTGCATTTGAAATGCTTCCATTATTTTTGGTGCTTTCTCATTTGGAGCTCCTCAGGTGAATAGTGCTGTGCAAGTGCTAAGTGTTATTATTTATTAGGCACATATATTCTGTAATTACTTTGCAAATATGATCATTACATTTGAAGTTACAGAGTACTTCAAACATTAATTGCCACATAACTTGCAGATTTCAGATCTGATACACAAACCTAATCATCAGTCATTAAGTATTAAAGAAGAGAGCACTGGAAATATATTAAATTACTTCAGATAACTGATTAAACCTAATCCTTGGAAACTCCTAAAAGCCTTTTGAGGCACTGAGATCCACTTCCAAGTGACCACTGGGAATTGAGGCCTGAAACGCTAGCTGAATGGTTTAATTCTCAGGGATATCATGATTCTGTGACCCTGCAAAATGCTCCTTTTGTGGAGTCCCATTCCAGCCATATCTAATCCTCACTATAATTTTGTTTGTTGCTTACTTCATGGCTGTGCATTTTCCCTAGGCAGACAACATTTTCCTGTGCAAATCATACAACTAAACAAACCATATCGATCAAGAAATTACTGGAGGAGAAATAGGCAAAATGACACATGAGGCCAGTAGCAGGCTAGACGGGGGACCCGAATCTCGCTGCTCCCACGCCAGGGCCTTACTCACTCACCCATACCGCATTTTCGCATATGGTGTAGAAGCAATTCCTACATTAATGTTTGAATGATGCAGCACACTGTATATTATTAGTGGGGAGAATGGACAAGCATCGTTTTCCTGGCAAGGACAGTAGTGCTGCGGCTGTGATTTTTTGCCCCACGGGCTCCCGATTTCATATATTCCTTCCCCTCAGCTCTAGGTCCTTTAGCACACAGTGTGTGGAGAAGGAGAGAGCAGAAACTTGTGGGTACTGGGACTATTCCACCATATCCCAGCTTTTCCGAGGCTGGCATCCAGCACTGGCACCATGCGGTTCCTCAGGAGGCGTTCGTGTGCTGGATGGCTCCCCAGTGTCTGTCATTGTGCTTGACGCTAAGTTTCATTCCAGAGTGGTGGGCTGGAGTGACAAGACAAAGACATACGCAATGTGTGAAATATTTCTCCCGGCTTCTCCAGACTCTTCGAAAAGTTCTCTCTGCCTTCGCTGTGGTCACTGTGACATCCCCTCCTCGGGGACCTGCCCCTGCTTGTGCTAAAGCTGGTAGGGAGACCTGTGCTTGCAGGCACAGTCCCAGTCAAAGAGGAATTTTGTCCTTTCCCAGGCCCAGATTAACTGTCAGAATCTATTTTTTAAAGACCTGCTATAATTTCAGGACCCTGTTTAGAGGAAAAATCACATTTTAAACTAGATTTATACCATTTTACCATAGCTAGAAAGTCCTGAGCTGTTATTCTTAACAATTTATGTGTGTGTATATACACACACAGATTTCAAAGTATTAAATATGTGCCTTTGTGCTTGTTTTTTGTGTGTGAGAAAGAGAAAGAGAAAGAAAGAGAGAAAGGGGAACGTGTGTGTTTGTTGGAGATGCTGCTGAAATCCTTCTCTAGACCTTTTGGGACCCCCATCAGGTCACAAGACTCATGCTTTTCCACCTCCTGTGACAGGGAATCAGGAGTTTTCCACTTCCTAGTCCCAGTCCCTGCACCATGGTGTCTGGGATATCAACCACAACTGTCTCCAAGCCCGACGGGGTTCAAGCACCTGCAATTCTTCTCTTCAATGACCACAGGAAAAAAGGGATTACAGGGACCAAAAACAGACTTAAAATGTTGTTTAATCTTGAAAGAAGAAAGAACACACAGCGTAAAAGCAAAATGATTAGAAAACTGCGAGTTTTAATATTTTAACCAATCTTCTGGAGAGGACCCCGGTATGCATAGCTTCTCCAAGGGTCCCATTTGGTAAGTTTGAGTTTGCAGTCTCAAAACTCATGTACCTGTTTCAACGAGCTCCTCAAGGCAGTTTGGGTATTTTTAGTCCTCTAACCCTGCTGATCCCTGCTCCTTCCTTGGGATTACGTCATTTCTGAGGAAACCTATCAAGCAACTGCAGTGGGGAAGACAGCACTGTGACCACAAGCGTGCTGGCTCTTACCTCGTCCTCCAAGTGTTTGCTGACGTAGATGTCTCCATTTTTCTCCCTTGCGCCTGTGTTTCAGGGAACCGTTGTTGAATGCACTCACTGTTGTGGTTACAATAAGCATCACAATAACATGGTCAAGGCACAGAATTCGCAGATTATCGTGAGCGACTCCAAATCTGTACTGTGCAGAGTCAGCCCCGTCTCATTTCACACTTCCTCCCCGATTTATGGCATTCTCTGCACTGTCTCTTCTTCTCATCAAACAAAACCTGGACCGACATATCTTTTAATTGGCACACATTGTTGAGCCATAATGTTAATTAATTTCACTCAGATTCGGAGTTCTTGACTTGTTTCCCCCGCTCCTTTCGCAGTATGCTCAGGCGAGGCGAAGGGGAAAGAGCGATGGAGCAGCCTACTTCTGGGGAGCGAGGGATGTCCCCCGTGGCTTCCTCAGCCCGCTGCACGTATAAATCCCTCTGATGTAAGCAGAGGATTCACGCCTGTATCAAGGACATGGGAAGGTTCCCAACCATTAACTTTGTTCCTGCAGCTGGAAGGCAGTTTTCCAATGAGCCAGTTCATTAGCTGTAGCAATATCTATTTATCTGGCATTGCTGAAGAATGTCTTTATAGTCTTTAAATTATGCCTTTTTACTTCTTGTTGTTCAGTTGTTCTTTGCTGTCATAGTTCTTGGAGCATTTATTGCTCTCCTCTTTTCACCTAAAGCAGAATGATAACATTGTTTGTTTTTTCTTTTCTTTTCTTTTCTTTTCAGGTTTGGCAGTTATTAATCTAATCCATACTTACTCCGGATCACTGAACAGCGGGGAAGTACTTAACTTACCTGCCTGCTGATGTCCTGCCATCTCGAGTGAGGACAGGACTGTTGTGCCAATAAGACAGCAGTTAGCTTGTGTTCCTCTGCTACAGTGCAGTGATGCATTATTATTACTTATTTATTTGAGTGCCTGAATTTGTCAGCCCTGTTGTGCTAGACAGTGCTTGTATACGGAATGAAAAGAAGGTCCCTGTTCCAAAGAGTTTGTGCTAGAAACGCGAAAAGAATCCAGCTGCGGCATTGCTGGGAGGACTTTAATTTAGCAAGTGAAAATTACGAGCTATATTCCATGCCTCTTTAAATGTTAAGAGGTAAAGATAAAACAACAAAATAAAATCCAGAGAGGGGTTTTTTTTTATAATAGTCACAAAATAAAAGATTAGATGCTAGTGTGAAATAGCCCTATTGACTTCAAAGGGGCTGATTTACTCCCTCACAGAAAGCTGACCAGGTTGCAGAGCTGGAGAAAGTGTTCACTAGCAACAGGACTGGAGCACCAGGAATATAATCTCCTGTGTTTTTTCACTCCCAGCCACTACCAAATTGCTGCATGATTTGTGCAAGACAGTCGTCCTACAGCCACCTCACAGCTAGCCTGGCTCTCCACCCCCTTTCAGCATAAAGTTTATGATTATTTACCCTCATGGAAGACAAGGCTACATCTGATTTATGCCTGTTTTGCACACATCAGCTAAAGGGTATAACGGCATTTAAATATTTTGGCTTAAATTCAGTTCCTTGGTGTAGAGTTGAGCATTTCAGGGGACCTTTTGGGGTCATTTGGTTTGGTCTAAAGGCAGGATACCAGTCTCCCCTTGGATCCCAGAAGCAAGTGTTTTAGGAGGAAAAATGTAATTGCAATACTAAAATTTCCTGTGATGAGCAGTAAGTTGTTCTAATGGTTAAGTAGACTCATTGTTTAAAATATGCCTTATTCCTAGTTTAAATCTGATTTTCGGCCTTATTTTTTCTGCTGTATGAGGTCTTCCCGTTGTCAAATTTCTCCTCTGCAGTTCAGTCGTTGTAGACTGTGAGCAGGTCACAGCTCCTCCCAAGTGCCCTGCACGTTTGATAACGCGACCAGCTGGGGCTCTTTGTCTTTCCCTGTGAAGCAGGTTTTCCAGCCCTGTAGTCACTCTTGCACATTTTCTCAGGATTTTCTCCATCTTTCTTGGTAGCGGACACCAGGATGGGACACGATGCGTGAGCACATTTGTATCTGGGCCAATGGGGCGGTAGGGCAGAGCTTCCTGCTCGTGCTGCTGCAGATGGCCTGGCGGTACTGAGGACGCGGAGGCCTTGCTCATTACCCTCTTCCGCGCTCTTCCTCGCCCCGGGATCTGCGGCATCAGCTCTGACTGATGGTTTCCACCGCTGCGGCATGGACGCACCTGGTGGGACCTGGGGAAGGACACGAGGACGCCGCGAAGCCATCGCTGCGCCGCTGAGCGGTGTCCCTAAGCGCTGCAGGTCACCCGCCGGCTAGCTAGGCTCGTTTTAAATCTGCTTTCCTGACACGAGAGCAGCAAATCTGCTGCACTCTGCACAGTTGTGTGTTATTTTAAAAGTGTCAGGCAATGAAGAGACATATCTAGTGTCTGTACGAAGGAGTGTTAAACCCCAGGCATATCCGTTTCAGGGATGTGTGGTAAGAATTTCTGTAGGAATTTAAACATGAAAAAGGAATATGAATTGGATTTTTATAAACAAAATAAAATCTGAAGGCTTAGCTTGGGAAAAGCAGAATGTTTAATTGCTGGAGATTGCAATCCAGTCATTATTTTAACCATATTAAAAGGCACCGAGTTATCATTTGCAAATTATCTGAGCAAATGGTTAAGGCCCAGGTTTTTTGTTACTGAAGTTGGCAGCAAAACCCCCTCAGTTTCATTGGGAAAATAATCAGGTTTCCATTTATGACTTCCTTTCTCTGATAATCAGTATTACCAGCTCCAAGAAGGCAAAGATCCTTATATAGCCCTTAATTAACTGAGAAATTGACTTTAAAACACTATTTAAAGAAACAGTATGTTCAGGGCTCATTTCATTTATCTTTTTTATTGTTTTTAAGGGTATGGGTGCATTTTAAAAGATTCATGTGCAAAATTGAATTCAATTATATTCACTTTTTAGGGTTTGATATTTTGGATTAATGTGACATGCAAAGCTCTGTCATTAAATAAGTAAATTTCAAGTACATAGAGGAAAATCATTGCAAAAATACCAAACCAGTCCTGCCATTTGTTTGTATTTTGGTACGCAAGTTTTTCTGATTAAAACATTATTCTGAAAAGGTCTTTTCCCAAAACTTTTTTTTTAAATACATTTTTCTTTTTAATACAGAATACTATCCTAAATATGTAGATAATAATAGCCTTACTATATAGGACTTATTTTTCTTTTCCCTTAGCTCTCTCTGTTACTGATTTCCACATTTGTAACTTTGTCAAAAATAACATTTTCAAAGCAAATTGAAAACTTTTGTATTATTTCGTTGGCTTCAGTGACAACAAAAACACAGAAAGATGATGAAGATGGAAAAAAAGAAAATGTTTTAAATTTTGAAAATGTCAACACATTTGAGAAGATCATTAATGACAAACCAAGCAAGAGCTTTATCCATTTCAACAGCCTGAACATTTTCACATAATAGCGTTCCCACATTTTGACTAGTATTAGCAATTACTCACAGGGAATCGGGCGGAGGTTCAGAGAGGATAAAAGCTGTCATTGCGAAGGCTGGAAGACACACTTCTCGCCATGGGGCAGATGAGAACAGATTCCAGCTTTCTGACAAGTGCAACTTGGTTCTGGGTTGTTTCAGGCCAGCCTGAAGCTGCGTCCCACAGCGCTGTTCCCAGCCTGACTTCACGTTGGCATCACCAAGAGCGGCAGCGGCAGCAGCAGCTCCCTGGGCTTTGGACGCACTATTGTCTTGTTTTCCACGCCAGGAGCCTGCTCCTTGCTGTCGCCCTCTCTCATGGCCGGTCCTGCAGCTCCCCAGGCACCCTACCTGTTCCTTTTTCCTGCCACTCCAACCCAAATCTCCAGTCGTGGTCTCAAACTGCCCACCTTCATCTATTTAAGGCAGGCTTGGTATCGTACACAGACATGCTCTGCATCCTACCTGCTTCTCCATCCAGAGCCTGGAGTGAGGCCCCAGATTGCTGCTGCTGTGATGGGCACCATAGCACCTCAGCAGCAGTGAGGTTCCGGATTTCTGCCGTGGCGATGAACTCTACAGCTGCTGCTGGACACAGCAGCAAGGAGCAGCTGTTTAGCTGCAAGGAGATGTTAATCTTACGGCTGCTGGAAGGGGCAGTCTATAGCAGCCACACAGCCAGAGTAGTTGCAGTATATTAATTTGAAGCGCTTTGCACATCACCCCCAGGAACCAGATTTCCTTTGGTGGACAACCATGGTGGCCCCTGAAGCAGAGGGCTCAAGCCACAGCAGAGTTGCTGGCAAAGAAAAGGCCGCTGAAGGGCTGCTGGATATGGCAGGCAGCTTTCCAAAATGCTGCCCCCAAAAGAGTCTGATGCCATACTGTGTGCGACAGTGTGTGCGGGGGGATTGTGTCTCTCTCCTTCCCTTTTGTAGGGCAGCATCAGGACACAACCTGATCCTATATAATTAAGCAAGACCCACATATAAACAGGTCCAACCAAGAAATGGATGGAGGATGAGCCGTTCTGGCAGCTCACCTGTCACAGACATGATATTGAAGCCGCTTTTGCTGCTGTTTGCTGCAAACATGGTAGAGGTGGTTTGGGCGAGCCCTAGGTTCAAAGATAGACTTGCATCTTTGTTCTCCCATGTAAACTTCAAACGAGTTTTCCTTCCAGCCTTTACATGTCTCTCTCTGATGTATTTTAATGATAACTTTTTCATTCTGCAGACTACACACTGACACAGAACAGGTTTCATTGCCAGAGGAAATGCCAAACAGGGAGACAAGCTGACACCCACAGGCCACTGCCGAAAGAAATTGGCATCTGGGTCTTGCAGCTGCCAAACCTTCTCTATGAGTGGCCACAGCAATCAGCTCCAGTGATGTAGCAAACCGAGGAGGAGGAGGAGGCGAAGGGCATGTGGTGCACAATCAATGCTGCAATCAAAGGGGAGATGCAGTGCCAGCTGGTTACTACAGTTTCATCATCATGCCAAAAGCACAAAATAATATTTAAAGAAAACATCAACAAAAGCTCGGCAGCTTGTGTGGCCTATAGCAGCGAGAGCAAGGGGTGAGAAGGTGGCTCATGTGCGTGACACAGCCCTGCTGCAGCAAGGGGACTCCAGGGCCCCTTTACAACCCATGCCAGCTCTTTTTAGGCTTCGGCGCGGCTCCGAGTTCTGCTGCTACTTTTAAAAGTACAAGTTGTGCCAGGAAAAAAGTCGCGATCTATATGAGTGCATGGCTGAGAATGTGGATATTGCAGCAGCGGTTGTGTTAGTGGAGTCGTTTATTAGCATAAGGCTGGCTATATAGTACAGATGTCAAGAGACACTGGCTGCTTTTAATGGGCAGGCCAACGCATAACAAACATTTGAATGTGTCAAAATGGGGAAAAAATTCGTATCATTCACCATATGAATTGTTTTACTGTGTTGATGATTCTCTGTAGCTCTTTTGAAAGTATATTTTTTGATGGGGAAATACCAAAGTGAAATGGACAGAAGAAAAAGAAGTGCACTCCTTAATGATCACATAGCAGAGCACGAGCACCTACCATGGCAATCTGCAATTACCTTCATAGACCCTTGCCTTGCCAAACTTTGTGTCTACTCTGGCCAGATAATAAAAAGTAGTCAGAAAGGACCTGGAGAGGTCATGTAGTACATGCTCATCCCCGATGCGGCACTGATTCATGTCAAAGTTGCATTATAAATCAGCTGGGGATAGCGCATGTGTTTAACATATTATTGAAAACGATCTGGAACACTTTAACCATTGTAAAAAAATAAATTTTGAAGAGTTATGTTCCCATATGATAACTTTAGAAGGTCTGCATCACAAGAGGATGAGTATAAATACAGTGAAAGGATGGTGTAAAGATGCGTTTGGGCACTCATCCTGGAATAAGACCAGTTTACTTGTAGATCCCTCGTGAATAAGGAAACAGCATGTAAAGCTGTACTGGCTTAGCGGTAATTCCCTGTGTTAAGCTGTAGTGCACAAACAACACAGCACATGGATGTATTAGCAAAGTTGGTACATGTACTGCTATTTTATAAAAATATTTGCTTTGATGAGCTTGCTTCATCATCTTTTGATGTTATTGGTGAATATATGGTAAATATTGAAAGCAGTGACATTTCTACATAACAGATGTTAATGGTGGTTTTTGTTTTTGTTTTTGCAGCTACCTCTTGTAGAAACATGGCATGATAGGGAGCTATGTTAAAAAAGCCAGGTTCAAGATTTTCTTCTTTGTTTGCTCGTTGTTTCTGCAGCCCACCGCAGCTAGCAGGCAGAGCTGGTGGCCTCCTCCTGCTTTCCTCCAGAGTGAGAGCACCAACTTCGGTAAGTCTCAACACTAAATTCAGACAACGTGGTGTTTTGTACTACTTGCATGTGTGCATGTGCGTGTGTGCATGTGCGTGTGTGTGTGTGTGTGTGTAGAAGTCCAGGTGATAGTCTTGTCCAGGTGACAGTCTTCTAGCTGTTGGTCCTAGAGGACCACTCTCTCATTTGAAGGACCATTGCAATACTCTTAGAGATTATCAATAGGAGCGGATTAAAATCTGACTTGCAATTTGATTTGATATTCCTTCTACACTGCTGCATAGAATATATCAAACCATGTATTACAACTCTGGAGTCATGAAACTGTTATTTATTATGTGCTTGGGTAGTGCCAAATGCAAAGTTGCCCAACTGATTGTACAAAACAGGCTTTTTTGCACAAACTGAGTATAAATGCTGTTCTTCCTATTTGTACTGAAATGAGGAGAATGAGATTCATTTCATGCAGAGCTTCATTATGGGCTTGTAGTGCTCCAGCAAAGCCAATGGCAGCCTTGCCACTGATTTACACGGAGCAGAATAGAAGCCCTGTCAGAGCCAACAGCAGAAATGAGCTTTAGTTTTAAGAAAGACTGCAAACAAACAGTCCGGATTTCAGCTGGTCTTGTGTTGTGTGTTAATACATGGCCAGGGATCATACTACTACATCACATAAAGGAAAACTCCTTCATTATAGCTAGGCACCAAAGCTGCTCTTTGTCTAATGAAGGAAAGGCATTCTTTTTGCAGTTACCTTGTTCAATAAGAGTACTCCCAGAAGTAAAATTAAAAAGCAAAACTAGCTTGTTTCTCTGTACTCACAGCTAAAAATTTGTAAGTACAGGACAGATAAAGCAAACTTGTATCATTTTCTGTTTTAACATTCGTTTTTTGTAATAGCAGATTATAGGTAGTTCCAGGATTCTGCCTGATTTTCTGCTTTCCCACTCTTGAGTCTATTTATTCTTCTTTTAAATTAGGAACATGTTTTAGATAGCAAGCAGCAATTTTTCAGTGCAGTGCACACGAAATTAGACATGCAACTGCCCTTATTAATAAAGTTCTCCATCACATTCTTTCCTCTTGTTTCATCTTCCCAAACACACATACCCGAGATGATAGAGATGTTCCTAAGCATTTACAATAGATCAACAGAATTTCCCAACAGGAGATACCCATCCTTCCTCCCCGTTTTCAGTGAGACCCTGTACGCATCCCGCTCTCTCAGTCCATTGCACTCTTCCTTGTCCCTGAGAGCCCTTTTGCAGCTACAGAGGGAAGGTGCTTGTGAAAGGGATAATGGTTTTACTGCCTGCTGATCATCAACCTCTTGAAATTTTGGAATCAGCTGGAATCATTATTTCACCCCTTAGTCTGAAGTCAGTTTTGTACTTTGTTTTTTAAGTCAGTGAAATAGTTGTCCACATTTACCGTGACACCCTGCCTGGACTCGTTGCACTATCTCACTGGAAACTTATCAGATAGGATTGCATGAGTTTCTTCTGTCTGCGTTTTGAATCTTTTGAAGCAAATCTGTTAATCACTTCTGAGGAAGACTATCCTGCATAGTTCCTCAGGCCACCTTTTTCCATCCTTTATTAATAATCTTCTTCTTTGCTGCTAGCACACACAACTGGTGGATCAATAGTGTTTGTGCACCACACATTTCTGGGCTTTTGTGGTTCTTAAGTTTTGAAAGACGTTCTGTTTCTCATCTCCCAGCCCTGTCAGCCTTACAGATTCCACCTCTAAATACCTCCCTTTTTTCTATCAATCATCCATGTTACTTCTGGTACCATGAGATTCACCTTTCTGTATTGTCTTTTATGTGGAAGGCAAGGAACCTTCCTTGCCCCTGATGGAGTCTGTCATCGTGTTTTTCAGCCTTAGTGTCCTGCGTGCCTGCCTCAGCTTGCACGCTCCTAGGCACGTCAGTCCTCTGAGACAATCCTTTCTCTTAACCTTCGCCTCTTGCCTTTCCTGCAGGTTTTGGTATGTCTGGACACAGTTACTCACAAACCTCTCCTTTACTTGTGTTTCTCAGTGTCTCAGTGGAGGGTATTTTCTGATTTCTAGGATTCTTACATCTCTTCCTTTCTCATATATCTTGATTAACTCACCTCAGATCTGAGTCTTTTGGGCCATTCCTTAGCTGCAAGCAGGACCCTGCGCACTCGAGCTGCATTCCTCTCACGCTTTTTACCTCTTGCTTGTCTAGAGCCTTGTTGTTGTATCTGACTGCATTTCACAGCTCATTCTTCTCCTGAAGTTGTTTGACATTGAAGATGATAAGTTTGTGGAATTATAAGATATTTTCTTCAGGGAAGCTCCTTCAAAGAGACATTGCACACACCCATCATTTTTTTTATCAGTAGAAAATCAATCACATTTCTGCCAATGCTTTTGCAGGCTCCCTTGACTTCATTTGCTCCTGAATCTAGTGTTTTATACTCTAGTAGGCTGTGCAACTTTGTAAAATGTAGGTACCATTTGCTTCATTTGCTCCTGGCGCTAAATTCATCCACGACACCGTCAATACAATTTCAATCACTACCAGTCTTAATCTCTACAAAACATCCTTCTTGAAGAAGCTGCGCTGGCATTCCTCAGCTGAGTCATAAAATCATTGCATTTCCTCACCCTCAGCATCCACCACGGGACGATTGACCCATGGTGAGGTTAAACTGATGACCTTTGGAGAGAGGTGGAGTGGACATAGCTCATTTTAAAGGCCAATCCAGGCTTTACATTCTTTTTTGAGACTTCACTCAAGGGTACCTGTTGTGAGATGTCTTCTGTGATACACAAAGAGATCGGCCAAAAACTGATCCAGTACACTGAGACCACCAACTCTGGTAACGTGGGCTATGGCAAATTCTTTGTATGATAACAATTTCAGTCTTCACTAATCTCAGACAATTTTTCTACTAGTAGACAGAAAGTAAAAATTTCTGTATTCATTGTTACTGGAAGGAATGATGCAATTCAAAGATTATTAAACTCCCTGCCTGACAACTCTTTAATTATGGATAATTATCAGTATCACATTGTTACCTCTCTGTGTGTCCCTTTGGCATTTTCTGGGCGTTTCTTGCATATTTTTCAATCATGTGTGAATATAATTTTGGGAAACTTGAATTTAGCCTGCCTGATCCTTAGCTATCTATCACTGTCAGTAGACATGGTGTTTCAAAAGAATATTTAGAGAAGCAGGGTTACCATGAAAGATGAGTATAAAAATAAATCCAGTCTCCAAGATATTAGAAACTGGTAAATACCACTTGAGGAACAAACTCAAAAATTATCCTTATCCCCCCAAAATGGAAAAAATAAGTCCTGTAAACCATGATCTTTAGAGATGCTTGGGATTTGGACCGAAGGCGAACTCTGTGGCTCACTTATATGTCATTGATCATTGATACTGTGATATTGTCCATAATAACAATAAAGATATCAGAGCTGCATATTTTGCATACACATTTTTGGTTTGATTTTGGGTTTGCATTTGATACATACCATTCTGGTTTCAGAAAATGTTAAAATATATACTGTTACGGGATGATTTCTTCTCAATAAGTAACTCCAGCTGCTTCGGATGATGCTATGGGAAGTTGTTGCCTCGTTGCTGCTCTGTTAAGATGTTTCTAGCTTTGACAAATTGCCTAAACTAGTTTCAGATTTTATGTGCTACCCCTTTTATATTTTCAATGTCACTTTTAACAGGCAAGCGGCCCATGACAAACAACTGCAAACAGTGTGCCAGCCATAATGCAGATACTCTATATGCATATGACCCTTATCTTTTATAGCATAAACTATATTTGCACCATTGCCTGAGATGAGAACACAAAAGCCAAAGCTAAGAGAGAGCTAATCCACCTGTCAAACTGTTTCTGTAACTCTTCCAGTGAGTTTACGACAGTCTGGCCATTTTCAGAGCCCTTATTACGTGAGGTTGTGTAGTCCCTATAAATGCGTGTTTAGATGGGATAGGAGCAGCATCTATCTTAACAATCACCCGCTGATATGTCATATAAAGCCCAGAAATGTAATGGAAACACTGTCTGGAAGAAAATAGCACCAGAAGTAACTGAAAGGATACTTCTTGGAGAAACTTCTTCCCTTCTTTAAATGCCTGGTATGAAGCACAGTAAATTTCATCAGCCTCGGAATTATATATTGTAGATGAGAAAACATCATTTTTCCCCACGAAACTCATTCTGAGCAAATAGTCTACTATGAATTTATTTTTCCAGAACTAGTGAACTGGCTCATTGTAGGTTGAGCAGAGTCCTTCAGTGCAGAGGAATGTATTAATCTAGCTCTGCACCTACAAATTGTGCTGCCATGTTCAAACACCTTATTCTTTTTGTCATGGTGTTGTGCACAGAGAAACACGTTCCAAAACTTTTAATACTACGTGTTTTGTCAAGAGAAATCTGTTCAGTATATCTTTGAGAACAAAATGTGCAGTTTCAAGAAAGGTCGAGATGTAGGATATTGTTAGTATAAAAATGTAATCATAGATCTCAGGAAACTCATTTATTTTGGTATCCAACTAACAATTTACTGTCAATTTTCCTGCTAAAAATGATTAGTCCCCCTCCGTCCTGAATCTCCGCTTCAGCATTCAGAAACTCAGTGCCCTAGATCATCAAAACCAGGTAAACAGCTCCAGAAAAGCTCTTGCTAAGCTGGCTTCTGCAATCCACTACTCATGAGCCCTTTTTGTATAAACCGGGTTCCTCTAGTGCCTTTTTTGACTGTTTTGAATTAGTGTCTGAAGGAAATGAGCATGTCTGTGGGGAGTCAGTGCCTGTTTCTCCTTAGCCACAGCTGCAGACGGTGGAAGGGGAAGAGGAGCCCAGGGCCATTGTCTGCTGTTGAAGGACTGTATGGCATGGCCTTAAGTTCATGCGGAATAATGTGACCAGCCTCAGGAAAACAGCAGTCTGAAGCTTTGTCCGAATGAATACTTGTTAATTTGTAGATTCTTTTCTATTAGGAAAAGAAATCTATTATTTATGCCAAGTACCTCTTTGGTCCAATCCCTTTTATTGATAATTAATGTTGAATAAGCCTGCATGGAGGCTTTCAGCCTACTAGGACTCTACTGTAATCCCCGTTGCTTCACCATCTCCGTCCTCCCATTTCTTTCTAAGATCACAGGGTTTTGCAGTCATAGCGTGCAGCTCCCCGTTGCCTGTTTCGTCATAGATTTGCTCTGGAGCATCACACTTTGAATATCACTTTACTAAAGACTGAATATGCCTGCCACAAATGTCAGAACCCGTCATCCATCTCTGTGGTCGTTCACTTGCCAGCTGACAGAGCCGGGGACGTGTCTTTCCTTTTACCTTGTCTTCTGCTGGCCTCTGATTCTGTCACCTCCTGCTTTCACCAGGCCTAGTCAGTCCTGCAGAGTGGCCTTTGCAGGATCCTTCTCACTCTTCCTCTAATGTTCCCTGGGCTTCAAGCCTTCCCCCCTCCCTTTGCTTGGAGGAGGGGATAATCACTGTTATATCCGCCTTTCTCCATTGCTGTCGAACATGCCACTTTCTAACTCTCTCTCTAGCCCATAAATTAAGCATTGCCTCTGACATGACTTCTGTGTAGGTTCCCACATATACCTTGGGCTATATCTAAGTCTGGCAGTTATTTTTGCGTTGCATCTCTAAAATGACAGCTCCACATAGCTAAACATTTTTTCTAGTCTAACATCATCTCATCTCTCAGGTACCGCAACATTTTTCCTGATCTTGTCAAATCCACTCTTGCTTTGCCCAAATTCATTCAGAACACTGCTGAAAAGACATATTTTTAACAGGTTTGTGATGGAGTAGCTAGAGCTCATGCAACAGCAACCCAGAAAAGGTAAAAAAATTACCATTTCAACTGAGGCTAAAAGACCTATGAAAAACAGGTGATATATAAGAGTGATTGTAGCTCAAGTAGAGGAAGCAGCAGCTGAAACAGCAGAGCTGCCCAGAAGAAGTTCCACAAATGCATGCTGGAAGGATTTGCAGAAAAGATTTTGCAGAAAAAGATGCTACAGAAAATGAGGACCACAAAAAGGATTCAATGAAATGCTGAAGAGCCATGAAGAACAGTTTTTAAATAACTGAAACAGAATCATCAGGCTGAAAGTTAGAGGAGAAGGAAGGGAGGGTCTGTTCATCACCCTCCTGAGGGTAAAGGGGCCAAAGACTGAGAGAGATGAAGGCAAGTTGGGGTGGGATGCCATCTGCAGATTGAGACACTTAAACAGATGTCCATGGTGAAGTAGGTGTCTGAGTTCTCACTGGAGTTAACGGAGATCTAGCTAATACAGCCCATCAAGTTCGAAGAGCCATTCAGCTGAACGAATGCCAGCGTTCGCATTACGTGGACCCGAATGGTTCTCACCTGAAGAAACCTAAATGCAGGAACCTAAATTTAGGTGTCTTGTTTTAGAGCCAGCTCCTATCTTTGCTGCCCAGGCATACAAACTTTGGAGAAGTTGATTCGTACCCAAGAAGGATTAGACTGGAAAGAGCTTTTGTTTTAAACAAACATTTTAAATCGTGTTTTAAAACCTGATGTTTTTCCAAGCCTGGAGACAAGGGTAAGTCCTCTGAGACTGTTACTTTGGTGTGATCACAGTTTCTAAGCATCCTTCCTCTTGACTCTCCCAGGCATCAACCAAACGTCACTCTGCTGTACTCACGGCCCTTATGAGCTGCTTTGACTTTCTTGTCAAGCAGTTGAAATGCAGATTCTTGCAGTCAGATCCTTCTGCCAACTGTCATTGCCCACTCGTGACCTTTTCAAACTTCCACCTTTGTGTTCTCTCTCAGGCTTGGGAGACAATCCTATAAATGTCCCCACAGCTAGCCTTACCCTTTTTGGTCTTTTTTTCTTAATGTCACCTGATACGTTAAGGTCACTATCTGTCACGCTGACCAGCAATATCCTGTTGTTTCCTTGCATTCCCCAGTCGATCTCCATCTGGTGCATCTTATCTGAACTTGGAGGATCTTGCGGCAAAAGTACATCCTTATGCTGTGTCTGCACTGCAGTAGTACAGTGGAATCCCTGTTCATCGCTTGCCTGAGGTCACAATCTAGGCAATTTGCAAATAAACTCAGATCCTGAGACGCTATCTAACACCTCATCTACTAGACCATACTTTTCCTCCTCTGTATAATAATATTAAGCTGCTGCTATTGTCCTTTCTTCCCCAGAGAGCAACCATCCCTGCTTCCTAATTTCCTCTCCCTAGCACTCTTCCAAATGCTCCTCAGTTCTCTCCACCTGAACCTCATTAAGGCTGAGTTTCCTAGAACCTCACTTTGCCTTCTCTGAATAAAACGTCCTATCCATCTCTGTAGACAAAAGGCTATAAGTGGGCTGAACAGGCAGCAGAAGGGGAAAAACAACCAGCACAGAGAAAATCGGAGGCAGAGTATCTTGGAACTGCCTAGGAACATGTACAAGGAGATAAGCTAGCAGACCTGTCTCATTTCATAGCAATCACTAATAAGAAAATAGAGAGTCAGTATTTCTACTTGTTTGTTCCAATTTGACTAAGAAATTTTAAAAAGCGGCAGGTTTTGTGGCATTTCAGCTTGTGATAACCATTTCTGGAATGAATCTGAGTGGTCTCCTTCATCTGACCTGTATTTAGTGACTTTTTTGCGGCCAGGTCTGAAGTCTTTTTCTTTGGTCTTGTTTATTTTATTACTCTTAAGATGCTATTGTCCATTGGGTCAGTAAAAATGTATATATGTTGGGGAGGTTTATACACGCAGAATTTTTCATATCTGCAAATTGGAACAATTCAAGGCACTAAAAATCCTAGTAAAGCTTTTAAGTGGGAATATGAAAATATATGCTTCAGTTTACTTCCTCCTTTTATTTAAATTTAATTGTCTTATAATAATGTCAGCATGATATCTAAAGGAGATCATTGTCACAGGACAGGGACTGCCTTCCTTTGCAGGCGCTAGGGAATGTCACGTGAAGCTGGTAGGAGCTCGATTCAAAGCAAACTGAAGGAGGTGGTTTTTGCCCGAAAGCAGAGGGAACTTGGGGAACTTCTCATCACAAGATTTAATAGATGCTAAAAGTTTACGTGGGTTAAATGGGAGACTGGGCAAATGAATGGAGAGGAAATCCATTAAGGCTTGTTAGATACACAGAAACCACCTTCAGGTGAAAACCACACTGCTGGAAACAAGCAGAGGCTGGGAGTGTCCTCAGGCACAATAAAAGTTGCATCTGTTTGTCCTGTTTCTAAGCTCGTCCATAGGCACTGCTTTGGGAAGTACCTGGAGACACGTTAAGGCAGATGGACCTCTCATCTAACCCAGTGTGGCTGCTTTTAAGCTTTTGTGGTACGTTAGGCATCTTCTCACTGCAGGAAATTTAATACAGTTAGGGCCAATTCCTTGTCTTTGTGAAGGGCAAACCCAGGTGGGAAGCTGCGAGCGATGGCTGAGGGGGTCTCACGCAGGGTCTCCCTCCGCCTGTCCTCTGCTGCTGCCTGTGCCTTGCTGATGCCCCGGGGAACTAGCAATTTCCTCCATCAGCAAAGGACCACCGTGGCCTCTCCTTCCTACCTACATCCCTTCTGGAGCAATGGTTTTGCTGATACTTAACCACCCTAAAGACTATGCCATATGGAGTTAAAACATGTCGATACACCTCAAATCTCTCTTCAGGACCTGACGATACCTGCTCCGATATTGTGCATTTACAGACAGATGAAATGTCTGTTGTTCACAGTGCTTTCTGAAAAAGTGTGGGGCAAACTGGGCCTGGACTCCGTGTGGGTGGTGGAGAGGGAGGAGATGCGGATGGGATCCACTCCCCTGTGCTCCCTTCGGCGGTTCCCGGAGCAGCGGGTGACTGCTATGGCCTTTCTCGCACTGGTAGCCCTAAAAACCAACCACACCTGGAGCTCCTTTTAATGCCTGTCTGCTTTCCACGGTCTTCAGGCATGCACTCCAGCCATCCTCTGAAGACTTTCCCCACCACTTTCCCCACCACAGGCACCCTCTGTGCACAGCGGTCACAGGTCTGCTCTCCTCTTGTGCGTGCCGGGGTGGAGCATGAATTCAGGTGGCAGGTTCTGGAAAAGCTTCAAAATAGTGTTTTTTCTCTCACTTTGCATCCTGGGGCCTTAAGTTCTTCTTGGGCCGCTGGTGCAAGTTTTGGTGCTTCCCAGGTTCAGGTACTGTTGCTTGAGGCCAGCAGTATTTGGGCTGGACCATGGAGCCCTGTGCTTAAAACGCAAGTGAGTGTGGCTGTTAACACTCTGAGGAGGAAAAATTGGGATGCTGGGTCAGGTGTTTCTGCCTTGCCCCGTGTCCTGGGCTGCGAAATGGGCATCGACTGACACCAGCCCCCATGGAGGGCAGCAGGTTTGCTCTCATGCAAGGCAAAATCTTCCAGGCAGGGACTAATCCAGACCTCCTGAAGCCAAATATGGCATTTTTTTCTAGTCTCAGCTGGCCATGGCTGAGCGTCATAACTGATAAATGGAAAAACCTCTGGTTTTGGAATATCTAAACACAGCATTTTTATGCAGGCTGCTCTGAAGGTGCAGAGCTGGGTGCTGCGAACAGCGGTAGCTGGTCTAGCAGGTGCATCCAAACCTGCAGCCCCGCTGTCTCGCTGAGGTCCAGCTGCTGGAAAAGCGCTCAAACCCACAAATCTCCTCCGTGTACTCTTCGTTTCAGAGCGTGCGGCTTTATATCACATCACCGGGGCAGCGAGCCCTCCCCGAGGAGCCTCCCCATCACTAGTCAGCACATACGTTAAATTAGTTGCTTTGCTAAAGTGTGCAAATCCACACCGTGAAAACGATGGAAAGGTTTCTGTTGCAGGGAGATGCCGAGGTCCACTTTCTATTTATAACCACCAAGATCTGCCAAGAGTAGCTGAGCCTGACGCTTTTCACAGAGCCGATACCCCTGCTTTGCAGTTAGCGCGCGCAGTGCATTGCTGGAAGAATTCATGCTGCAGGTAAAGCGCAAGAAGTCTTTTAGACCTGTAGTGTAATTAATTTCGCTAGGACGCAGTGGTGCTTTTGCAGAGGGGAACCCACCAGGTGAGCGGGTCCAAGCCCACCGTGCTTATTCAGGGCAGACTGCCGGCAGGAATATGCAGCCCCCATTTAGGGGCTTTGGGAGACCAGGTTGCACCTCCCGCGGCACGGCTGCACGGCTGCATCCCCCGTGAGCCGGTCCCTGGACCCGGCACGGCCCCAGGCACGTGTGGCCCCAGGACAACCAGTGATGCAGGGCGAGGAGCAAGTGCCCGCAAGCTGCACGCGCCGGCGACGCTCGGCACCGAGCATCGGAGCCGCGAGCAGCCCGTCTCGGCTCTTTAATATTTCATGGGCCGCACCAGCCGTGTGGAGCGCGGCGTTTCGGGAGAGTAAATTTTCCGCCGTTTCCCGGAGCCCGCCCCCCGCTCGCGCCGGGGCGGCTGCCCGTTTGGCAGGAGTGATGGCCCTGCCTCGCGGCTCGCGGCAGCGCTGGAAGGCGCAGGCCGGTGCTTGGGCTTATAAGCATCCGCGGCAGCATCGGCGGTGATGTCAGCGCCGAGCATGCTAATTAATCCATGGTCCCTCTTCTGGCTGCTTCCGCAGTAACAGAGCAAGAATAATTCGAGGCTGTGCATCGAGACTGCCTGTTGTTTATTTTTTTATTGGCTTTTTCTCGGCATGGCACAATTAAAACAAAAAACAAAAAAAACACAGAAAACCTGCTGCTTTTGAGTAGGGGCTGGATTCTCCACGGTGCTGCAGGCTCCCTGCGCCCTCGGGAACCACCATCCCTCAGCTGCCCCTTCATTTCCCCACCTCATTTTTTCTTCCAGCTTCCAAGATTTTCCATGCTCGCTGAACTTTCCGATGTTTACAGTGATTAGCATCGCCTTCCCCCTTTTCTGGGCTTTCTTCCGGCAGGACGGCGACTCCCGGGCGCCCTGCACCGGCACGGCAGCCCTGCTCGCGCCGGGATTAGCGAGATCCGCCCTGCGTTGCTGGGATGTGCAGAGCACATAACCCAGGAGGGTCCCACCAGCCATCTCCGCGTTTGTGCCTTAGCACTAGTAATCTTCACCAATATTTGCAATAGGAGCAGCATATCACCGAGATTAGCAAACTTCTCAGTGGCTTGTTTGCAGCTTTTGAATTTGTAAATGAGGGAAAGGGATGGGAAAAGGGGACGAGGGATAATATGCAGGGAAATCTGGTTATGAGAATTTATCCTCTTCATTAAAAACTACTAAGATCTTCATCTCCGGTATTTAATGTCCCAGATTCAATATTCCGGACATAGTTTGCATATAAAAATAGCAATATCATATTTTTTTTTAATGGAAGGGGGGAGGGAAAGTTTTAACTAAGCCACATACTTTAATAGATATTTTTTTTCATAAATCCAGGCTTCAGGAAATATTTATCAGGCAGTAATAAACTGTTTGATATGACTGAAGGTTGTTTTCCCATTTTCCTCCCCTGCAAGTTGTATTGTGTCTTGTGCACTAAGCAAGATGCCCTGAGAGGCAAAAAAATCATGAACCTTCGCAAAAAGGGAAAGATCTGTTGCCCTTGGTAGAGAGAGGATCAGCCTTGAAAACCCGAGATTTATAAATGAAGAAAATGCATGAATAATAAAAAACACACCACCTAAAATCTAATTAATTTGAATGAGTCAATAAGTTTCTGTTTCTGCATGTGGGTAACAGAGGAGGAAGGAAGAAAAAGAGAGATGTGAGAATTTCAATTTATCTCCTTCCCATTCAACTACTTAAAAAAAAAAATACAAGCCTGGAAAAGTGTTCGACACAATGCACAATAAATAGAAATACGCCCTTTATTTGCCGCGAGTTTCCTCTAAACTGCTTCGCCTCATAATCTCGTTACGTGCATCCACGCCGCCGCCTGTCAGGAAACGTTACGGACCGCTTTGGGGAGGACAGAGGCCTTTCGGCAGATGCGGCAGCCCTGGCCGGCCCTGCAGCGAGGGAAACCTCCCGGTGTGGGCAAAGGGCTGCAGGGACGCGGGCGCAGGCGGTGCCGCGCTGCCGCACGGGGCGGGCTCGCCGTTTTGGGGCCGAGCAGGCACATCCGAGCAGCGCGGCACTCTCCGTCCCGGGAAACGCCTGCTTTCCGCTCCCGGGCTAAGGGCTGGCGCGGGGGCTCTGCAGCGGCACGGGGGGAGCGCCGCGTCCCCGCCGCCGCGTCCCCGCCGCACCTGGGCCGGCCGCGAGCTGCGAAACGAGACGTCTCCGCCGCGTCGCGCGTTGGCTGCCCGCACCTCAGCCGGTCGCTGGCAGATAAATTAACCATGGCACTGCCTAATAGGATCCACCTGCTTTGCTCCCCGCGCTGCCGCAGACCCTACCTGAGCCCCCCTCTGATTAAATGTCAAAGCTTGCCTCGCGCCTGCGGATTTCACTGAAGGCGGATAACAGAAAGGTTCCTCCTGTGACTCCATAAAACTGAAATAAATTCCACTGGCATCTTGTAAATTTTTATTTTCTACAATGACTGCAGGCCCCATCTGCGACCCAGCTGTTATTAGAAGGGAAAGCGTTGGCCCTTCTGCATTACAAAACAGCATAGAACAGTAATTGCCAGTGGAAGAGATTAAGTGTAGACACTAAAAATGTTTACTCGCAATGAATATGCATAACGATGGGTAGGAAACAGCACTGGAAGATTAAAAAGAGAGAAGGGTTTGTTTACAAGGCTGGGAAAAAAAAAGAGGGGAATGTCAGTTGGCCCCAAGCCTGAAATAGGAACGAAAAACCTTTGGGCAAGGCATTAGGGAGAAAAACAGATGGTTTGTGAACCTTTTATTAGATAGAAAAATCATTAATCAAGCCCAGGCTGGAAATGGCAGGGTTTTTGGTAGTTCATATTTTAGTTTATTTTTTCTTAAAGCGGCAGCGTGCTATTTCGTTGGCAGTCGGCGGCGCGGGCCCCTTTCGCTGGGAGATGCGGGCGTTTTCGCGTGCGGCGCTGGAAGCACGTCTAACTTTAGGTCCGCGCTCGCACCAAGCTGTTCTGCAGAGGAAATCCCTCAGTAGGGTTTCACATTTCAGCACCTGTTTTGCCCGTATAGCGAAGCAATTAAAAAAAGAAAAGAAGGTTGGGGGGGGGGGGAAATTGCAGCCTGGTTTATTTTTTTTCGTGGTTGCTCCGCTCTGACTTGGGGGGAGAGATGTAGGGCATGCAAACTTCTGCAAACAGCCTCGTGAATAAAAAGCCGTTTAGCAGAGCTTGTCGCCATGCGTGCAGCCGAGACCGTGCCTCCCCTCTCCCTTTATTCTGCCGCTGGAAGACAGGAAATAATGGAGCTCGCCGCGCTCAAGCACTGCGGTGCCGAGCGGAGGGGGGAGCGTGGTCGGGCACCTGGCCCTCCCCACCCGGGCCGGGCGGCATCACCCCAGCGCCCGTGGATGCAGCTTTGCTTCTTCGTTCCTCCCTTTTTCCCGTTCTTTAGCAGCCTCCGCCCGAAACAGGGCGCTTCTGCCGCAGCAATAGCTCAGGGCACATCAGCCCCCTCTTGCCCCCTCTCTCAGATTTTTGGGGTGAAAGATGGGGTTTGCTGTCGATACAGAGATGTCCAAAGGGGCGGTGCCTGTGCGGGACGTCGGGCTTGCTCCAGGGCCCTGGGACCCCCCCGTCGAGTATTTATATATATAAATGAGTAGCACTGGAAGGAGGCAAAGGAAAAAATTCCCCCGTCGGTGAGTTTTGCAGCTCTGCCTGTACATTTGGTTGTGCGTGATGGCCAGGCAGCAGCTCTGCACGTGCGCACGCCGTCCCCCCCGCTTGCCGCGGGCGAACGTGGCCAGCAGCGCCGCTCCCCGGCATTTTCCACCTTCTCCTTCCATTTTGCACTTCTACCCTTGTCACCCCATTTTGCAATTTTGGGGCCAAACTGTGTTTGTCCTCTGGCCTCGTTCTGGTGTAAATGTGCCAGTTTTAGTCGAGCTGCTTTTGAACACCTTGAACCGGGAGCAAAATCAGACCCGTGGTTTTCAAATTTTGGTCTTATTCGCAGCATTACGAACCTGGGGCAGATCCGCAGACTCCTGTGGAGTTAACTTGGATCTGCATTGACATAACTGAGATCATAAATTGGCCTGACAGCATTCATGAAATTTAAAAAAAAAAACCAAACCATAAAGCTCAGCTCTAGCAAAACATTGCAGCAAATAAGTTACAAAGGATGACATTAAGAATGAACCAGAAAATATTTAGCAGTAAACTCAGGACCGGCAATAAAGCCAATATCCTTCTTTGGGGAATACAGGGGAATGGTTTCTTTTTCCAACTTCTTTTATACCACGGAGGAGCTGCCCACACATTTCCTAATTCTTAGACTAATAACTCTGCGATGAACTTCCTAAAACATATGAGCTCCATCAGAGGGGGGAGAAAGGAGGGGGGAGAGAATGAGGGGGAAGTACAAAATGATCTTTGTACGAAATAGTAGCTCAGACTGCTAGCGTTGCATATGTTACAGCACATCATTAATAACAGTGATCAAAAGGAAAAGAACATCTTAGCAGCTGCATCAGATTATTATAGAAATTGGAATTTTCAAATGAACTCGGAGTTTAAAAAAAAAAAAGAGGGAGAAAAAAAGAAGGGAAACAAGGGCACCATGTACTAGAGGTCAGGTCACCCCGCAGAGCCACAGGATCATCCCGAAAGGTATTGAAGGGCCTGGGATGGAAGAGAAATTCTTCCTCCTATTGTGGTCTTTGCAATATTGCAGGAGAAAATGTGGAAAACCCCCGAACCTCCGCGGGGAAGGCGATGCGGAGGATCCGGAGGCGCCTGCAGGACTCGCTGCCCACGACGGCCGCCGTGCGCATGGCCAGCGCCGGGCCGAGGTTTGGGAGCTTTCCCGAACAAAGAGATTTTTCTGGGAAGGCTCTGAAAAGAGGCCGAGTCCTGGCGGGTGGGGGAGCCACCGTTGTGCCTCGGCATCGCCTTGCACCTTGCTGCAGCCACCGCGTGCAGAGCCCTGCGGGAAGCGGTCAAAATTCCTATTAAAATACATTTTAAAATTTTAAAATACCGGGGACGAGCGGCGCAGCCTTGGCCGCGGAGGGCTTGGGAGAAATAGGTGTTTCCCGACTGGGGAAAAACCTGATGGTTGTGGAAAATCGGGGCCGGGTTCCCCTGCGCTTGCAGCGGCTGCTGGAAACGACGGGACGGATTTACCCGCGTCCGCGAGACGGGCGGCAGAGCCAAGCAGCGCTCAGCAGGAGCGAAAGGTGATGCGAAAGAAACTCTTTAAAGATTCAGGTTTGATCTGGAAATAAAAGCCATTTCTCAAAACGCACTCCCAAGTCCCCTCCCTCTTTCTTCAAACCAATGTTTTTCTAATTTGAACCAGTTACGGAGGCTCCGGTTACACATCTGCCTTCTGCATGTGATGTTGCAGTCCATCTCAGCAAGCAGTAAAAGTACAGGTGTTTCGGTTTTAAAGTAACCATTTTAAAAATAAACCATGAATGGGGCCTCAGATTACTATTTTTTATAGCTGGCCGCGTTCCCGCCGCGGCCCGTCAGCTCAAGGGTTAAGCGGCGGCGAAGGGCTGCCTGCGACTCCGCGGCTCTTCCATCTGGTGGGAACCCTGAAAACCATTTGTAAATTAATTTTTTACTTTGAATGCATGCTGCCGCATACAGTCGTCGCTGGATTCTGCACAGACAGCTTGCACTGCTGCTTCAACATGTCTCCAGCGACGCGCTCGGCTCCTACTGATTTTGAATGCAGGAGAATAAAATCATTAAGTATGTATGTCCATTCTGCTTGCATGCCTTCTCCCCGTACTTTATGCCATAATTATCATCACATTAGTTTAGTAAATAATGTTGACACATGGTTGCAGAACAGCTGTAGAGTGTCCATCTGACGCCCGCGCGATCAGAAGTTCAGCTCTTCGAAAAAAGCACAGATCGGGCCTCAAATTTCTTCCCCCGCGCTTCCCTTCCCCGCGTCGGGACCTCGCGCCGAGGACCAGGGATCCCCGCTCACCCCGTCACACGCGAGGAAATCTATTATTTCCTATTAAATCTCTTCAAATAATCCATTCATCTGATCTTGGAGAAATGCAAAGCGCTCATTAATCATACAACTGGTGAGCACTGATTTACAGATTAATCTAATTAGACCTCATTTGTTTCAGGTGAAAGCAGCTATATTAGCGGAGGCTGCCCGGCGCACAAAGCCCCGCACATGTGGCTCCGTGTCGGAGTCAGGATCAATTACCGGATTGACTTTGCGGCGCTCGCGCCGCTGCCGTTGAGGGTCTGTCAACATTTCCATTACAAATGCAAGCACCGCTTTTAAGGGATTTATTGCTCAGCCATAACGTCGCGTTGGCTCTCGGCATCCCGGATCCGCGGCCGCTGGGTGCTCGGCGAAGCCCCCGGCCGCTTCGAAGGCGCTCGGCCTGGGAGGGGCTTCATGCACGTGAATTTTGTTGAATTAATTCCTGGATTTGAGTCTTTGCAGTCGATGGGAAAAAAGCAGAGTGACTAAATCTCAGCTGTGACCACCGGTCCTCCGCCACCCCCGGGCTGAGATTCGGGGCTAGGGCCCCGAAAAGAGCCCGAGCGATACCTTCCAAATGAGCAATTTGTACTTTTAACCAGAAACTGACCTTTTGGTTTCACACGCGCGCGCTTTGGGCTACCGCTGGATTACGGCGCAGAGCCGAGCATTTAACTGACACGGCAAAAAACGTTAAGCCTGCTTGTAGGATGCGGAGAAAAAACCTCCTAGGATAAAAACCGCCAGAAATGCTTCCTATTTATTTTCATCAGCAGCTAGGTAAATACAATGTAATGGGAATATTTAAAGACCCATAATCTTATTTACATTCTGAGCATGAATACGGCTCCCAGTACGTTGCAGACATCTGTCAGACAAACAGACAAGACTCTGCAAAGATATTTAAAATGCTCTTCTCTTAAACGGCAAGGAAGCTGTTTGGGGATTTTGGCAGGATAGCTGGGTATGACATGTCTTTTTCTTCTTTTTTTTTTTCTCTAGCAAACGATTTCCTCAGCTTCTTACAAGCAGGCTTAAGAAATTCTGTTTGATAGGGTATTTATTAAGAAAATTGAAGTGATAACTCGCGGGCCGATCTAATTTGTCAGGCGTTTCAACTTGGAGCGTTCCCGTCTGCCCGTGCCTCTTTCAGGTGTATTTTAAAGATTTTTCTCCCTCCTCTCATTTCAATGTGAAAATAGGTTAGTCATGTCATATAACACGAAACAAAGTTAAGAATCTCTGTTTAATCTAACGTGTCCGAAGGGCAAATGGAGGGATCATCAAGAGTAGAGCAAAATCGCCTTTCCATGGCCTCTGCCATGCCTCAGCTCTCCCTAACGATTTACAGAGCCGCGAGTCGGATAACAGCAGTGCGGGAGCCGCTTCAGCAAGTGCAGCAGCACCGTGCGCTCGGCGACGCTCCGCAGCCTCGGACCTCTCTGCCCCGGCGGGAGGAGCTGGGCCAGGACGCGGCTCCGCTGGTCGTGGGGTGGTGGGAACCCAACCAGCCAGGTCACCCGGTTGCACCACGCTGCGTTACACTTAGACGGTGGTGACCAAGGAGAAATGGGGCCCTTTAGGCTACTCCAAGTGTCTCCATGTTACACCTTCCTCTTTCCAAACTGGGCTTTTTCTTCCCCTTTTTCGAGACACGCTTTACAACACAATCCGAATCATTCTTGCTAGGCTAATGCAAAGCGAAGTCTCCCTTTCAGTCTGTGAGATAGTCACGTGGCTTCTTCCAGCAGCACTTCCACCAGTCGCCTTGCAGGGATTTCATGGAGGGCACCTTATTGCGGAAGCTGAGGCCAACTGGAGATGACAGATGCTGTCCTACCACTTAACTCTGCAGAGCTGTGGGCATTAGCTACAATTTCATTTGTGAACTTTTCTTCAGAAGAAGATAATCTGGGGTTGATACATGTGCATATCTATCTGAAGGGTTTTGCAGAAGTGGGGAGAAAATTTCAGAAGCATTTGCCTCATGCATTGCCAAGGGACCTTTGCTACCATTGCATTTATCTTCTCAGTCACAACCAAAGGTGTCTCCTGCCTACCCGGGTAATCGAGGGCCCAGGCTGGTAGTGTCACTTCTCTCTGCTGTGTTTCCTTTCACTAGGAGAGCTCGAATAAATAACTCATCTTTTGCCCCCGTTGCTATGTGCTCCTAGTTGAACTCCAAGCTAGGTATGTTATCCAAAACTTTTCCTCTAAGGAAAAAGTCCTTATGACTAAGGAGCAGATAATGCTTTGCAGACTGTTATTAAGTAATAGCGAGGAGAAGCAGATGCCGATACCGGGAGCAAATCCCGCTGCGGACACGCGATCAGCCCCATCCCATGGAGCTGCAGCCCCTGCTCCCTTCCCGCAGCAGAGCGGAGTAGGCGGCTCGAGTCACTGGGAGGTGGGTCAGCAGCAGAGGAAGTCTGCCCTTCTCCCGGGACGCAGCCCTGCCCGTATCTGCTGGCCGCCTTCCCCTGCCTGGCATCGCGGCGAGGCGTTGGGCGCGCGGAGGGCTCGGTGGCCGCCCCCGCTGCCCGGGACGGGACCGCCGGGCTCGCGGCCCCGCACCGCTCCCGCGGTGCTGCAGCGTCCCGCGTCGTTCCGCTGGGGATGCTGACGATCTCGCTGCCTTCCCGGAGAGCTTCTCGGTGCCTGTTTTCAACCGCTCAACACAATATTGCTGCATAATTTGGAGTGTCTCCTCTTCATTTTTTTGGATGCGAGACTTAGCAACAGAGAAAGGTGCTAAAGAGAGACAAAACTTGTGTGGGTGGCTGGAGATTAGCCATTTGGAAATCTATCCTTTTCTTTGTACCACAAGCTGTTTTCGTGTTTCCACTCCAAATTGCTATACTCGGGTGCTAGCGCTCCGGTGCGGATGCCTCGCTCCGACCCCCGGCACCGCTGAGGGGCATCGCGGCGAGGGACGCTTTGCATCCCGGCATCCGCCTCGCGCGCCGACGGGACGGCGTCGGCCCTCGCTCCGCGGCTCTGCCGGGCGCCCTCCCCTCGCCGCCCTCGCTGCTGCGAAACGCAGACCTCCCCTTATCAAACACCGCTAAACCGGCTCTTCATTTCCCAAGACAAATATGAACAGAAACACAACCAAACATGTACTGTATTAAAATCATTGATTCACAATATTTAAATTTCCAGCTAGCCTCCAATTAGCAGGCTTTCCAATATTTGAACAGAAGACCATTTTAATGCAATTACAAACACATTTTAGGCATCTAAATTTTTTGCATAATTAGTTCCCTATTAAACTATTTATGTAGCCCTTTTTCCATCAGAAACAGAGAAAGCAGAACAATTTTATTCCTTACTGTTACAATAATTAACTATGCAAGTAGAACAGCATATTAATAGAGTATAATTTGTTTACATTTAAAAGAAAATTGTGTTAGATTAGCATAGCAAAAGACTATTTCCATATCCAGGCAGTAATATGCAGGCCTAATAGCAATTTACAGTGTAGTTAAAGAATATTATTAATAAAGTAATACAGTGTAATTCTGTTTGCCCCCACCATATTTCACAATGTCCTTAATTACAGCTAATTCCATCGGGACTAATTTGGGTGTTATTAAGCAGGAGACACRGGAATCTTAAATACAACCTTTGTTAATAATGAAGTTAGAAAGTTACTGGGGAGAGCATGATTATAAAAAAATTAGCACTTTGCACGCACTTTGGGAGGAAGCCCCGCGTTTCCGCAGGACCCCTCGGTTTTGGGCTAAAGCGGGCGGAAAGGGGCGTTTGAGGGAGGTGCGCTGGCAGACGGACCTGCAGACCGTGAGTCCGCAGCCCGTGTCCGCAGCGCGACGACCGGTGAAAGCAGAGGCACGGTCCCCGCTCGTCACCAACGTCCCGCCGGCACCAACGCCAGCTTTGTGCAGGAATCCCCGCTCCGGCGGGTATTCCCATCTGCGCCCTACACGCCATTCCTGTTCGCAGCCCTGAACTTTCCCTGTGAATCAGTGCTTCTGCGTGAATCATCCTTCACAAAAATTACCTTCCATGTGTATGGATTCTTCCTGCCTCGCCTGCTTTCTCCCACCTCTCTCGCCGCGCTTCCTTAGCAGTTCAGAGGGGGTAAATTGGGATGTTGCTGCTCCACCAAAGTCAAGGTTGTCTGTGCTTAATGCCACCCTGCATCTACCCCGGGATAAATGACCTCCGGGTCCGAACAGCCTTTTCCCCGCACTGCACCCGATGGTGACATGCCGCTCTATAGCTATTTCCACAGCAACAAGGAACAGCTATGGGTGTCTGCAGGACTCCAAGCATCTCCTTTTCCCATGGGAGCAGGCAGGAGCAGTGGGGATTTGGGGGTTGTCCGGATTTTGCCGTAGCAGTGGATGAGTGTCCCTGCCAGCCTCACACAGGGGTACGTTCCCGCACTGGGTCTGGCCGCAAAGGAGAGGATTTGGGGTAATCCAAAGTGTGCAATGCAACAGGGGCCATGCAGGGAGCTTCTCCGATCTCTGTGGCCAGTATATAAGCGTTCACATGAGATATTTAGAAGATTTAAGCAGCTTCTGGCTGGTATGGCCTGAAGAGCTGGGCCAGAGCATTCAGAGGGAGGAGCAGTGATGGGGAAAAGCAGAAGTTGCCGCCCAGGACCTGCACGGTCCTTAGGTGCACATGAAACACCATGAAGCCACTGGTCCAAAAGTGGCCACCAACCACGTGGCTGTCAAGGGTGAGGGAGACGGTACGTGAATCACGTGTTGTCTCAGTTACCTCCAGTGTGAGCTGTTATTTTTATTTAATTAGATCTTCATGTTACACAGCATACGAAAATTGCAGTAGCGATAGATGGGAGAGAAAGTAACAGTTGTGCCTGGGAAACCATGCACGAGGCAAGCACTCACGCCAGCGCCGGGCAGAAAAACCACCCCGGCAGGTCCTTGCACACCCCTTTGCAGCCGAGTTTCTTGCTGCTGTTGCGATTGCTGCCATTTTAAAACCAGCTGGAGATGGTTACTATTTTTTCTGTGTTTTTTCTTTGAATTTTATCCTGCCCAAAAACTTTTGGGGCTGCCTCGAGCCCCCGCTGTCGCGCTGAGCCTGCGGGGCATCTCCGTGTGCGATGCTCACTAGCTACCCGTCATTGGCGGCATGAGCTGTCAGTTCTCCCTTGCTGCAGTGTCTGCGTTGCCCATTGACCAACCCAACTTTCCCAAATTCCTTGGGTATTTTATAAATAGGAAGGCATAAACCAACAACCAGGTTTGCTCTTTTTCTCCCTGCATATCCCCATGAAGTCAGACGACTCGCAAGGAGAACTGCTTCCTGCAAGCATGATTTTGCCGGGAGAAGGTTATTCCTTCTATGGGCAATCAAGATGTTTTCCGTTCCCATATTTAGATGCACATCAGTGCACTGGGTTAGATTTCCCCGCACGGCAGCATGCCCCGGCATATGTTTCCAAGGCGCCGAATACACATCCCATCATGCTAAAATGATTTGTGGCAAAACCACACAAAGCCCAAGTAAGTGATTTTTTTTAATTGTGCTCTTGCAAGCAATTGCACTGCTCCTTTTCTGTTGCCGAAAATCCCTCTGGGGAAGCGGTACCTGTCGGGTGTCACTGCTCCCTCTGGAAGTACCACCGGGCTGTGTCCCACCGCCAGCGCCGGGGACGGAAATAGCAGCAGGGAAGATCAAGTGTGCAATGAAACGCTGTTTTAAAATACGTTTTTAGGTGCTTTTTTTTTTTTTTTTTTTTTGAGGGAAAGGGTTGTTGATGAAATCCTGGCAGGTAAAAGGCAGCGTGCACGCGCAGGCCCCGGCAGCCGGCGCGCGGAGCCAGCTCTGCGGAGGGCACGAGGCTGCCACGGCCCAGCGGGGGACGGGGATGCTTTTGTTCAAAATTTATCAGCCGTGAGCTTTTATCCGTGGGGATTCCCATTTCGGTTCCTGCTCTCCTGGCGGACATGATGGTTATTGTGGAAACTCCTGGCGCTTTGCTCCCCCTTCCCCAACTGCACGGGGATATTCCTCCATTTCAGACCCTTTCAGAGCAGGCTATCAACCGAGCGGCGGGGAGCGCGTTATAGACCAAGAGTAGCTGGAGGGAGTTTAGTCAACACAAAAATAGCTTGTTTTAGTAACCTGAAAACATATGACTAATGCCTTTCAAGTTAGACTTATTCTCCAAGTATATTTAGTCATCCAGACTACCCAGATAAATGCCCTTTGTTTCAACACAAGTGCAAAACACCCATTCAAGTGCTGCATAATCCAGAGTTCAGATAAACTCTTTATACTAGAACTGCAGCTATCTGCAGCCCGTTTCTCTGAACACTGCTTTTAAAGAGTTTTCTGGGTTTTTTCTTTTTTTTTTTCCTTTTATTTTTTCAAGTTATCTTATTCTCAGTAGAATTGGCCAAATAGTGCTCAGAAGTGTTCATTTAAATTCAGGACTGCAGAGACCACTGGTACGAAAATGGTTCAGCAATAATTTGGCCCACCAAAAAAAAATAAAGAAAAAAGAGGAGGAGGAGAAAGAGAGAAATCGTAGCTGTATCTTCATATCCTGCAGATGGCTAATATTCATATGTAACTGTCAGGCATATCACAATGCCAAGCTCAAAAGCAGAGTGCATCAGCTTGTTCTTGCATCTGAGCCATTAAAACCCAATGGGTCTCCTGCGCAACGATCACATACTGTACCCGGGAACTGGCAGGCGCCGGGATGCGGCAGATTCCAACCGTTCCCAGGCTTCGGAAAATGTGAAAAGCCGAAGCCGCCGCGAGTCTGAGGGGAGCGTTTCCTGCTCTGGGTACACAGATTTGTCATGAATATTTGCTCCAGGAGGTGGAAGAATTCAGGAGTCTGTGGGAGTCGGTCCACCCCTGCCTGCTCCACCTTTAGGACTTCCGAAACACAGCTGCATTTTCCCTTTGCCAGCCTCTCGTCCCTGCAGCGCTAGACCCAGGGAATTTTAATTTGTCTCAATCTGGGCTCTGCTTCCTTTTAGGGGTGGCCCCTGCTTTGGTGCCTCGTGCAGTCGGTGAGCTCTCTGCATCCCAGGGCACGCTTTAACTGCAAAATGCAGAATGGGAATGGAGAAACGGTGGGAAGACAAAAGAAGAGGGAAAAAAATCGAGGCTAAACCTGTTTTATTTAGGAGTGGTGTGATGTCCCTTCATAAAAGGCAACGGCTCTGCATATGCAATTCAATGTCTTGGTAGCTGCTTTTGCTGCACTCGTCCCACCCCACGAGGCCACGTGGGCAAGGCCACCTGGGCCAAGGCCACTGCCCACCCTGGCTGCTGCTGGTGCTCCTCCTCGCAGGGGACCTTCCTCGCATGCCACGTGCCGATGGGGACGGTAAATGGGGCCGGGTGTGTGAGCAGCCACCGAACCACCTCATGCAGCTCGGTACCAGAAGCGTTAGCACTAATTTTGGCCATTTTTTCATGCATGTCCAAACTATTTAATTTTTTTTTGAAATAGAGTGTCACAAAGCCCTAGTGCAAATGCTTCACTGCAGTGAGCAGATAGGACTCCTCACTCTTCCAGGGGGAGGATGCTGTTCCCAGCCTGTGTTTCCTCCATATATTTCAGAATAGTCTCAATACAGACTTTTGGCCCTGTTTCTGGGCTTCAGCTTTACCACGTGCTCCACTGGCATGTCTCCTGCATGGAGAGAAGGCACGTGTTAGAGAGCAACCAAAGCGCTGTCATCCCGACCATGGGCAACGCCACTTCGGTCCCCAATGATGCTGCGCAGGGGAAGCCGTGCAGCCGGATGGCATCGTGTGCTGAAGTGTCCAGGACACGGGCTGAGCAGGTTGCATGGGAGCTGCCCTCCTCATGGGCCATCCTCACCAGCCTGGCTTCACCAAGAAGCTGCCTTCAGCCTTCAACCACAGCAGGAACTCTTCCTCCTCCTCTTCTTCCTCTTCCTCGGGGGGGAGGAGCGGAGGGGATGTCGCGTGAACAGCTGCACAACCAGCCCTGGCTCAGCAAAGTCCTCGGCAGAGGACAGCAGATTACCTTGGGCACGAGATTGAGGGTTATGGTTAGCATGGTGCCATGGTGGTGTCAGCACGGAGGGATTTCGGTATGGGTGCAGGGCGCGTTACAAGTCACAGTATTACCGCGCTATCAGGATACTGCTCGTTTGCAGAGCCGTAATTTCCCGTCGTTGCAAGCGGCTTGTTCCAGCCTCGTCTCTGTCTTCCTCGGTAGCTGCCAGCTTTTACAGAAGCCCAGCACAATCTTTCTCCAATAAATCCTCCTAACAATGAAATTTTAATAGCGCTCAAAACAATAGGCTCAATTTTCTTTTTTTTTGCTGTTAATAGTGCCCTGCGTTGCATGCACGAAGCACAAAAGCGCCTTTTGTGCAAACCCTGGCAGAACCTGCGTTTGCAGCCGGCGCGGGGAGGGCCCCGCCGGCACTGGCAGCGTTTCTGCCTGGCAGGCGCTGGGGGGGCCGACAGCCCCTCCGAGCCCCCAGGGCCGACAGCCCCTCCGAGCCCCCAGCCCCGAAGGCGGGTGCGTTATCTGCTCCCCACGCCACGCGCTATGCTCCCCGCGTGCACGGCATTCCCCGGCGCACCCAGGCCTCCTCTCTGGCTCAGAGCAATTAACACATTTGCTTTGGGGGAAAAATTGCACCACGACGTTTGCACTGCCCTCTCGGCACACTGAGAAACCCACCCATAACAGATACCCACATTATTTACTTTGACACGTGACTTCCCAAATACACTCACGGTGCAACATGTTGGGTTTAGTGGGGTTCATCCAAGGATGAGTCTGGCCTCATCTCTCTTGTCAGCATGATTTACTGAAATAAATTAATCTCTATTTACAATTTCATTCTTTTTTTTTAATTGTTTCTAGGCTGTGATGCTAAAGGTTTATAACCATCATAATTGCAAGAGGATAAGAATTAATGAGCAAAAGGAAGAGCTAATGTCCATATTTTATCTTTCATGGAACTGAATTGATATTCATCACTTGGGTTTGAAAGCAATTTGTCTGGATTAAAAAATAGGAAATCAAAAAAAACAAGTAAATCAAACTCAGCTTGTTTTTCCCTTAGCAATGCCAGATTCCAAGACTATTTTACTCTTTTTTCCAAATGTATAGATACTTTGAATATATATTGATAAAGTATTTTTCCTTGTGTTTATCCTTACAATTGTTGATCTGGTCTCCTACATCTCCACTTGCTTTCACAAGTCAATAGCTGTTTTCCTACCAGCATTACTCTGCCAGCTTTTTTTCTTCACAGTTATTTCAAAATTTGCCTGATTTCTCTGAATGAGCAAGGTGTTTCTTTAATGCAATTTTGGGGCAGAGTTCTGCAAATATTTCAGTTTGGGAAGGCGCTGGGGCTGCCTGGGGCTGTCGCAGAGGGACCGCAGGGTTTGCTCAGCCTCTCCCGCGACGCCGCTCAGTGCAGGAGCCCAGAGCTGCCCTCACGCAAACTGGAGATGGGTCTGGACCCTAAGAAAAAGAGATACCTATGTGTTATGAGCACCGGTATCTCTCCTTTGGAGTCAAGTTTCAGTGTGACATGACTGAAAAATGCATCCATAAATTTTGGTTTAAATAGAAAGTATTTTTCTAAAACAAGACATTAATTTTCTTGATTCAATAATTACATGGGCATAAAAGTGAGTTTTCACAGACACTGACACCCAAAGAAACTCAGAAGTAGGTATCCTTGTGACCTGGTGAAATCAGCCTGTCTGTGGGACATATTTCAGTCTCTAAGCCTGATCTGCAACCACCTGAGGTCCCGTCCAACAGCCCACCCGCAGCCCTGCCCTCCTTCCATCAGGAAAAGTGCAACAAGGATTGCCAAGTGCATTTAATTGCTATTAAGGACTTTCAACAAAAAAAAAATGCAAATGTTTCTGTCCTAGAATAACATGTTTTTTTCTTCATTCGTTGAAATGACCTGTATGGTCTGGGTTTTCTTTTTGTGGGGAGAGAAGTGCTGGGAGGAATGGGTAAGTATTGCCTTTTTATATTCAAATTACGTTACTAAGACAAGTCTAAATAACATACGTCAGTTGATATGGTACTTCAGCATGTATTTTGCTACTGTCTTTTGGGCTAAAAAAATTGAATCACCTTTGAGTAATTTGATACGACTTTAATTAGACTCAGTGTTTAATACAACAGCACACTAATACGACAACGCCTCTTCTCTGGCAAGAAGAGTCCTAAAGATGTACTTAGTCCACATGTTCCTCAGTGCTTTTCCTTGGTGAATCACACCATTTTTGTCTTTATAAATACATAGGTGTGATTCAAACATTGCCTCAAAAGGCAAAACTACTGTATATAGCCACTGTTCTACCAGGTGCTAAAAACATATTATGAAAGCCATAGAATCTGTCATGAAAATGTAATTTTACATAAGTTAAGGAGTCCTAAAGAGCCATGTGGCAGCCGTAGACAGAAAGTCCAACACAGATAATATTGATAAGGGCTGAAGACCCAACGCCATGAAGAGCAGGTGCCGCAGACAGTGATACTGGGCTGTGCTAAGGTGATGCTCTGGCTCTGTTACCCAGTATATGCAGGTTATAAATCATTCCTTGCCTCCTTCTTCTACCCGCCGGACACAATACTGGTGCTGCTCCAAAAATATAAATAAAGCCAAACTTAGGCTGACTTCTTTAGAAGTTAGTGATTTGTTAAGTAAAGTCTCTGAAATGCAAAATGCAACTTACAGAAAATCAGCTGTCTATGCAAAGCCCCGTTTTATGTTGCTATGCTTTGCCCAGGACAGATAGCTCCTACCTCACTTGGCAAGTGAACGGTATTAGCAATGTGAAACGTAGCTGAGGAAACAATCTTTGGGAATATCATTTTAGCATTTTCTGCAACAGAGAAATAAAGAGGGGTGAGGAGGGACCATGAGCACTCAGAGGCAAAGTTTGTTTCCCACTGTACGGTAGCCAGAAACACAGGTGATTCCCCAGGCACCGGGCTGCTATGAATAAAATTAATAACTAATGCTGTAGAGTAATTAATGCTGTGGGGGTTAAAGGCATTGCTGTTGTGTACGAAGCTGCAGTTACTCAGTGGGGACACAGCCTCTCATGAGCTTCAGCCCACAGAGCACAGCCCTGCAAAAGCATCCCTGCTCAGCTTCCCAAACATCCCGCTCAGCATCCCTGCTCAGCATCCCATACATCTCGCTCGGCATCCCAAACATCCCACTCAGCATCCCATAGGCTGCACTCAGCATCCCCAACGTCCTGTTCAGCCTCCCATACAAGGTCCTGCTCACCATCCCCACTCAGCATCCCATATATCCCACTCAGCATCTCGTAAAATGTCCCACTCAGCATTCCTGCTCAGCATCCCATACATCCTGCTCAGCATCCTGCACAATGTCCTGCTCAGCATCCCCGCACAGCATCCCATACGTCCCACTCAGCATTCTCATTCGGCATCCCGTACAACATCCCACTCAGCATCCTGCACAACGTCCCGCTCAGCATCCCGTACAATGTCCTACTTAGCATCCCTGCTCAGCATCCCGCAAAATGTCCTGCTCATTGTCCCTGCTCAGCATCCCATATGTCCCACTCAGCATCCCCATTCAGCATCCCGTACAACATCCCACTCAGCATCCAGCTCAGCATCCCCACTCAGCATCCTGTACCATGTCCCACTCAGCGTCCCGGTCACGCTGGGCCGGCGTGCTCAGGGAGTGCCGGGGCACCTCGCTCTGCCGGGCCGGGGCATCCCTGAGATCTTGGGCATGCCCGCAGGAAAGACCCTGCATAAGCCCAAAGTGCATTTGCCTCGTTATCCTCCCGTCACATTCAGCATTTTCAAACAATTTGACTCCTTGCTTTGCTGCCTTTTGTTGGTGCCGGCATTACAAGATTACTGTCTCTTATTTAGTCTTTTTTTTCCGAGAGATGCTTTCAGATACACTGATTTCTCCCAGCACTGGTTAAAATGTGCCTCTGGCAGCAGCACTTCCCTGGTGACACGTTCAAACGCCTGGAGCAGAGTAACCATACCGACCGTCGGCTTGCGCTGAGTGGACGACAGCAGCACTGCACCACGGCAGCTTTTATTCCCCACAAAGATGGGCAAAGTCATCAAGCCCAAGTTAATGTGTAGGCTGGAAATACTTGTCCCAAATAACAGGATAGTTTACAACCCATCCCTACTTTTGACATGCTGATATCCTCAAATAGCAACAATAAAGCTTCTGTCTTCTTTCAAGATATTTGTCATCTTTTGATCTTAAGCCAGAAAAAATTGAATTCTGGGAGATCAAAACTACAAAACTGATAGCTTATATCCTCAGCAAGTGCTTATCGAGTGTAATCCAGAAAGATGGCACATTTCAAAAGTGACAGGGAATAAAGTTCAGCTTACTGAAAAAAAAGTAAACAAACTTCAAACAGAAGTCACTTCAGCAGCCCAGGAATTTCTTTCTAATGCTATGCTAAAAAAAATGATCCTTTTCTATTAGTGGATAGAAATAATGTCTGATTTTTAAATGAAATTGCCCCAAAGTGCAGCAGCCTGGCCTTTGGGGGGAAAGGTAGACCCGTCGCCTTTGTACCGCGGCGGCGGGCGGCCTGGAGGCCGTTTCCCCGGGGAAGACCTGGCGTCGGCCCGCCCGGGCGCTTGGCGTGGGGGGGGGGGGGGGAGACCTTTACGTTTAAGCTTGGTCTATCCAATATCTCCTGTCCCTTGCGGCCACCGCTGGACTCGGTTCCTCTTCTCCTTGCAGACACCCAACGCGGACGGCACGCCGTGAAGCCGCTCCAGAGCAGCGGTTGGCTTGCAGATGTCATGGAGGGGACATCCGAGTTCATTAAAAGCATCCCGCGCCGGGGCGCTCGGCCCCGTCGGATCCCCGCCCCGCTCCGGCGCTGAGCTCCGGTGTCCCCTGTCATCACCCCACCATCTTCTCCAGAGAGGGAGGGAGGAAAAAAATAACCTGGGCAAATAATAATGAAAAAATCTAAGAATCTGAAAAACCTTTTTATCAGCACCGAGGCTGCAAGGCACGCAGAAGAAAACAAAGTCAGCAGCAGTTGTAAATTGTCTGGAAACCATAAATTAAAATTAAAGAGTTCAAATATGATATAAAATCATTTAATCTGGATGATTTATGCTCGTTCTCAGATGCAATTATTTACTAACGCTTCTGTTTATTGCTCTTTTGACTTTTTTAATTACTGTATTCCAAAAATTCAATTACCGAGTGTAGTATATATTTCAAGCAATAGTATTGTAAATAAAAAGAGTACCAATTAATAATGTGCTTAGTCTAGCAAAGCTAAATCAAGTGTAATACAAAATGCCTGGAAACTTGATCAGGGGTTGAAAAATAATAGAGAAGATCCCATCTTGCGGTGCTGAGAAATCCGCACACCCACGTAAGAGTAAGAGAGACGTTAAGCGGGCAAAAGCCTTGGTGATGCTTTGTCCACCGAAGACGCCAAAGCCCGAGGACTAGGGTGGGTTACCAGCGTCTCTGGGCCTGGTTATGGTGTGGGCTGCTCAGCCCGCGAGTTGTATTTCGGTTCCTGCCCGCAGCCGTGGGCCGGAGCAGCCCCGGGCTCACGGCACGGGCGGCCCTACTCCCTAGCAAGCGCCGGTCAAGACGTGGTGACCACAGGGCTGGGGGAGGAAGGCTCCAGCGCGACAGCAGAGCAGCCACGGCGCGAGCCCTTGCCACATGTGGAGCTGGGTCATCCATCCCTGGAGCCAAAGCGGGTCCGTATGGCTTGCAGTGGCTCTGAAACAGCCCAAAGTAGGTGCTTACATACCATAATTTGGACCTAAGAGCCATCAGCAGCGTGTCCTTAGTCCCCTCCATCAGAAGTTGGAGTCACGGGCATCACGCAAGGGGCCAAGCACAGCCCATTCGCCGGGCAGGGGTCACCGAGCGACACAGGGTGTCAGCGCGTGGGTGAAACCCGGGTATGTTTTCATAATAAACATTTTGTCCTTTTATCTTGTTCTGTGTCGACAGCCTTCAGCATTACTGGAAAAATCAATTTCTAGTCACCTTAGGAGAATTGCTCAACAAATATTCCGTCTGAAAAGACCTTTGCTTGTAAATGATATTTGCTTTTTCTCTACATAAATATATATATATGCTAGTAAAATAGTGACATGGGTGAATGTGCGTGCTGTGTAAAATGCTATAGGTGAACGCCACCCACGTGACACGACATTCCTCTGAAAGAAAGGCCTGCCGTAATATCTCAATGCAGGAAAAATGTATTTTTCCATGGCCTCATTCTCAGAAATGGTGGAATTTATTTTGGCTGGGGGGTGGGGGGGAATAAGTCATCTGGAGATTGGCACACAGTAGGAAAAATTGGCAAACTTAAAAGCAGCTGAAAACAACGTTTTATAATTGCAAGTGTCCAGCGACTGTAGTGATGGAGGGATCTCTCCCCACCCCCCATCCACCATCTGCAATCCCCGCCGTTTGCACTGATCACTTCAGCGATATGCGTCGGCTCCGGTCGCTGCTTTGAATAAATATAACTTTATTAACGGGTGAGAAACCTGACTGAGGCGTATGGTCACCAGGCTTGGGGCTGCTCCAGGCCTCCCCTCAGACTGGTTTGCTTTGGAAGTGGCCCCTTATCACTTAAATACAACCAAAAAAAGGTTTACTGCTGTGCATGGAGCTAATTTCTCTTCCTGCGTCTCGTGACCACTAAATCTATCAGCTCGTGGTCTGGCAGCACCAGCGTTTCACATGTAACGGGGTACTAGAAGCGGTGATTTGTGAAACGTGATAGCTGCTCTGTCTGTAAAAGCTGGAGCTCACATAAAATTGTAGAATTTTAAAAGCAATAAGTAAAACTACAACCAGAACCCAAGAAAGCGCTCTCCAAATCGTCTTCTGTCCTCAGGAAGAAAAAAAAGACTTCTAAACTGGAACTGATTCTTGTAAAACCGTCATAAAAAAATGAATCCAAACACATAGAAACATCTGTTGTGAAGCACCAGCTTTCTTCGAACGAGTCCAGCCTGGGAGCTCTGTGCCTGGCCGTGTCCCACGACGAGAGAAGCCCTCTGAGATGTTCCTACCCCGCGTTGCAGTGCCGGCTGCAGGGGATGTCTGACGCCATGGAGGGACATCGACGCTGCTCCCTGATCATGTCTTAGCATGGGCTGGGATTCAACGTGCCTTGGCATCGCTCCTCCAACACACATGGTGCTGTGGGTCAGCAGCAATGGAGCAAAGCTGGGCTCGGCTTGGAGGATGCTGCTGCTTGGAAAGGCCACGGTGGCCCAGCAGACTGAGCACGCGTTGGGCAACGGAGACAAGAGCGCTGTTGTCTCACCTAGGCTGGAGAGGACACGTGGCCCTTGGCCATGCTGATGTCCTGTGCCTCTTTTGCACCGGCTGTCCCCCGCTCATACCGCCTTGGCAAGGCTCCTCCAAGGTCTTTGGATGAAAAATGCTTTCTAAGGGTAAAGAAAAGGCTGGGGCAAAACCTGCAAATCCCTCGCCCCTCCTAAAATATCCAAATACAAAAAAAAAAAAAAAATCACTAGAACTTGTTATTTTGAAACTTCTCGATCAGTTACAGCAAAATATCACTACTATTTCTGTTCACGAGAGCTAAGAAGAACCGCCGGCTACACGAAGGCGGACACCGCACCGGCTGCCTCCGCTTTCCGCAGGCTCTGCGGCCAGCGAGCTTTGCAGTGGGAAGGGGGTGAGAAGGAGCTCATGGGGCTGGGGTCTAATTAACACTGCTGATTTAATCACTCTTAGCTAACGAGGTGCTGCTGGGAGAGCCCGCACGGCCGGGCCGAGCGCAGGCGAGCGTTTGTTTCCCAGCCCCGGATCCGGGCGTTTTGGGAGCACCTTTGCCTCCGACACGCTCAGGTGTCTCCAGCACCTGACCCTCCTCATTCCTGCGGCCGTGCCGGGGACCGGGGTGTCAGGGCTTTCCGCACCGCCTCCTTATTAATGGCAGTCATATGGCTAAATCCCCCCGCGCCGCGCTGTGCCGCGCGCTTCCCGCCGCGCGCCCATATGGCCGCGAGGCCTCGGTGCGCGGTGTGGCTGAAGGTACCGACCGGCTTAATGAGAATATTAAACTGATTTACAGTTCCTAAATAATAGGTATCATTAAGCTAACTCTGCTCAAAAAGGGTTTTGACACACGGACGCTTGCAGCTATAACATATGGAGCAAAATCCTGAGCAGTCAGCAAAGACCCGCAGCGGCAGCCTGGAGCGGGACGTGAGAGCACCTGAAGACGGATGGGCGCACGGCCACGAAGCGCGGCGAGGTGAAGGGCATCCCGAGGAGCCAAGACCTCCGGGTGCCTGCTGCTTCGCCTGTCCTACGTGCAAGGAACTGGCTGCTGGATAATCCCGGTGGAAGCGGGCTTGGGCGCAAAGGGCGAGCTGGCTGGTGGGATGCTGCCAAGCCCCATCCCAGCTTGAGGTCACCTCTTGGTGACCGGCGGGTCTTGATCAGCTGTCCCCATGCAGAAGATTTGGTCCACGCAGTCACACCGGGGACAGGACRGGCGTGTGTGACATAAGTAAGATAAAGTCTGCCAGGGAGAATCTCTCTGTGGGATTTCCCCTTCCTCTGCCATTTCTCCCCAAATTTGCTCACTTCCATTTTGAGTCCCATCATGGTTCAGAAATATTTTAGAAGGTTTGACACCTATTAGCTGGTTTTGCATCCAGAGATGGCAAGGCTGACTTTTTTAACATTTCAGCATGAAAATTTATTTTCTTCTAAATTAAATTCTAAAGGTTTTAGCTCCTGATGCAAAATAAGCCCCTAAGGGGGGTTTGCACCAAAGGAGAAACCACTAAGGAAAACAGTATTTCTCATGGTTTTTGAATAGAAAATAGAGGAGAAACCAAGAAGGGAGGGGGTCAGAGATGGAAAGTGTTGCTATCTGTCAGGTCTTAATGCAAAATAATAGGAAAATATTTGGATCCACACCTCCGAACCTGGTCTTCCCGGAGCAGACAATTCAAAACTGAGGCTTTCTGCGTCCTGTAAAACAACGTGCTACCAAGGACGAAGATGGAAAACACACTGATTTTCGACAATGGTTTGAGGATGTCTCGGGGTGGAGGGGGAGGTTATTGCAGAGTTTTCTTTGTGTTCATAGGAAAACCGTTCCAGATGGTGGGTTTGGAGGAATTTACACCCAGACCAGATGCAGGCGGGTTAGTCTAGACTTGTTTCTGCAACGGGATAGATGCAAAAACTTGTCATGTGAAAAAAGTCCCTGAATTAAGGATTTCATTTAAAAAAGTTATCAGCTAAATAGAAACGTGCTACGTGGCTAGCAAAAAGTATTAAAACATATTTACACTTGAAAAGAAGTAATTAGTAGTAGTTTAATCACTACAGAAAGTGCCAGACCAGGACAGAGCAATGAGTGTAAATAGATAGAGACAACAGAGATTTATTATTAAATTAAAGTCACTTAATTACTGCAAATGTTAAATATGCAGTTTTCTGACATTTAAATGATATTTTTCACCAAAATTAAAAAGAATTGTCCACTCTGAATTCCCACTTCTTAGACAGCATGTAAATGTCAGTCCTAAATTAAAGTTAACTAGAATCGGTGTCTGCTATACATTTAAGAAAGATTTAATTAGAATCAATAAACCACTTTTTATTGAAGTTTCCAACGTGTTCTATTATTCTAAACATACCAAAAGCTGCTAACGTGCAACGTTCAAAGATTTTAACAGGTTGAGGTCAAAGGGGAGTTTTGGGCCCCGTAAGCTCAATAACACCATCTGCGAGGAGAATACAGCAGGTTTTTGCAGCCGGGGAGAGCAATGCTTTGCTGCCAGAAGAGCAAAGCCGCGCGCTACGTGCAGGGAGGATCCCACGGCCCGGCGGGTCTTGCCTTGCTGAGCGCCACGGCGAGGCCTCGCGGCTGCAAACCCAGCTGCAACCTGTGCCGGATCCTGGCTGCAGCCTGCGTGCACCCACTGCAATCTTCATGCGTCCACCTGCAATGGTAGGGCATCCACCCGCTGCAGCCCACGTGCATCCACCCGCTGCAACCCTCGTTGTGCGGCCACCTGGCTGCATCCCGCATGCGCCCGCCCGGCTGCATCCCGCATGTGCCCGCCCGCTGCAACCCTCGTGCACCCACCTGGCTGCATCCCGCATGCGCCCACCCACTGCAACCCCCCTGCGCCCACCCAGCGCCTCCTCCCCAAGGCCCAAAACATGCCACAGCCAGAGCCCCAACAAGATCCCAGCTGACCCAAACACCCTGCGCAGCGTTTGCCATCTTTCTGCCACCGGCTTGGGCATCGGGGATGCGATAGAGGATTCAACTGGGGGACCAGAACTCGGCTGCTGGGGAGGGTCTGAAAAACTCGATAAATCAGAGCAGGCCCTCGGCTGCGTGAGGTCGGTAAAGTCGCACTGCTTCACGCCAGATGAGCCGCTGGTCCCCGCTCTTCCTTCTCCCTGCGCCTTCCTGGAGAGGCTCCGCTCAAGCTGTGAGGTAAGCAGCCTGCCTTCTTCCTTTCAATTAAAAGCACTATTTTTAACTTAAACACATCCTCCAAACTCCTCAGAGCGTTTTCATAAAAAGTAATCAAAACGTATCTCCCCATGCTTTCGGTTAAAAATGATGGAAAGCCCTTTAACCGGCAGATGTGCGCGTGTCATCGGGGCTGCGGCGAAGAGCCCGCCCCGTCCAGGCGAAGGGTTTCCCGGCCGGAGGCCCAGCGGCACCCGCTGCCTTCGCTGCCTTCCCCTCCAAGCACAAACTCGCCCTGACGTTTTACCTCTGCAGCTTTTCCATGTTGCCGGTTTATTTTTTTTTAAATAATCCTTTCCGCCGCCCGGCTCCCGCACTCCTCATCACCGCTCTGCGGAAGCGATTATGGCAGGGGCTGCTTCACCGTGCGTGCGCTCAGATCAAGATGTAATATGCATTTCATCTCCCCCGACTCCCTGCCCTAAAATAGAGACAAAACATTCTGTAATGTCAGATTGCTTTGAATTAGTTTTAATTTGATTAGAAATATCCCACAAGGCTGCCCTAGTACATAGAGATTATGTATAATTAATGCTGTGATCAATTAGATCTGAATTGTTAGTCCATCAAGAAGCAATAACATGGGCTCTGATTTTCAAAGAGTTTTCCCCTAATCCTCTTGTTCTAGGGCTCTTTATGATGAGACACAAAAGCTCCTAAATTAGGACAACATGATACCACACGCTTTCGGAAAAAAAAAAAAAATCCCTCTGCTTATTATTTATAAAAACGCAGTGGATATATCAGTCCGGCTTCAGCCCGCGTGCGAGCAAGCGCGGCCCCACCTTCCTGCAAAGGGAGCTGCAGCTATTTGAAGCCCGATTGAAACCGCTCCTTCGCTCGTAATTAATTGTCGACGCCATCCCCGGTGTCGTTCCAAAGTGTTCGTCAAAAAGCAGAATTCAGTTCATTTCCTTTTCATCAGCGTTCCCGGCAAGAAAGGGAGCTAAAGCAAATCTTGAGGTTGATTTAATTACTGCAGATCTGCAGCTCGCAGAGGCAACGGGAGAACACGTAAGTGCACCGAGCAGAGAGGTGCTCCTCGCTGCAGCTGCCCACAGTGGAAACCCCTTGTGCCGTATTGCATGTGGTGGAAACCCCTCAGCCCATATTGCGCGTGGTGGAAACCCCTTGCACCATATTGCATGGCCTCCCGCTCTGCCCGCTTCATCCAGGCTACAGCTCGCCAATAGCCAATGTCAGATAGCAGTTTCCAAACATTTTAAAGCAACCTAATATGAGGGTTTTAGAAGGATCTGAGGTTGCAAAGTCAGGGAAAGCCCACACATAGCAATGGGCAAATGGTGGAGCCGTGGCTCTTGGGGCAGAGGCTCTCCTACGGCACCACGTTCGTGCAAAGCTCGCTGCCTCCAAGTGCATCCCGAGGTTAGGAATATGCTAGTGCCGGAAAAAAACTGCAAAGGCATTCGCTTGCCTCCTCCTGCAAACCCCAGCTTACACGTTTCACGGATGCAGCAGAAATGCTTCATCCCGGCTCCACAGATGGCGGAGGAAGCCTACACCTGGCCTCCGCTGGGATTTCAACCTGTGACCTCGGAGACGTGCGAGGAAAATATGTCAGCACTCTTGCAGGAGGCGCGCGCGGGTGCCGCGCCAAGCTGCCTCTCCCAACTCGTGGCAAAGTTACGTGCTGGAAAATGCAGATCAAGGTGGGAATTGTATTCCGGTGTATTACACGAAAAATCCTTAAATAATTCAGAGGAATTTATTATTCAATGAGTAATTCCTACAAAAGCTAAAATCAGGCGGTTGAAGCCCTCAGGAAGGTGTTCCTTCCTAACTGCTACACGTGTCAGTCTGCAAGCTGAGGTATGAATATTTTAAGTAGGACTTTCTATTTTTTTTCCCCTCTTTAACAGACTGTATGTGTCACTGAAGGTCATAGCTAGAACTAGCCAAAACTCTTAATTTGCACTTTGTGAGAAATGTTAACGTTTTGACACTTGCTCCCAGCTGGAAAATAAATGCACAAATGTCTTTAAAATTTCTCATGGAACAGAGTTTCCCCACCAGTTCTTCATTTTTGGATGGTCTCCTATACGTTTTTCAAAATGTCATCTCAGATGTTGGTTTAAATGTTTTTAATGTTTTAATTGTGCATAGTATTTGCATTATTTATACACTATTAATGATCTCGGCAGCAGTAGGATGTGTCGGTGCGGCTGTGTTAAAGTGCCGGACTGCTTCCTCCGCGCCTGCGAATTTGTAAATTCAGCTACGCACAGTCGGGAGCAAAAGAGACTTTGCAAGACCCGTAATGAGCTGTGGGTTCTCGAATAAAATCATAGATCAGGCTTTCAGATCATTCTGGAATAATGCAAAGTACTTAATTCTTGAGAGGATAAAATGTTGCAATTGATACTTAATTGCAAATATCCTTAATGATTAACAAGCAGGATGAAAATAACAAAAGATTGCAGTGTTTTACTGTCTCCTACACTGATATAAGTGTAAATACGTCACACCATTAACACAATAGGAATGTCAAATGAAAACATTAAAAAATCCAAAATGTTTAAAATAGCTAATGAAAACTTTCAATGCACTTTTTTGCTTCAAAATGTTTTTCCTTATCATTTCTTCTGTGTCAAACGTGACACGGTCTCTTGACAGAAGTGGCCTTATTAAAAAAAAGCTTTTTCCAGGAAGGAACCATTTCAAACAGCTTTTTTCTGATCGACTTCAGCCACAGTGTGTCGTGTACGTGGCGCTTGCTTAAAATACGAAATAAAACATTTCGCTTGGGGCTTTTGAAGTTTGCGGCTGGATTAAAAAGGCGTTTTTGTGGCACGGTGGCGAGGCGGGGAGCGGGCAGAGGGGGAGCCCGCTCGCCCAGCTCCGCGCTGCACCGCCGGCCAGTGCTGCCCCGGGAGCTGGAGATTTGGGTGGGATTTACAAGTGGGATTTAATCAAGCATTTCCTGATTTTGCATTTTTTCCACTTTTTTCTTTTTTTTCCTTGCAAAAGCACTAAGGAAACCATTGCAACGGCTCCACGTTAGCCAAGCGGTTTGGTGGCGTGGTTAGATCAAACCCCCGGGACGCCGCGGGACCGAGGGACGGGCGTTTCGCAGGCCAAGCGCGTGTGACTAATTGCCCCAAGCCCTTTGCCTTTTCGTTTTTCAGCATTTTAACAACATCTTTCACCCTTTGGGCTTGCAAGCGCGTGCCCAGGCTGTGCCTGCCCTGCAGCTGCGCGGACTCGGCGCCGTCCTGCACAAGGGCAAAACCAGGGGCTATTAATCTCCCGCCGTGGTCGAGCCTCCCATGCGGGCACCGGCTGTGCGGAAAGAGGAGGCTGAGCCCCGTGTCGGTGGGGCTGGGGTAATTCCCCGCCAGGGAGAAAGGAAAAAAACTGATGCACACGCACACGCACACCCCGAGTCACTTTTCATTATTTTGTGTCACTCATTTCTCATTTGTTGCTATGCATATTGTGCCATTATAACAGGAAATTACATTTGCATCTTGTGTGGCACAAGCATGTTGTGAATATCATAAAAACACATATGGTCATAAATGGTTTAAAAAAAAGGCGATAAAACTGACATTTAGAAAACAGCTTTTGAAAAGAGAAAACATGTTCATAGAGCTTTTGTACATTTCTTCTGTGTGAAAAATCCTGTGGTCTCATTTTAGAAGCTTTTTAGGCAAACTTCTTAATTTTTTTCTTCATATTAGTTTCAATGTTTTAGGAATTTCACTTTGTGTTTTGAGCTCGAACATCCTAAAATCTTGCAGAAGAAATGTGAATGAGTCCACGGAGCCTCCCCTAACGCCGTGCTGTGAGCAGACGTTGTTTCTGTGCGCTCGCCTGGCGTGCGTCTGGCTTTGCTCAGGAGCGCGTGGATTTGAGCACAGCTTTGAGTGAAGCTCTTTGATTTCAGGTAATTTTTGGTAGACACTCCATGGAGCTATGATATTTTTGCGTGCTTAGAAACGGGGTTCAGCTGTGAGGCATATGCAGGTTTGTCACAGAAGCGGAATTTGATCCAGCCTTCCCTGAATTCAGCAGGTATCTGGTGTCGAGCCGGGGGGATTGGTTCAGATCAGCATCACGGTTTATGCAGGACTCCTGGACTGGCAGAAGTCTGTGTGCAGCATAAAATCCTAACTTAAAAAAAAAAGAGGAAAAAAGAAAAAAGGGAAAAAAAGGAGAAAAAAAAGGGATGCTTTTCCTAAGGAAAAGGATTGCACTGCAGGTCAAAAGTCCTAAATTAAAGAGTCAGAAGTCCTTTCAGCACAGAAAGGCATGTGTGGAAAGTGTTATCCTTTTGAAGTATATTCACTGATTTTGTAATTGTTTCACCCCACTCCCTGGTGCTTGCCGGGGTTGACCAGGTGGCTCCCTTTGCAGTGACCCCCCATGCACTGAGCAATTCCCCAAATGCAGCTTTTCTGGCTGCAAGCGGCCGACTCTGCCACCCCGCTCCCGCTGCCCAGGGGAGATTTCTGCTGGTCACTGCTTCGTGCTCCTGGCAGGGACTTGCTCTCGTTTCCCAGCGCTGCAAACCGCAGCCTTTTATCTGCAGCCCCGGACACGGGCCATGACAAGCAGAGCCGACGTGARCATGCCACGCTACAAATCCCCCCGCAATGCGCTTTTGCACAGAAATTATGGTCCTGATGCAGGCTCCAAACACGGATTTCTCGGGTGGGCTGTGCCAAGGCGCCGTCGCTCCTTCTGCTGGGAGCGCGCATGGGAAGCATCGCGGGGAGGAGGACGTCGTGCGATGGCGCCCGACCTGCCATTTTCCAAACCGGTCATCAGGGAGGATCTCAGCGCCGTGCAGCTGTGTGCTCTGCTGGCAAACCATCCATGCTGGGACGTTCAGGGAAGCCTGGATCTGCACGCGGTTCCGTGCAAAAGAGTTCAATTTGCCTGCTTTCCGTAGGGCTGGGGCAAGCACATCACGGACATCTGTCCTGCGTTGGGTGCGTGGACATCTGTCCTGCGTTGRGTGCTCTCCACCGAGCCCTCAGTCCTTCGTGCCGGGTTCCCGGGTTCCYGGGCCTTGTCCTCCTCGTCCTTCCCCGTGCGGGCACCTGAAGGCTGAATCGCATCCAGCCCTGGGTTTGGCCGCTGTTTTCACCTGGTGGGTTTTCTCCCATGGTGGAAGCACGGCTACGGTCAGCCGTCCAACGGGAGAAGGGGAACAGGCTCTGCAGCCTGGAGAAACCCCATCTGCAGACATACGGGGCYGCCAAGGCAGCCTGCCTTGCTTCGATCGCACCAGCCCGCGCCGTGGCTGGGCTTCACGGCCCAGCTCCTCCACCAGCAGAAGTTGGCCTGGTCCTTCCATGTCACCGGTTTGCACCAGCCACGGATCTGACCTTTCTCCAGCCTCGTGGGCTTTCTGCCCCYGGTTCCTCTGCTGGAGCAAGGAGTTCCTGCTCTTGCACTCGTCTTTTCACCCAAGCAGTTCCCAGTTCAYGGTAAATACCCCAAGTTCTCCACTTCTGCTTCAGGAATTAAGAAGGAAACATGGAGACCTTTGCTGTTCCCGCTTCTGGTTTTGCCCGCTGCAGTTCATCAGGAGAGGGAAATAACTCGGCGGGAGGCGGGGGAGGCCGGCGGCTGGGTGCGAGGCTCGCGGCGGGAAGGACTGGCTCCAGTTCCCCCGTGACACAGATGTCCCACACGGCGAGGGATAAAGCAGCAGCTCCTCCGTGACTCATTTCTTCATCTGCTGAATGGAGGCAATTGTTCCACTTCCGCGCGGCAAATAAAAGCGGCAAACGCCCACCCAGCTACCTTCTCCGCCCACCCAGCTACCTTCTCCCCGCCTGCCCTCGGGGCCCTCCCGTCCGTGCTGATGTGCCCCGTCTCCTGCAGCGCTCCCGAAACGCAGCGTCCTCCTCGCGGACCTGGCCTCCACCCCATCGCGCGTCCGCAGGGGCGAGGAGGAGGAGGAGGAAGAGGTCAGAGCCAGCGGGGAGCCCGGGGAAATACCCCCGGGCTCTTCTGTCCAGGAAACAAAAGGGACTTGCAGTCCGACGTTRGGCAGAATTTCTGTGTGAACCCGATGAAAGGCAGAATTTCACCACTTTTAGCTTTCCACAGGAAAACTTGCACCAAAACTTGGAAAAATCGCATTCTAGTATGTCCAGGAGGTGCTGTGCAGAGTCGAGCAGGTCAGCTGCGCCGGTGTCTCCTCCAGCGCGTCCCTCACCGTTGCCTCATTCCTACCGCTCAGTCTGCTTTCCGAGTCTGCCTGCTCTCGCAGCATGGATATGAACATTTTGTGCTTCCTGAATTTAGATAGGTGTCATATTTGTTGCTGAGCACCCATAATTTTTGGAAGAATGTTTATACTGAAAATGGAAACCTGTCATTTCTCTTCACTTCCCTGCTACATTTAATTACATCAGCTATTGTATCTGAACGTTTCACATCTCCTCCGTTAAATTATGATAATGTTGCTCAGATTAAAATGAACACGCATATCAGAAATTCTGTAACCGTATGCAGTTCTCCCCATTCTTTTTTGAATTTCAGCAGGCACAGATCTCTCAATGGAGTTGTACCTTGGATCATAATAAACCATCAAAAATAGGTGAATGATACAGAGAGTTAAATGTTCAGTCCCCTTTTTAGCAAACCACTTTTTTTCTCCCTCTCCTGAGAAATCTAGGGGCTGGAAGCAGGGATCCTTTGGAGCCAAATGTGCTGTGTTTGGAAATTAGCAGGAATTAAGAGAGWGGGAGGAGGAGGGAGAGCCCGTGACCAGGGCAGGAGTGTCCCATGGGCGCAGCAGCGCAGAGCCACGGCCGTGGCAGCCCCTGCGGCCACCAGCTTTGCCAGGGACGGTGCCAGAGTAAAAACAAATAAAAAAATAAAATTAAAGCATTTTGGAGCCTCTCAGGAAGGAATCTRTATCATATCACTCCTATCAATATACCAAAGCTGGATGTGACCCTTGATATTTTTTCCTGAAGCATTATTTTAGGAGGACCTGAATAYTGCTCACCCTGGTGCTTTGTGCTTYGAAAAGGAGGTCAAAAAAGTTCAAATCTCAATCCTATGCTATGTCCCGTAAACACACAATCTACATTTCCAGGGAGCCAAGGTTTATTGCAAGTCTTTTCAAGGTTTTTCAAGCCTCTCCCATCCCCAGTTAAAAAACGGGGCCTCCCGTTGCAAAGTGGCGTTTGCTTACCCAATAGAAATAAAGTTTCTGCCCTAAGCAGCTAATGTTTCCTAACAGAAACGGAGGACTGGCCCGCCCTCGGTGGCAGGCTGCAGGCTGCAGCGGGGACCTTCCCCAGCTGCGGTCGGGGGGCGACGCTGGGGTCTGCTGCCGGCGGGGCCGCGATGCGACGTGCGACCCTGGCTTCTCTCCAGAAAGGTCTCCGTCCCCTGGTAGAGWAAAAACTTACTGCATAAGTATTTTCACTGCATCCTCAGAAAACTGAAGGTAATATTTTTCCAGTCTGYCTGCTCAGTGCTCCCTGCGCATGGGAGGCTCCAGAGGATGGGGGCAGGTTTGCAGGTAAGAACGAGCACAGAGCAAGGGGGCTAAATGATCGTCCATGGAAAAAATCAAATAAAACATAAAATTGCTTTCATGTTCTTTCCTGTGATCTTTAGTGGCACATCCTGCCCACATTTAGGTGTTCAAGCTTCACTGGGGAAAACCTTCATGCATATTTGCTCATAGAGTTGCTGAAAGCAAGCTCTAAACTATACATTTCCAGAAAAGTCCAAAACGTTTTTTATAAAAGAACAAATTCACAGTTCCACCGAGATGCTGGTTGCATGAGTCATACGGTAGTGTTGCTATTTCCTGATAGGATGTCTTATGTAATCTACCAGCTTAGCATAGATTTGGAATTGTATATTTGATTTTAATATTTGCACTTTGCATTCACACTCTTCTGATTAGTTACGTAATTATTTGGTCGGGGAAAAAGAGCTATTCTGCTTGACTTACGTAACCGACCGCTGCAGCGCAAACTGCCTGCTCCACAGTTTGCGATCTGCAGGAACTTCACCCGTCAGGAACTGCTAGATGGAAAACTCACAAATAAGTTTAAATAGCAAGTACGTGCAAGCTGTTGCATGCTTTTTTACCAATCCAAATTTGGATAAAGGAGGATTGGTGCCTGTTTTGCTATATGTCAGACAGTTAAGATACCCAGAGATTTGGGGACAGACTCTAGTAATTGGTAAATTTAACGGAGGACCAGTTTAATAGCGTGGTTTGTAGATAAGTGTGAGGGCGGTGATGTGCCAGGGCTCTCCCATGGCAGCACCTCCACCAGCTCCCGTGCAGAGGGGAAGGCCTGGGAAAGCAGGGTCCTTCGCCGAAACCAGCCTGGTCCTGAGGATGGCTTGGAGGGCGCTGAGGTCTCCATCGAGAGCAAAAGGAACCGCCACGGAAACCAGCTGATTTTCTCTGCATCTTCTCTGCTGTGCCACTAAGCTGAATCGCTCTCCCTGACACTAATAAAGCAGAATTCTTCAGCCGCCCTCCCCGTTTCACCCTCGGTATTTTTAAGAATTTAAAATTAACACTGTATGACTAAATCCAGCCCTGGGCCTAAAGCCAAATGTGCAGCAAGACACTTGCGTGCAAAGCCGTGCGCGGAGGAATGTGTCTGAAATCCAGTGGCAACATCTTCTCCCAGAATCAGGAGAATTAAGAGATTACTGGAAAGGTGGCAGCATTGGCAAGATTTGCATAGGGCATAAGGCAATCAAGTAGCCGGGGCTGGATTTAAGCAAGCGATGGGTCTATCTCCACAAGCTGAGCTCGGAGGAGTTTGTTATACTTGCCAGATGTCGTAAGGAGCTGCAGAGTTAGCTGGAGAAACGCATGTGCGGCAGCAGATCCGTCGGATGATTTGCAATCGCCACTCTCTACTTGGGCTACGATGGCTATGCCGGCGCGACAAGGCATCGCCGGGGGCCATCCAGCGCGGCCTTGCGCGATTGCATTAACCAACACAGCTGAAACCGGGCCGAGAGACCGGGTTGTCTTCTCCCGCGGCTGCTGGAAGAGCCCCGGAGGCCTGCTACTCCGGCAGCTGTGACCGAGGTCTCGTCACTGCTGGTCGGCTTGYGAGGGTAAAAGTGTGTGCAGAGAGCTGTTAGGAGGATTTGGTAGGTTAGAAGAGTTGAGGGAGAAATACCTCATTCTAAGGCAAAGCTGCATCCAAGCGTGCTCATGCTGCTGCATCAGGAGAGACCAGAAATGAAATGGAGCAGGAGAAATTGAGAGCATAGAGAGACTTGGGTTGAGCTGGAGGACACAGCTGGGTCCCGTGGAAGGAGTCAAGGCGCTTGTCCACGTATTAATAGAACTTTTCTGTTTGAAAAAACAGGCAGGGTAACCTAACCGATGTCCCTTTTCAAACGTCCTGGAAATTGGATCTAAAGCAAAGATCCAATGAGGAAGATGAATCATTTGATCAACACAAAGATTCAACAAGGAAGATGAATCATTTGATCAAGACAAAGACCCAGTGAGGAAGATGAATCATTTGGTCAACAGATAAAGTTTTAGCCCCTCCTTCTGTAGCAGGCCCAAGGCTGGCGAACAGCTAGCGTTTGCTGCAAAACCCCAGCATGCCACGTGGAGCACGCCCTGATACCTGCTTTCACTGCACATCCAGGTCATCCTGCAGACGGAGAGCTACATTCGGGTCATAGCTCTCGTATTACTGAGGCACAAACGAGAGGTTAGCAGGGCTTGACTACTGCACGGTAAACAGTCAGCAGGGAAACCAAATCCGTGTTTTCTTCCGTCAGGCTGAGCGTGGGACAAGCCTATTGCATTGGACCCAGCAGGAATTTAAATGATTTTTTTTGTCTAGAACTTCTAATATTAGCATAATACAGCAGCTTACCAGCTAATAATAGCAGCATAAATATTTATTAAAATATAATAATAAGGCAGGCAAAACACTATCCTAAAAAAGGAAAAAAGAAAATGTAAGGGAAAAAAATGACCGTACATGACAGCAGTCGGCCAGGTGGCTGGTGGGTGACTGGAGGACCCTGGCTTGGCCATTGCTTCAGAAGAAATGTCCCCACTTCAGATGTGGGCTTAGGCTTGACCCTTTACCCATCCAAGCTTTTCTCAGTGTGAAACCCAGTGTGCRGGAAGTGCAAGGAGCTGCGGCTACGCCATGGGAAAAGCCACAGGGTCCTCCTCAAGATAGGGATTTGGGGTGGCAATTTGGTCGTGCCAGAGGAAACGCCCTGCAAGAGAAGGATTAGCTGGGGCAGAATTTACGGAGTCAYGTGTAAGTATGCTTTAAGGAAGGGTAAAGTCAAAGCTCACCACGAAAGATCACATGCTGCTGCTGGTAGCATAGCAGGGACATGGGACTCATTTTAGCTTAGTTTTCCCATTTTTTCCTGGAAAAGCTTGTTAGTATTCAGYTGACCAAAAGCTCAAACCTGCCTCTGGAAGGCAGGACCAGGGARATGAACCTCTCTCGCAGGCCGTAAGTCTTGGCTAGGAGGCCATTCTCTGTGATATCCTGAGGTCACTTTGAATTATTTCTATTTTATCTAACTTGTGCTRAGCCCTATCGATTCCGTCAGGTTTTCCCATAACGAGGAAGTCAGCCCCACCCATGAAGCTGGGTTTGCATTTAAGGAAACCAGTGYGCGCAGCTGTCGCTTCATTAAGATTTCTGCAGGGGTGACATCTATGGAGGATCCAGATAGATAAAACGCACAAGGGGGAAGGGATGTTAGGATTGCYGAGCTTGGCTCACACGTTGAGTGCCACCAAGAATTTTTCAACAACATGTGCCRAAAGTGTCACTTCTTGCCCACGTACGCCTGGCGTACGCTGGGCCACCACAGCCCAGGTGTCCTTGGTCTACGAGCTTCCACAACACCAAGCAGACACGCAGGAGGACAGCYTCTGTCCCTTTGCTTCAGCCATGGGGCTGACCCTGGGCTTTGGAGCCACCGGGCTGGGTCTAGTCTATAGATGGTCCAGCTCGCAGACTGACTGATGGCCTGGGGGTAATGAGGGGCACTTCTGCCGGTACACGTTGTCTGTGTTGCACAGAGTTTGCTCTTTCCTCCATTTACTTTGGAGGGAAGTAAGACAGGCAACATCGACAGTTCAAAGAGTCACGGTTTCTTATTAAGAAGATTTTTGCAAATCCACACGTGTGCACTTTTGCAGATTGGGAGGGCAGAAAGACTCCTTCACTGTCCCTCTCACCTTTGCAAAAGTGAATTTCTAGATGCATCCGTCTGTATGGTTTGGCAGTAGCAGCCAGTCGGGMTCTCAACAGTGTAAGACACTACCCATATAAGTAAGAGAAGCAGAACCTGGCCCCTGATGCACAGACACATCCATTTTTAAAAACAGGCCTTCTGTGCTCTTTTTTTCAGCTCTGTCTTTCCAAACTGAGCAAAAGATGTTCTCAGCTTAGTGGGATTRAAAAACAAAGTACGGTAGAAGTATTCTGGCAGTCAAGGCGACATTTAACTAAAATTGTCTGCCACAGGCACATCTGAAATTAAGTTTAGGATTTAATGGCAAACAAAAACAGAAAACAGATCTGAAAAAAAAACGCAACCACCCCAAAACCCATCATTTTTATAGTGTCGCAAATCGATTGAAAGAGAACCAGGTCCCTATGGCCACATGGTAGTGTACGGTGCAACCATGCAGGAAAAGCAGATGCAGATGAGGACGGGAACTTTCCCTTCCAATCTGAGGAGAGGCAGCCTGACCGTGGGCAGGAGGAGGGTGTAAATGCGCTACCCAAAAGCTACGACTTAGCTGTTTCAGTGCCAATGCCGTCCACTCATTAAGTTACTAGTAGCTTTTGCTGCCGCACATAAGCAAAAGTCTCTCAGTTGCTGTTCCAGAATTTGAAATTGCAATCAGAGAAACAAAAATGGGATGAATATGAGATGAGGGGAAAAAAAAAAAGAGAGAGAAATGGTGTTTTGGAAGCCTGTTCAAGCCTATAAGCTCCTGTGATGTTTGTACGGAGAGAATAAATTCATGTTCCTTTCCAAGCTTGGAGCACTGGGGAGGCAAATGTGGTCAAAGCGGGGTTTGGAGCTGCACACCGCCTGCAGCGATGGCACCTCGTCCACTGGCCCCACAAAGCAAGGGCRAGCATGGAGCTCGGAGACGAGATCTCCAGGGAAACCCAAAGGTCCTGTGCAGAGATGCCTGGCCAGGGCAGCAGCTTCCTTCAAACCGAGAACAAAATCCTGCCCAGGAGAACRTTTCATCTAGATAACTTTCACCACCTTGAGCTTATACTTCCACAGAAAGCTAGGTTAATCTCCTGAAATGGCCATGGCTTTAAATAATTGTTGGATAAAAGCAAAAGAGGCCATATTTTAATATTCATTTTGAAACCAGAATTCGTATAGGGATGTCTATAGGAACATGCTGTCTTTTGAGACAGTCATCTGTAAACATCGAGGCAATGTTCAGACATTTAATGTGATATTTGTGGAACATTACAATATTTTGATAAAAGGACCGTGAACTCCTGTTTTGTGTTGCTTCATTTTTTCAGAGAAATATTGTTTTTTATATGGTTKCCATTGCAGTTCTTGCTAGATGCTTCCAGTGCCTAAATTTTCATCCCTTTTGAAAACTTACACCAAATCCTACTTATCTCTAGCCTGAAATTATTTGAATTTAATGTCCATCATCAGATCTTAGTATGTCCCTGTCTGCTGGATTGAGAGATCTGTTCTSTTCTTTGGTGGGTGTTTTAAAGCTTCTGATTTCTTGTGCCTTCTCCTGTCCTCTTTTTAAACTAACAGATTTACCTTATGAAATTTAGCTSTGAATATGCAGGGTCTGAAGAAGGTCTTGTGTGYCTGAAAGCTGGTCTCTTTTTTGTCAGCTYTACCTTTCCTTTAAATCTTACCTTGGCTATACAATGTCTAATATCTTTGCAGCGAGTCAATTTTACATGCAAATTTAATTTTTATTAGGAAAGTGTTTTGCCTCCAAAAGATGTGAAACCACATCATTTTTTGATAATTAGTCATAAAAAGGATGAAAGGAATAGGAATATGATTTTRTTTCTTCTCAGTGTATATATCTTACCCATTTTTAATCTTCAGCCCTTTGGCAAAATAGCTCCTTGGCCCAATGCACCAACATTTTGTGCTCTGCAGGCAGCAGAGAACRAGACCCATCTTCTTGGTGACAGCTTGGTGACAGACAGAGTCTCCCTACGTTGACACCAGACCTGTATTATTGAGGYGGTCTGGGATTTCCCAAGCAGTACCTGGGAATACTTTTATTACTGAAACTCAAGCTCTGTAAAAAATCAATTTTCTTGTACCCATGTGAACACTGTCAACAATTASTCTCTACTAGTATCAGGCTGGCTCATATGAGCTGTATGCAGAGAAAAGAGAGTAGATGCACTGTAATTATTATAGCAGGAGTTTGATTGCACCTGCTGGGCTTACTGAGATTGCATCAGTACTTGCACTGTTTTCAGATGGTCAGAATTTCTCTAAAAATCTCCCTCCTTGGTGGCACAGGAGTGCACTCTCCAGCTTTTKGGGGGATCCAGAATGACTTAGCTCACCTCCTGTCCCTACTCTTGACCCTGGCCTACAGTCCTTCACCTGCTCAGCYCCTCCACCGTTTGCAGTCTCTCCATCCTTAGCTGTTTGCTTTTCAAACYGCACGAAGGAAGAATCAAAATGAATTTCCTCTTGGGCAAGCAACGACACTTCTCCTCAATGASGGCCGTTTCCATGACAAATGTCATGTTTCAGCTCCCAGCTGTTTTGGCTGCAGATCTGCTCTGAACACATTTCTCAGTGACTGCGAGCGGCTGCAGCGGAAATCACCCGGCAATATGAACTGCACCCCCGGGGTGGGCACATCCACAGCATCGCTGAGACCTCGAGGGGCAAGACAGGCCCAAGTCTAGCCAACCGATCTGGTTTCCAAAGAATTATATCCTGCCTTAACTCAGTTCCTGCCCAGCCAATGTGTCCATTGGACAAAATAAGAGAAAAAGAGTTTCATATTGTCCATCGCTTCTGATATRGGAATGGAAATCCTGACTGTGACCTCACACAAGTCCTGCATGGCTTTACTTTGGTTGAGTATTTTGCAAGAGCAAGTTGTGTGAAGGGGTCCAAATGCTTCCCAGGTGTGCAGATGGGCCTCAAGGCCCATCCAAGGCTTTSCCTGCCTGCTCAAGCATTCAAGCAACCACACTGAAGCATCCTCAGGTGGTCTGAGGACCACAGCAGGGCATTGACATGAAGGTGCAACCCAGGTGTTCTTGGACCTGCTCTGTGGACCTGCATGGACCACCCACCTGCAGCTGCCCCTGCTGCCCTGGCATCACCATCCCAGTGCTGCARCTCTGCCCTGGTGCCTTCATTCCACGAGGACACAAAAGTCAACTGGTGCCTGGCAGCATGACGTGATCCAAATGTCAAGAGAAAGGTTCCTTTTCACTGTTTTAACTTTTTCCTTAGGAAACTCGGGAGATGCCTGGAGAGCATGGCGGATGCCCTCTCGGTCTGCCTCTGCCCTCTCATGGTCTCCCGAACACCGGGCCTCGGGCGGCAAGTTCTCCACTTCACTCAAGTGTCTAAATTTGTTGCTTCTAGACTGGTAGGAACTGTTCCGCGTCGTTAACGTGGGGGAGAGCGTGATGTGAAGTTATGGTGACCTGCCAATGTATTGTTGTGGAAGTGCTGATCAGATCAGGCACAGATGGGCGACACAGAGCTGTCATAATCAGCCTGGATTTGAAAATGTTATAATTGGGATGGTAAACAAGTTCACAAGGACCCTATTGAGGCAATGGATTGCCATGGTAACAGACCAGAAAAGTCTGGAAATGAGAAAGGTATCAATAAGTGGGGGCAGCAGGAAGCTATTTGAAGTGGGCATTTTGGGGACACGGTTGGGGCGCAGATGTCTCTTTGAGATGTTGGCAAAGTGCGGTAACGTGCATGGACACCAAGGGACCACCTAGGGACCCGGGAGCTGACAGAGCYGCGGTCGCCGGCTGGCTCGGTGGGGCATCGCACACGGTGGGGTCCTCCCATACTGCCTAATCCTCCATTCGTGGTGACCTGGTTTGGAATAGCGGAGCGACCGGTCCAAGAATAGAGCTTTTGCAGGACCAGGCATATATAAATTTTACCCCTCAGGGTTTCAGATGGAAGATTAAGTGCAGAAGTAGCCATGAAAATGCATCAGACATTCTCTGCATTTGACTGCCCATGGTAAAATAGCATTTTTGCAACAGGTTCCTTTCATGTGAGTCACCAGACTCCATTTTATTTGTTTGAACAAGACTTCAACTGTCTGACACATCTGCACGCCAACAAACACAGCAGAGAGCAAATCGCTGCAGCATTGCTGAGTATCGCAGCCCCTGCCTCCCTGCTGGAACCATTTTGTGGAGTTTTAGGGTAAGACATTTGATGTGAAGAAGCAGGAAGGAAAGCAAAAAGCTCTCTCATACTGCTGAGCTTAGAAATCTATTGTTTATTCCAAAATTATATTTTAAAATAACCCTTATTTTGTTAATCAGCTATTTATCTTTAATAGGTTAATATTTTTCATTCCAACCCAAATGCAGCAATTTTCTCCACTACAGTAAAACAATAAAATTAGTTTATAGGCAAAAAGAAATGTTAAGGGCCCAGTGGCACTACAATCTCGTTAACAAATCTTTTTTAAGTGGCAGGCTTGCAGCCTGAGTGAGTGGAAAGGGAAAGGGGTTGCACATGTTCARTTAATCAGAAATGGGATTTGGTGGTCAGTCTGCTGAGCTGGAGGMAGACCTCTGCGAAGCGTTGGTCTTTCTCGTGGTGGTGGCCATGGGCAGGCTGAGCCRGCAAAGGAGGTGGCCGTGACTGGCAGCTCGGTGGCCACCACGGTGGGGAGACCCCACTGCGCCAGCCCCAAGCCGGGGGACCCGGGTGGACCCCGCTCCCCAAACCCAGGTCAGGCGACTTGGATTTCTTCCGGACCTCACGAGGGACCAACAGCAACAGCGGGCAGCTGCAGAGGCCCCGGATCTGTCCTGGTTCAGGGGTCAGAGGTGTCAGCAGTGGATCGTCCCTATCTAGAGAGTCCATGATTTTTGTAACAGCCAGGAGGGCCTGGAGCAGGAGGTAGGTGCCTCCTCATTGTTCTCATTGAGTGAAATAAATAAATAAGCAAGGCRAGCGTTACACTGACAATAAAGTTTTTTGCTGTAGAGAGTATCAATGACTGTCTTTGATGAGACACTATCAAGGATTTCTATAATTTATCAGAATTGCAGTGTAATATATGGCTACTTAATGCCCTAAAAACTCATGGAAATGGAGCTGGTGGGAAAAAAAAAATTACTGGTACTTTGTTCAGTCACGTATTTAAATACATCGATGATGGCCTTCTGCTACCTCCGTGGAATATTGTTCCATGATCTGATATTCCCATCTGAATATTTTAGAGCAAAACTAATTGTTACATAAAGAGTTTAATAATGATGATAATGAGAAGGAGAAGGAGAAAGAAAGAAGGAGAGAGAAAGAAAGAAGAGGAAGGAGGAGAAGGAGAAGGAGAAGGAGAAGGGGATAGAGATAAACCTGGGCACATTCTTGAATGAAACAAGATTTTAGGAAGTGCTTGACACCTTAAAGAAGAATTTAAAAGGAAAGGAGCATTTGACTCCCAGACATATGTTCTGCCTCTGCTCACTCGGTTTAACAACTCCAGAGCCATTGAGAGCTCCCAGATTTCTTACCCTCAGGGATTAGATGCCCCCCAGGACTTACTCAGTTTTTTAGGAAGATGCCTTTGAAATACATCTGTATTCATCCTGAAAATAAATAAATTTGAATTCAGAATGGTGAGACTTTTCCAAAAGCGGAGACTGAACACATGTGGGCACATTGTTATTTAGCAAAAGACTGCAAGCCCAGATTTTTCCATCACTATCATAGCTGTACAGCAGCACTATTTATCATTTTCCAGTTGCTGCATTCTGTTCCAATCACAATGAATTGCTATGAAAGATCTTTGATAATAACTAGCCACTAAGACCTATGAGACTTCATTTATTATGGCATAATATACACATTACCTAACTTGTGTTGGACCATATGGAGAGCTCTCTGTTGAATTTGGCGTAGTTACTGGGGTGAAACAAGGATGAATTTTGTTCCTCATCCTCTTCAATTATGCCATAGATTGGATCATGCAGCAAGCTCCAGCAGATCATCTGGGCATAGCAATCAGCCCTGAGGACCACATCACTGATTTCGTCTATGCCAATAAACACAGTGTGCTGTGCGAAAACACTGACGGGAGCGCAAGTGGCACTGAACAGCCCTGATCCCCGGAGCAAATCAATAGGGCTTAACACTTACCTAAAGCTACGGTCTTCGCTGCAAATGGGAACAGTCTTTCAGTTTGTCACTTGACGGCAGAAAAAAGGGGTTGGAAATGTCATGCTTGTCTGTGAGCTTATAGGGAAGACAGGTGATAAGATCAGAACTTATGTAAACCGAGGTCACTTCAATCGCTGCGTTTGAAACTGCAGGAAACGTAGCTGCAAAGCTGGACTCTGCAGGGATAAATCCTTTGATGGCAAAATGGGCAGTGTACACAAGCTGTAAGATTATCCTATCTCTGCCTTTGTGCATATGCAAGTACATGCTCTCACGTGCACATTTTCACTTGCCTATAAGTATATGTGTGTCTGTGTATGTGTGTATATGCATACATACGTACATATATGTGTGATGGTGTGTGTTTGTGTGTATACGTATACATACATATACATATAAGTGACGAGATTTAGAGAAAATTCATGTATAAAATAGATTTGTTTTGGATCTTACAATTTACCATTACCGAATCCAGGAAGTTCAGAAACTCAGGCTTGTCTGGTGCCCATAATACCCCAAAAACTGATTTATTTAATGGAGCTGAGATGCCCAGCACCACTCAGAAGTGCTCAGCATTTTTCAGCTTCGAGCCTTAATGGTCCCAGTGCCTGCATACTGGGTGGCACATTTACATCAGGACCGCTGTGCCTGTATTTAACTCTACCCAAAAAATCTCCCTGATAAATAGATTCTGTTTAACTAAAATCCCCTTTTTGGTATATAAGGACTAATAGAACATGACATTTATTATTCAAAAGAGGTGGCAAACGAATCAAGACATTGATTCAATGTGAATAGGCAGAATATGATCCCCTGCTCCTGTCTCTGTGCCTCTCTCTCTCGCAGACATAAATAATAGAACGGTTCCCATTCCCATTCCATTATCGCTAATAATGAGTTATGGGTAAAGCGTACCATGTCCCTTGAAAAAGGCAAGATATAGCTATGCTTATGGTTGATTATTAGAGGATAAAATAAAAAGATTGATGCCCMAAAAAAAGTCTAATTAGTGTTAGTCTATTGGAGAGGAAGCTGAGCATGCTGCTCTAGCACTGCCAAATGAAATTAAGGCCCAATTATTGATAAATGAAGAGTGGTTTGTGCTGGAGTCTGGCCTGGAGTCGAGGAAATACATCTGTCATTTGGCCTGCACAGAAGTCATTCATGTGTGACATAGCATCCTGTGCATTTATCATGCATCTGTAGATTTTTGTTTTAATTCAGTTAGCTGTCTAACTAGATTCGGTGCTGGATGCCTCGAATGTAGTCAGAATTTGGACTGACAGATGCAATTCTAGCCTGAAATGGTGTGTGACATGACTAGCTATCCTGCATRTTAATTATTATTGAAACCATTGTGACCAACGTCTACGCACTAATGGTCTATTTTGTTATCTGGTTTTGTGGCTTCTCCRTTTAACAATCGCCCGCTTGCTCCAGGGCAGGCAGGAGACAAACCAGATCGGCGGACCATTGTTGTTAAGCGCCCTTACTATTACCATGAAAATTGGAAATTGAGGTGTTTGAAGTGATGTTGTGAAAATGCCCCATTTTACCATTATGTAAACCGCAAATTCTATAAATGAGGTAAGTGGGGTCGGGGCAGTGGGATACACTTTTYGTAAATCTTAAATTGGTAAAATAGTTTATTAATTCCATTGTCAAATGCAAATGGAAAACAAACATTTGTTAAGATGATAAAATTGTAGTGCAGGAGCGATTGTTCTGACGCCAGTYCGGCGCAGTCATCTGTGAGACTTATTTATCCTGTCGCACTAAAGTTTGATTTAAAGTTCATGTAATTTCATCATCATATTGTAGGGAGAATTGAAAATAAATGTCACCTTCAAACAGAAAGAGCTAATGGAGTTTTTCAAAAGTTCTAAGAAAATATTATGCAAGGAGACATTAATGAGCCACACGCCTGGACAGCCTGTATGCTTCCACCTCTTGTGCATATTTTCCTTTACCATTTATCTCCCTTACTCTGCTCACATGGCTCCGATACTAGTGCCCAAAGCCTTACAAAATCTTGTCGCAAACTTTTTTTTTCATCTGGTTTGCAGGGACTAAATGAAAATAATTTAAATGTACTAAATCTTATTGCAGAGCCAACTCCAAAGTAACAAGGGACCGAGGTGCACATTTTCCATGCATCGTGCATTCAACATGGCTGGGCACCAAAGGGCACACGCAACGCAAGAGCCCGGGTCATCCCCCAAACAGCCGCACTGTGGAAACGCTGCAGAGGATCTCATCAAGCGATGGTACGTTTTCCAAGAGCACTTCTGCGAATTACTCTCAAATTAGCTCAGAAATGTCTATGAGACTGTAACATTACCTACTGCAGTCACCTTTCTTAACTTGAGCACCTAAAACCCTGGGCTCCTGCTTCCACCTATGCACTGCAGTGCCAACCAACCGCAGCCGGCAGCCCAGCTGTTATTATTAAATTATTAACTATATTAAATATTACTATTAAATTAGTAAATATATTATTATTAAATATATTTAATATTATAAATATTAAATATATAATATTTTTATATATTATATGTATAAATGCATACAAAACAATTATTAAATATAATTTGGATGCTCTCAGTTTTCCTCCTGAGGCACTTGCCTCCATTGACTCCATTGACTGAGCCATGACCTCTAGATACCTAGATTTAGGCTGTGTGAACACCCATGTCCAAAGCTATTGGCTTCAAAGGAAGACCTTCTGAGGATCTGGGACTTGGGTGTTCACCTACCTGGCACTGCGAGACATAGGTATCACTCCTTTAAATGCACATTTTTTAGACAGGTGCCTGATACATCTTTCAAAACTAGGCTTCTCACTGTCACAGGTTTCGATGCTTAGCTCTTTATGGAAAACCCAGTAAAAGCTTACCCATATCTTTTAATACCAAAACGTTTTTGGAAATCTGCCCCAATTCTAAGTAGGGCAGAAAATGTCTTATAATCTCAAAGAGCTGTAAATCATTTTTTTAGACAAGGAGTAAAGTTTCCAAAGGCACCATATGATCCACATTCCTAAGCCCTATTTTAAAAATGCTGCAACTTGGATCCTGCGCTTTCATGTTGGAGCACTCCCAACCTTGCGCTTGGGCTCTCCTCGCCCGGTTGTCTGTGCTCGCCTTGACCATTCCCAGTGGCCAGGCACCYGGCAAGGAGCAGGAACACGCTTGGACCATGCCCACACGTGCAGCATGGCCAGGACCAGTGCCCTCCAGATGGCCCCAGAGCTCCTGCCCCACCATCATCACAGGCATTTAGTCTGGAAACGACCAGTCCAAAGTTGACAAGCTGCCTAAATCCTTCTTATTGCAGAAATAGGTGCTTAAAATGACGGTGAGGTATGGACTTTCAACTGATAACCTTTTAAAGAAATCCCACTCAAGATCCAAAACTGGGTAGAAACAAAATGGCATGAGGCTACTCCAGGTGCCTGTGCTTATCACGGGGTGCGCCGGTCATGACTCTTGGATTTCCTTATGATCTGATGCTAACGCATATAAACCTTTCATTTCCCTTCGAGACAATCCAATTCATTCTGCACTGGGAAGACTCTTGCAAATGAGATACTAATAGARTTTTCTACCTAGGATTTGCAACATTTCAGTCAATATTAGAGCCACTGAAAACGCAAAAAAAAAATCCTTTCTAGAGGGTGCTTCTCCTTATAACTTTTCTGTGGTTTCCTCTAAAATGGAGATTATGTCACTAACTTCTATTTCATGTATACTGTACTTCACAAACTGAGCAATACCATGCCTCCAATATAGGCTAAGTTTCAAATATTAAAAATAACAATGAAATATAATTCCACTTACTCATCTTAACTCAATTTGGGGCCGCCAACATAAGCTGGCTGCCATATGGAGATTTGTTAGCCACTTCTGCTCGATGATGCAGCATTTTGGGCGGATGGGAGACTGCACGTGGGAGGCGGCCCCCGTCAGAGCTGACTCCTCCATCCTTTCCCAGGCAGCCGTCCCACGGCCAAGCGCCGCCCCCTCGGCATGTTACCGCTCAGCTTTGGTGGATCTCTGCAGCTCTCTCAGTCTCCTGCAGACCAGCTCCTGGTCCCTGGCATCCTTCAGACCTTCCTCCCGGGCTCGGTGCTCATGTGAAGGTCTGTTCTTCCTGGCAAACACCGTATTTCTACTTCCATTGAGAATACTGATCTTTGGCCACACTGCTTCCGTGGAACAGGGTCCTAGTGCAAATGTCAGGCCCTGCCATTCCCAGTCCAAAGTCCTCCCTAAGGCGCTTATCCTGTGACAAGAGTGTCCTCCTGCTCTGGCTATAATACACACAAGGTGTTCATTAATATAAAAATAAATGTGCTTTTCTTGCAGTTTGTGCAATGCCAGACATTTGTGTGCAAGCAGCCCAGGACAATTTTTATCTTTGCCTTTGCACCTTGTGCAGCACCAACCTCCTTTTAGGCCACAGTGCTGGTGATGGGAACACCTACCTCCATGAGCCTTTATATTAACTTGTCCCAGAGTGTGGCCAAGGAAAAGGCAGCGTTATTGTCCCACATGATGGAGGGACAAGAGTAAAGGGACTCGCCTGAGGTCACGCAACAGCAGAGGAGCAGAGCTGAGAACAGAGGTCGAGGTCCAAGAGCGCTGCTGCCAGCCTCTGCCTCCGCCGGGCACCGCTTGGTGTGTCGTAAGGATTAAAGAATAAACTGACATTTGAAAGTGCAAGATCTGTACGAATGTAAAGCATTCACTTTGAATCAAATCCTGATGGCTGCACCATTCAGATATTTCTCTGACATCTGCGTGGTATCAGGACCAAGCAAAACCTGTTCAGGAACGTCGGAATCTGGCCTAACATTACGGATGAGCACAGCTGATCTTCGTGTCACCTTCATGTTGTTCCACCTGCATTGTGACCCTATAACTTTCATAGAAAAGCAATTTTTGCTGCCAACAACAGTTTTGTGTTTACAAAAGAATATGCAAAATAGCACTAAGTACAGAATGACATTTTCTCCCTCACAAAGAGACAGATTTCACTGCGCTTGCTTTATGCATAACTATATTCACATTGTGTCACTCGTGCTATATGGTGGGACGGGTTCTGTGCAGGGAAGAATGGTACGATAATCGTCAGGCACAGTCAGCTCTTSTTTCTCTCAGGCCCTGACATGGTCTTTCTGGACATCACCGTGGTAGAAGATGTTGGTTTGGACCCAGCAATATGCGGGAACTTTGTCTACTGAACTCCTCAGGCATTGGGCAGGTCTCTTCATAGAGCCATGAAAGCTGTGTCTCTTCTGCAAGCCTCATCTCGCCAGCATTAGCAGATCGGAAGCAATAGGTCAAAAGCATCCTGTGCCAGGCTTTCCACCCAAGCTTAGGTAGCTCACGCTGCGCTCCTTACACACGGGCTGCATAGCTGTTCTGYGCATGCCTAGCAGTCACGAATCCACAGCCTCTCAGACAAACATGGGAGGGCAGGGGATTATTCCTAAAAGTTGTAGTTTACTTTAAAACCAGTCCTGAGCAGTCCATGAGCAAGAAGGTAGGGCAGCTCTCGGTAGCTTCAAGTCACAGACGTTTATCAGAACGAGTCGTGCAGGTGGAGAAAGAAGAGGCCAGCACCCAGCAGGAGCACCCAGGCGTTTCGGGCAATCCCTCGGCAGCTAGCTGCTTCCGTGGTGAATTTTGTCTTAGCAGAACTTCACACCCTGCTGAGGGTGACTGAGAAACGGCTGGAATCGCCAGCGCCTCTTTAAAATGGGGCACGTACAAGCACTACGTTTTGGTCGCCACATGTCAGAAAGACGTGCTGACCCCACCTGCACCGACCAGGCACCCAGTTCCTCTGGGCATTAGCCATGAAACACGCACAACACTGCRATGAGAGCATGTGAAACTTGCGTCATGGCTGTATCTGCCTTTATTCTGGAAAAGGATTAAATGGTCTTGAATATTAAATAGATACAGAAAACACTTTTGCTAGGTCTCCTGCTAGAAACCCAAGCTTGCAAGTCACTTTGTACTTCAGCATCCGTATGATCATTAGGTGTAAGCAAATTTCCTGCCCTCAGTGTCTCAAGACAGAGCTTATAACACAGTTTGTAAAAGAGAAAAATAAATCTGTGGATGTTTCTGCAGATAAAGATATTGCTTTAAATAAAGACCGTGAATCCTGTTTCTCGAAATTCCAGACCAGGTGCCTGTGAGGAAACTCATCCTTGCCTGCCTGAGGTTCTGCAGTTCCTGCTAAATAGGGCCCAGAATATGTTTACTTGTGATTGGAAAGTGAGTGGGATCTAGCAAGCATTTAGGAGCATTGAAAATAAGACCACAGATGCCTAAAAAAGAAGCTGTCTGGACAAGCACCCTTCCTGAACAGCACAGCCTTATCCCCGCGTGTCTGGGAACTGGGCAGCTTGGTCACCTGGGTGTGAAGACTAAAAGTCTCACATCACTTACAGACATGAGGTGTAATAACTTCATCCTCAGTTTGGTAAAATGTTTTTCCAAAGAAAGTTCCTAAAATCAGGTAAGGAGGAAGCTGGGTTCCTCCATGCTGTGCAGCAGGGCCCGGGAGGACAAGGGAGTCGCTTACCTGGCCGCAGCCCCACGGAGGGACAGAGCACCGTGCGTGGGGGCAGCTCCTAAAGAAAGGGAAGACAGGAAAAATATCGGCTATGGAGAGAGAAAGCTGCGGGAGCCAAGAACRGCAGAGAAAGGAGGCCACAAGGACACAGAGGAAGGCAACCAGGCTGCTGTAGCTGCCTGCAAAATGTTGTCTGTTTTCCACTCTATATTTATATAATGCTTATAACGTATTTATAAGTCCATATGCACGGCCTTGCTGTGTTCCCATATAGCTAGCTGCTTCACATGTCGCATGCGGAACTATGTCTTGTCGCTTCAATTTTCTTTCCAACTCTAATTACAGAAACCGGTCAGGTTAATTGGCATAATTAAAATTCACGTGGGATATAAATACTCTGCGGAGAGTTTAGTTCCAGGGATGAAGGCGATTGGATCAGARACCGGTTTCCTGCAGTGTCTAGAAAGGCAGCAGGAGGAAGCAAAAGCCCAGGCTGGTGAGCGGTGCCTGCAATGTGCTCTGCGGCTTAATGCGGCTGGGACCACAGGCACTGTAGCTTGCAGAAACACCCTGGAGTGGTGTTTGGAGATTCTGTGTTACTAAATGCATGATATTAACAGCAGCAGTTGGATAGCCCAGGCAGCGACTTGGGTTTTCACGGTTTGATTGGAGGTGACCCACAAGTGCTGCACTGTGAGCTGSAGCCCGCGGCGCAGGGGCGAGGACAAGGTGGAGAGTCAGCATCCGCGTCTGCAYGCACAGCTTTGGCAACGCGGACGTGGATACGGGCCCTGAGGGTGGTGTCTCTGGAAGAGCTTGGGCAGCAGAGCCCATGGGTGTTTCGGTTAGCAGATCCCACCAGCTGCTGCTAGAACAAACCCGAGACATTTCTGTGGCCCTTGAGTGTCCCCTCCCCAGCCACCACTTATGATTTTGGGGAGGAAAAAAGAGAGACATGCAAAACCTCTCTCTGGCCTGGATACTCCCTGTCTATGCCATTCATTGGGGTGCCTGCAGGTGCAGTGCTCAGGAGATCGGGAAAGGGAAACCCATCCCAGCACTTAGCCTCCAGGAAGGGATTTGCACATACGATTACTCCCGGGCTTGGTGTTGAAGCAATCCCTCAAAGCAGGGTTTCCAAAGGACGTGCAGTTGTGCCATGTCAGCACACAAGCTGAATTTCCCTTGCAGGATCTAATTTAATGTGTACAGGTGCAAACTGGAGCCCTTCCGTTGCCATGAATGACATCATTGGATCACACTGGATCACCTGAGTTTTTACTGACTGCCCTGTCCTGGCGAGCCTGGCAGAGGGCCAGGCCACCSCTCCAGAGGAAGCGTCTTTCCCAGGTCCTGCAAAAGCTGGTATTTTATTCAGGCCACCAGTGTTTTGTACATGGATTGGAGATGTCCACTTGAAGTCCACGGAGGCTGGTCACCAAAAGACCTGGCATTGTTTTACAAATCCCAGATTTTACACTTTCGGCTTTTAATTTGGCCTATTCTGGTGGAAATTTACCTTTGTGTGTTAAAGAAGTGGCTGCTGCAGTGTGGTTGAGATATCCTTCAAAGAGACRTGCTGCACAGTSTGGAACAAAAAGAGTAAAATGCCTTCTTTTTAAAAAAGGAACATCAATAAAATTCTTAGTTAAAAAAAAAGAATACAACAACCCACTCATGGAAAATAAAACCAGCAAAGCAGAACTACACAGACACAACACTAGCTGCAGGGCTGAGACCTTGTAAAGAAAGCTTGTGCCTGGAGTAGAGTTTTACAGTGAGTTTTAAACCACTTTAAAATGTCAAGTTTGGTTTTTGACGTGGTTACGTCTACCCCATAAAAATAAAGTGATTTGAGGACCCTTTGGGGCCTTGGAACAGCTCCCACTCTTGCTATATAGACTTTGCTTCACATTTTGGTTTAAGCTGCTTATTGCCTTTTGTGATACTACGGTTATTAGGTTAGATCAGCAGCATTTCCATTAAAAACCTCTATTGATCATATACAATACCTGAATGGTCGGTAGCTTTTATGTGAAGAGAATAAATGATATGCTTGTTTCTAACCGTTAAACTATAGGGTTATCAAGGGACTGAATAACTGCCCTTAATATAGCAATTATTTTTGCAGGTACAGTACTTGGTAATGTTTAAGCGTAATTACCTAGTAATCTGGTAACTGCAAAGTGTAATATTTGCACCTTGTAAAATAAAACAGGCATTTAAAAATATTTAATACTTTCTGGCTTTCCTTTGTGTCTCTGCCTGAGCTTTTCCCACAATGCAGCGCTGCCGCGTGGTCCCTTTCAGGCCAGCCCTCGCAATCGTGGCAAGACCGAGTCCCGCGCAGAGTCGCTAACCCTCGAGGCTGACGTTCCGCCCTTCCCGCGGCGATCGCCCACGCATGGCCATGGTGGGTGGGGAACCGCAGTGCCCAGAGCACGTGGGTTGCTCGTTAGAGATTTTCAGACTTGGAGAAATTGGTCTTGCAAGTAAAATCCCAGGCCTAGGGAAAACTTGAAGTCACTGGAAAGTCTTGTTCTTCCCATTTTCCAACTACTGAAGGAGGAAAACAGCACTTTGGCGTTCATTCTGGGCTCAGTCTATATTGCCKCCTCCTCCTCAACGTTGCTGCAGTTGATTTAAATACCCCTTTCTGATCACTCCGTAGATTACTGCCCTCGCAGGCGCTTGCCAGGGCTTATCCCAGGAGGGGTGTTCCAGCTGCGCCCGGTGGGTTCGGCTCGGGGAAGCCGGGGGCTGATGCTGGGCTGCAGGTGGACCTGGGCAAGGAGGACACTGGCTGGGAGGGCCATGCCCAGCAAGTGGCTGGGGGGCAGCAGCCTGCTGGGGACTCACACAYTGGAGATGATTTTGGAAAGGTGCAATCCGCATGCTTCTGCCCTATCCGGGAGAAATCTCTTGAGCTCAACTCTGCTCAACCTTGCTCTGCATATGCAACRCCCAACTGTCAGCCTGGACAGACAGACAGACAGCAGCTCTCAGAGTTCAGTAATGGGAAACCTGAAGAGGCCTAATTTATCCAGCAGCATATAGTTGTCCGGCATCTAGTCTCTACATCTTCCTCTCCCAGCCAAACRCAGCATGATAACATCATTCTCAGCACTGGTATAATTCAGTATTTCAAGTATTTATGAGCAAACCAGTTGCAGTGCTTGGCTCTGTCCGAGGCGTGCAGATTTCTTGCGCAGGGCTGGGAGGCAAGAGCCTTCTCCAAGGCACCAGCACTGTGATGGCCTCACAGGTCTGGCTGGCCAATGTCCTGGGGCTCCACTGTCACAGGATACCCTATTTGCTGCCTTTCCAACGTTCCTTGGAGAAAGCACTGCCTTTCCGTTGCATTTCTTTACAGCTTAGAAGAGTCGYCCACCAATGCATTCAGCAGAGGCGATGCCCCCGGTCAGGAGGCTCCCTTTTCCTCACTGCCACCATTTGCAGCCATCGCTTCCCATCACACAGATGGTCACAACGCATGGCTGTGTGTTTTCATGAAGCTGTGGCAGCTCCTAGCACACCCTCATACTGCGTTTCTTCTCATCCATGCGTGTCTCCCTGTATTCACTTAGAGATCTGCAGTGACACCGGTTTGGGTGGTGCAGGCACTCAGTTCCACCCTGGACAGGGTCAGAGGACRATCTTGTCCTGTGAACGTTTAAATGTCCCTAAATACTGGACTTTCAGGGCTATACTGCTCAGCCCTCAACAATTTTTGAAAAAGTTATAATAGTTTTCCAGTTACTGGAGAGCCCTCACGGTCACAGGTCCCAGTGTGGATGTTCCAGTCAATAGAGAGCTCTCGTGACCACGGGTACCAGTTTGGAGGCTAGTGACCATCGCTGAACCAAGGCTTGCGAGGCTCAGGAGAAAAGCTCCCATTACTCATTGGTGCTGGACAGTGTGAATAAGTGCACGAGCCTGCACACAGSGTAACAGTCGCAGCTTCAGCCTGATGAAAATCCTGCCACAGGTCTGCGTGGCACAGTGCAGCCCCGTTTCGAGACCCCTGGGCAAGCCCTTACACTGACCCCGTGCAACGCCCCGGGTGGCCCCCGGGGTGGCTCGGTGCTGGGGGAGTTATCCCTGCTTTTCTGCAGCACTCCCTGCCACGGCTGGCACCGTAGCTGCGCAGCTTCGCACACGCTGGAGGAGGTCTGCACCACGCGCGGTGGTGGGGCATCGCCCCCCAGCCGGGGCGACGGCACTGGGAAGGGGAGAGGAGGRATGTGATCCAAAGAGAAATCATTCCGATGCTAAATCCTGGGGGGAACTGCTGCTGTTTTACAATGCAATGTTGTTGTAACAGATTTGTGGTGGAGATCGCAGAAAAGATTATTCTGGTATTTTCATCTTCTGCCGCTCTAACTCGGCTGCTGCCTTTCCGAAAGGGAAGGGAAGGGAAGGGATGGAGTTCACGTCTGCCTGGGGGAGCTCTATAGAAGGATTGCTAAATTGTCGAATGCCGTAATGTGTTATGACATAGATCAGCTGTTGTTTTCCAGTCTCAAAGGGAACCTTGTGGAATCTCATTCCTTTGACTGTATTAAATTATCTGCAAATGTTGTCCTTTAAACACAAACTCAAGGCCCTTTCGCTGGRACATTAAACATGGATTGCTGAACAGTAAAATCTCTTTAAAGCTATTGTTTCTTTGGATATTTGGTTTACCTTTAGTTTTATAACAAAGTAAATTAATAAATGAAGGGTTAGGAGGATTGTTACTATAGCAATCCCCATGGTAACATAAAAAATGCCACAAACACTCATCTTCAGACTATAGCTCCTGAGAGAGCACAAGTCTGAGTAAAGCACAGGATAGCTCTTCATTTTTGTGGTACTAAATTAAACAGAATTTCAGTTGTCTCCCAAATTGCACTCAAGAAAAGTTAATACGCTCAAATAAAGAGGAATATCTTGAATCTTTGTAGATCATTTAGAAAAAAAGATCATTTTCTTATATAATCYTGGTGAGCACATTGCTTTAGAAAGTATTTCTGATGTGAAATGAGCTTTGCGATTGGGACATTTCTTTTCCTGGTGAGGAACCAGCTTTGCCTGTGGTCTCCGGGTGTCCGTAGTGACATTCTTCGGGTTTGCACAACCCTTCCGTTGTGAAACAGCTTAGCAATGATTATCACAAGGTATTGCATTCAGATTGGCAGCGGACTCACATTTTTCCTCAGTCACCTCATGTCTATGCAAAATGTGACGATATTGTAACTACTCAACTGATATCATAGGTCACCGTGCCGCTGTTCGAAACGGTAGGGGAATCGGTAAAAACTGGGCCTAACTTTGGACCACAGAATGAGATAAAAAGACACCTGTTGAAGAAGTCCCGGGGCTAAAATTTATGCAGAAAAGTTATTCTGGGCTAAATCCTGTTATTTCACTCTGAAAATAGTTTTCTCGATTCCGGAGACCTGGCCCCTGCATTACACACTGTTCGCGCTCCACGAATGACATAGAGGATTTCGGCCCGGTGGCTTTTGAGCGGCAAAGAGCAGGACCGTGTTCACCGGCAGTAGCAGCAAGCGCGTTCCCACCGGGCGCAGTGACGTCGGAGCCTGCCTGCGCCGGCGATAGGCAGGACACCCGCGTTCAGGGGAACATGCATTAAAGTGCTGATCCGGGGTGGCACCAGCCCTGCGTTTCAGGGCTTCCCTGCCACCAGGATGCATGCTAAGAATTACGCTTAGCAACTCTATTTTTTTCTCAGATGCACAGCTCTTTAAGGACAGGATTCGTGCACTTCTACCAAGAGGACGCATTTTCACAAGTCTCCAGCAAACCATTTAGGTCCCGCCGAGGCAGAGACAGAGGAGCCCGTAAATAAGATCTTGGAGAGATGCTGAGTTGCAGGAGGCTATGGGGCATTTAGACCCCTTCAAAAGGAGAGGAGGGAGGAAAGAGGAGCAGACGGATATGGAGACTGCCCAAGCCTGCCTCCGGGATGGGGAGGAAGGGAGCTCAGCTCCAGGTCCCACTGTAGGAGTAAACCCAATTTGGGTAGTCCCCAAATGTGCCCTGCTACGATGCATCTGCAGCTCCGGCCCGTTTTGGTGGTAGGTGGCAACAGCAGTAAAAAAACTCTCTGAAAATGAGGAAAACTTGCAGCAAATGTTTCCTTTCACTTCACTTCTTGTCAGCTAGTCACTGCTCAATTGAGATTAATTCCTCATTGTTTTAATACTCTTTTAGCCCCTTCTATTAGGTAGCAAGGTCCCAGGAAAAACTGTTGAAGAAGCAGAGCATGACAGCTTTTCTGGTAATGAACTTCTGTTCTTCCACTTTTACTGAATCCTTAGAGTGACATTTGCAAACTGAGTGCTTATGACAACGATGAGCCAAAGCGCAGAAGCTCCAAAAGTACACATTTGTCACTCAAATAGTGGTTCTGCTGGGTCCAAGGGCAGGATCGGTCCCTGAGAGCAGCGTCGCTGCGGGAGGCCCGGTGTGCGCAGTGCCCACGGCCTGTGCATGGGAAACCACACTGATTTCTGGGGAATTACAGCACCGGGAGGGGAAAACCGCACCGGACAGCAGCAGGGCGACTGGCTTGTTTGCATCGCTGTTATAATTAGACGATGTGAATTTTATTTTCATGGGCGGCACTCAGTCTTGCAGCAGTGCGAGACAAGCCAGCGCTGCGGTCTGCGCACGTGAGCCAAGCCAGACCTCGTGCCCTGCTCTTCTAGAGGGAGAAAACAACCCGACAAATGCGCCGGCCCCCTGCGCTACCACACTGGCTTCTCCTTCGTCCTCGTGTTTCATCCTTCCTCCTCCCCCTCAAAAGAGCGCACAAAATGTGCTTTTCATGCAACACCTCCCAGTGGGCTATGTGGAAAACCTGACTTTCAGTAGAGATTTGAACTTTTAGGCTCCGGCTATCAAAATGCAATTTCATACTGCCACGCAGGGAGAGAACACGGCATTTCCACTCATTACGCTGACAAATTTTTAAAGTAGCACACTGCTGGCGTGCTGATATTTCACTCCACCACAGTGGAGGTTAAATGTTGCTACTAATACTTTATTACAGCAAGGTGTAAGTGGCAAATTAAGGGAACAAAATGAGCACCAGTGACCAAGCCGGTGCCGCGCGCACAGAAACACGGGAAAAGGCGCTGGGGTCGGGGGCGAGAGCTTTCCCTCCAGCTCGGCGGCCGGAGTGCGCGAAGAGCAGCCTAGAGCGGGAGCTGCAAGGGTCAGGGCTGGATAACAGCCCACACTCTGCCTCGCAGCATCCGCTCGGGGATGAATTTGGCTCTTCATCCGGGCTGACAATTAGGCTGTACAGTTAATATTTTTACAGCTGTTTTATTAATAACACATACAGAGCATCCAGCCAGGATTTGTTGGAGACACCTCAGGAAAATGAATGATGTAAATAACAGATGGATGCAGAATATTCTTACAAACAGGCGTAAAGATATTCCCATCTTGTTTAGAAGGAATTTAAATAGACAGATTGCAGATAAACAGGCGCACCAAGGAGAGGGGAGGGCGCGAGGCGGCGAGGCGCGTGCTCGGCCCGGCGCGGTGGCGGCGGCGCTTTCCCGCGCTCCGGCTGGGCTCAGCCAGCATCTGCGAGCGAGTCTCGTGCAAGGACCCCTCGGTCCGAAGTGCTCGTAGCGAGGATGACCTCAATGCCCCTGCGATGGCTTTGCCTTCAGATCACTGGGGCAGTCTTGACTCCACTACACGATAGTTTTACATCTGCGAATCTCCAAATTTTTGCACATGTCAATAAGGAGAGAGGAGGGAATGGTTGCTACACAGCAATGAAGCTTTTGAGGTTTTGATGAAGTCCCTCACTAGAGGCTATTAGAGGTGATAAACATCCATGGGGTGATGGACACATTTATAGAGTCCGTTGGAAAAAATCCAAAGGCAAAATAGATGTTTCAATAGCTTCTTTCAGAATAACTATAAACAAGCTTCAGGGCATGAGAGATATCTCTAAAAGATCAGAGTCAGAAGAAAAAAAGGAAAAAGCATCTTTCCGATGGGTGGGTTTTCTGTAGCGGTGCAACACAGCCCCTCGCATCATTTCACATGGCAGCCAGGGGAGAAAGCGGTGTTGTTGAACATGAATAGCTTTCACTTATACATATATATGTATATATAAATGAGCACTGGAGGATGGGCTTGTGCCGGAGGGCAGGGGTGGCCGTGCTGGCAAAGCAAACGCTATAGATGGAGCCAACCTCGAGCCAACGGGACCTGGTTTTCGGCACAACCGCACGAAGCGTAAGCTTGCTCGCGGGCACGGGCTAATCTCGGCTCTTGCAAGCAAAGACCTTAAGCACGTGCTTAGAGTTAAGCACATGCGTAAGTGCTTTGCAGAGCTGTGGCTTTGATTAGTGTATTTCTTGGGGCAAACAGCTGGCAAATATTGTGTGTACAAGAGGAGATGATAAACATCACCAGTGCACGATACACTAATGCTTTGTGCATAAATGGTAAAACAGAATCATTTGGCACCGGCACCCGGTGAATCATGCGGATTTGCAGTTGGATTTGTACGCTGGGATTTTCTTGGGAGCTTTGCAAGCAGAGCCGATGGTTAACAGCTGCGATTGATTCCCACTGCCGAAGCCTGAGTTATCCGGTCGCTAACGGAGAGCACGGAGCAGCCGCAGCTCTTCCGGGGCCGCAGCAGCCCTTCGCCTGACTCCTTCCACCTTGCAGGCTGCCAGCCCTCCTCTGAGAAAGGGTTTCTTAGCACTTTTGCCCACCAAACTAATGTGCACAAAACTGTTATTGCAGAAGACATACACTGGGCTCTCCTCATACTCTGGAGAGGGAAAGCTGGGCTGCACTGGTCCCCTCCTTGCATTCCTCCGTTAAAGCGAATGTGGAGCTCGTGACTGTACCAGGATCCTGGTTAAATAAAACCAGTCAGGAGAGAGATACCACTAACGGGGCTGATTTTGTCCCACCTAAAAAGCCCATGTTTGCATATCACATTTTTGCCATAGAAAAAAATATGATCAGTCCTCAGTACAAGAATCAGGAATAGACAATACTACAAAAATATTTGAGAAAGGGGATGAACGAAACAGGAAGATGCTCCCAGAGCCCTCGAGTCCAGTCCCCTGTAATCATGGCACCTTATGTGACATAAATGCCACCGTATTTAATTATAATGCATATCAAGAGTCATCTTGCGAGTAGATAGGCTTTTTCCCCTGTTGCTCTCTTCAAAAGATTGCTGCATGGACACAGCCAGTTTAATGGCCAAGAATTTTCTACCAGTTTTCAGGCTAAGTTCATTCACAGTCATTTATTTTTGTGCCAACATTTTCTCTTAATTTAATTACACCTTCCCTTCCATAGCATTTACCTCTGCTTTATTTACAGAAAGGAGTCATACTCCCTCACCTGGCTTTCTCTCAGGGGAGGCTTTCCCCTCCTCTGTACATCCTCGCAGCACTTTTCTGTGTCTGTTCCTCTTTCACTTAATTTTTTTAGAGCAGCAGAACAGACGTGCGAACTCTCAAAGAGGAAGTCTCACGACGCAGCAACACTAATGTGTCTCTCTCTTTTCTGGAGCTATGGCAACGTTGCCTGTTTTCCTAAGTTTTCTCACAGGTCTTTGCAAAGCAAAGTATTTTTCTCCAAGACACAGCCTCCGGAGCCCTGGGATTACATGAGCATTTCTGCTCTTGTCTCCCGATGGAGGACGTTTCCCGCCCTTGGCTCGCAGCGAGCGGGCTGAGCGCACACCTAGCCCTCTTCGGCAGCAGGTAAATAACAACTGCACGGACTCGGTGCTGAGGAACATCATTCTGGGCTGGGAAAAAACCCAAAGCAGACCGGTGCCAAACCTTAGTCCTCCCCATAGGGTGGAAGATGCTGCTAAATGTCAGACTGTGTGCACTGCAGCGAGCATACCATTTCTATTAAGAACTGGAATGGGTTATAGACAAGGGGTGATGAGTGTATTACTATATTAACTTAACCTGGTACCTGACACCAGGTTAAATATCCATCATCGCATGGCTTTGAACATTTGTGTTGGTAACTGGCCTTCTCCGGGCTGTCTCTGTCACCTGGGAGCAGCCCAGCCCGAAGGTGGGAACAGCTGCAGGGTGACACCTTCAACAGCTGCTTTCATAGATGAGCAGAAATCAGGTATTCTCCCCATTTCCGCCGTGCTGGGAGAGCTCACATGCAGCAGAGAGAAGCCGAGCAACCAGGAGCTGAGGTCCTACGCACCAGCATACTGCAGCTCAGACAAGACCCAGGGGCTTCCGAGTAAAGGAGTGAGTAATAACTTAGCTGATTATCCTGACTTCCAGCTATTTTACAGTCATTTGAGTTCAAATCTGAAACGCTACTTTCCATTGCTCTTAACTAAATGTACGTATCCTCCACCAAAAGCTACGCCCCGGAGCCGAGAGTTGGATCATGCTGTGATTCTTAATATTGATTGATTAAATTAAAAGCAGGAATATACCACTCTCTGTTTCATGTTCTTTTTAGTGCCTGCAGTATCATGGAAACAGTAGTAATAGCCGTGAGATGCAGACTGAAATGGAAAGCAGCATGCCGATGCTGAGGGCCGTCCTCCCGCGGTAACAGGCCGTATGCAGGTATTATGGTGCTGGTGGTGCCGTGAGTCCAAACTGGAGTGATGCTAAATAAGACTGTAGGCATCAGGTATGATCCTTAGCTCCACTGCCCAACTAATGCGTGGCACCACGGCACTAATAACAGCCTCAATAATATTGCCAAACTTAGTGATAATTTGATCAAATTTATATCAATATATAATGTGCATTTAAATACACATATACGTGTATATGCACAATGAAATACCCTCATGGGATCACCCACCAGGACTTAAGGAGTCAGTTTTCAGACTTGGCTTCTGGATTTTCTGAGAGAGGACTGGAAGTAGCATGAGGTTGTCACGACTCCGGTGCATGTTTCACTTTGCATGAGCCACCGGGACATTCAGCCGGTGCCTTGCTGCAGAATATTTTGCCAGATAAATTTCAGCTTCATTATCATCTATTTGTACAGTTTGCATGCGTTGGTTTTATTTGTTTTAAATATTTCTATGGACCCAATATTTGTCTCTGAGGCTTCTGCAGGGAAGTGCTTGCTTGTCTCCTTGTCCCATGGGTAACGTCTACCACTACTGCGTCACCAAAGGGGACATCCGGATCGCGACCAACTTGACCTCGCGCGGAGGTGGGAGGCCAGAAAGCTTCGGGATTATTTTCGCGGTGAGCTGCCGCAGGTTCTCGGCAGGGCTCTCCACCGACGCAGGACAGCAACACGCGCAGGTATGTGCATTTAACCATCCCACCCAAACACATACCCGGCAGAGAAACCTAGCTCTGAATAGCTCTGAAGTCATCAGAGGATGGAAAAATACTAAAAGCAAACATATTCAGGAGTTCTAAAAATCCGACTGTGATAAATATCAGCATAACAAGCCTCGTCTGGGAACGCACCGTTCTCCCAGAGGAGCCCGGCTGACTATCAGTGCCTTTAAAATACTCTTTCTCCAGGGCTGTGCACGGAGTGCGGGGTAAAATAAACACGAGCGCCTTTTCCCAGCCTGCGCATCTACAGGCATCTAAATTAAGAGATTGTGTTATCAGTGATAAAAGTTCATTTAGGGTTCATTTCAGTCAGTTTGAAGGTTTTCAAGGGGGAGAATAAACAAACAGCAATTAGCACCATATTTTAACATCGCTGACATTTTGTTCAGCCTGTTTCTAACACGGGTGGGAGAAGATCGGCTCGAGGGACATGCCCGTGCTGCCGCGCCGTGCTGCGTGCTGCCTACAGCAACCCGCCAGGCAGGAGATGCGGTCTCCTCGCAGCCAGCGCGGACACCTTGGAGGACCGCAGTGGCTGGACAGCCGGGGCTTGAGTATGGTTCTTCGTTGTGGAGGCACCTCGAAAGAGCAGCTTTAACCAAAACTTTCATTTCAACCAAACCTTTCATTTCAAACATCCATTAAAYAGGAACACACCCATTTTCAGCGCCTCGTGAGAAAGCATGAGTCTGGGTGCCAGCGAGGCCGAGCGCCCCCGTTCCCGCTCGCTCATACCAGAGTTTCTACCAAAAAATCCTGGGAGCAACTCCTGCTCTTGCGGTCTATCAAAACATAGCAGGATGACTGCTACGGAAGGATGCGTTTAATTGCAAATGTTCTCAGATTTAAAAAACTGATGTGTTTTTGCAGTTTGCATAGCAACTCGGTTGCGATTCTAGACTAATCCCTGCGGTGGCCCCAGAAGGAAATTCCTGCTTCTTCAGTAGAACRAATGACATCTGTATTGCTTAAGCGTGTGCTTACACTGGTCTTCATGCAACCTGTTCCCCATGCAATGCTTCAGGATCCTCTCTTATAAACTTATTAGTCATTAAGATCAGCCCATTATATGTTGGCTGCATAATTAAAATTTTTCTAACTTTAAAAAATAGGAATACAACTTTCCTGAACTTTGCCAAAGCCCCCTTGCCTGGTATGACAGACCGAGACAGAGAGGTGTGGTTGAGCGCATGCCGGCACTTATTCTATTAGACAGATAACAGGGTAATCAGGCATTTTAGTGAAGATAGTTAAAGGATAAAAAGTAGAAGCAGATAGTCTATTTCGCTTAGTTTACYGATGTGCAGAGCTCTACAGTACAGACGTCTTAACGCATAAATTTAACAATTATTATTGTGTTGCCCTTTTCCAAGAAAGGGTAAAGGAGATTTGTAGGAGCACTTAACACATGTAAATCCCCACCTCTTTAAACCAAAGCAGTGTGTTAAATGGGTCCATAAATATCATAAGTATTCTGTCCTTTTAGAAATCATACCTTTTTTTTTTTTCCTTTCAATGCAATTAAACCTGTGCCTTATTATAACACAACTCTTGGGAACCAGACATTTAAAAAACTCTAAACAGGTGTTTATTGAGAAAGACAATGATCTTCGCTGGGTTGAACRCAAGTAGAAGTCAAAGACAAAAGGCAGTCTCCATAACACACGGTTCTGAATCACAATTTGGCTGTTGCTTTGCCAAAAATAAGATCAAATCTCATTCACACGCGCAGTTCACCTACATCCCAGAGCCCAAACATTCAGCTGGACCTTCTGTATCTTCTTCCAAGGACCTGTGGCAACAAGGGCATGAAAAAGTGTAAAGTTTTCAATGACTTTCTGGTCAATTAAATAGTTGCTGTATTAGTAGACGAGTCCAGCGACGTCCCGCCTGCCCGCACCGGCCCCACGGGACGTTTCTCTAGCTGGCACTTGCAGAACACCTTCAACACATTTCTTATGACTGAAAGGTGCCTAAAGTGCAGTTTATATGTTATGATTATTGCACAAAGCCCCAGTTGTAAATTAATGAGGTTGGACGGTACTTAAAATGCTGTATTCTGASGTTAAAATCCACTCCCTGGCCTGCTCCTTTTATGATTCCTGTCGTAACTCCGTGGTGTTGCATCACTGCCAATTTAACTACGCTTCCACCAGTACGATGAATAAGGAAAAATGAAAATCGCATTTGGCACTTTTAATCAGATAATTATTTTTAAGAAACGAGCAGGAATGTTAACTACATTTTCCAGTTTTTTTCCATCTGTTCCAACTGACGTGCAAGACTGGTACTCTAATAACACGGCAGATCTCATGAGTACGCCCCATAATGAACATTTCGGGATTATTCCCGCATAAAGATATATATGGGATATCTGTTTGCAGGACATCTGGCTGCAACATGTGCCTCGTTACATTACACCTGTAAATCTGAGGTCGAGTTCTAAACCAATAAGGGTAAAAATAAGGCATGCGGTGAATGGGATTATTAATGGTGCCAGGTGCCGGTTCTGTGGGGAGGGACGGGGCGAGAGCTGCTTAATTGCCCGAGCTGCAGAGGTCCTGGGCAGCGGGCAGGAAGCAGGACCAGAGTTAATCACTGCCCAAGTAGCTATATATGAAACGCGTTTTCTCTGCAGCCTCAAAAAATGCTTTATCCGAACTGTACTTGGGTAAAATAACGAACTTCATGTAATTCTATAATATTTAACTCTGTTCACACAAGCAAACKAAGCTGCATGTTGTATAAACCAGCTTGAATGTTTGGTTAAGGTTCAAAGCCAGCCCAAATACTTYTTATTCTGGATGAAAAACTCACTTGCTTTTTTCCCTTTGGCATGTTCCCGTCTTGGACAAACTGAGTAAATACATAACGCAATCAAGCAGGGAGCAAGTGCTGGTGTGGGATGCTTCCCGGCCCTCGAGCGCCCGGCGAGAGGCGAGGCGGAGGGAATTTTCCTCTCTTTGCAGGACTTTTCTCACAGCTTTCCCAATACGAACTGTGAATCGGCGTGGTGGAGACAGCCAGGCAAAAAGTCAAGGAAAAAGGTCATCCGCACCAACATGTGACAGTTTTTCCATCAAGCCCAAATGGAGAGTGTACATACGTYCAGGGATACACCTAAGGGAGAAAGCAGAAGTACTGGAAGTAGGAGTAACTACTGTGGACATTTGTGAAAATGTTATCTGAATGCCAGATTATCAGAGGTATGAGGATGTCTCAAGATGCAGTCATATCTCTGGTGGACTTTGCAGCTCCTTCTGAAAGCTTCCTCTGTTTTCCCTAGCTAGAAATTACAGCATAGATAAGAAGGYTTGTTATTTTTGCTGACCAGCTGAGCAAAATACTTAAGATTAATTTTTTTTTTTTGGTTGAAGAAAACTGTTTCTGGAAAATCATTTTCTTTGCTGTGTTTTACCCTTTCTCCTACATTCATACTCAAAATTAATAGATAGGTCATAAGAATTTTTTCCCCTCCGGAAGTGAGTGACATTCCTCATGCCTATGTGGTTTTAAACATCTCACCTTAACTGTATCTTAAGTTTCAAAACAGAGTTGAAAATCTGGCACAGAGCGTGCAATATAATCTTGCTGAGAGCCGATGGGACTCTGGCACTTAAGTGAATTAGATTCTTGAGAAACTTTACCCTCTCCCTGGCCAAATGAAATTAAATCTAAGCATAAACAGAGAGAAACTTCCCCTCATTATCAGCAAAACTCTCCAGAGATGGGAGTTTTGAGATTGCCATGTGTTAGGGAAGTCGACGGCGCCTTCATCGCTTGTCACCCTGAACACAGAGCGAGGGAAAATGGGCTGCAGAGAAGCAGGGCCCAATTTTCTGAAAAATCACCAGCGCTCCCACTAAGGAGGGGGGCGAAGGCCTGGCAGATAAGTGCCCACCTTATTTCCAAACGTCGCTGTGCTTCGCTGCCTGGCACAGAGGCGTTTTTCCTAGTGCTTGAGTAACTGATTTAACGGGTCCTTTCATCTCTGCATCCCACTCTCCTGCAAATCAGGCCAAGGAGGCTTAGGTAAGCTCCTGAAATTGCTGGCTTTCGTAAACTTTTTAAGTTTGCTTTTTCACCAGCAGAAGAAGTAAGTACAGCAAACTGGACTTGGAAGGAGGAACATCTCCTGTTTAATTTTGCAGTTGCTATAGTGATTGATTAAATTAAAAAAAAAAAACTTGTAAATTCAAAATCCTAATTGTACTGACAACAATCTAAATGTGGTTAGAACAGTGAGTCACACTCCAGATTATGTGTCTCAAATAAGGTTTTAATTTAAATTTAACAAGGCAATTATTGTACAGTATGTTAATTCAGTATCATTTGATTAACAAAAACGTGTTGCTTGAGTTTTAACACCTATGGTACTTAGTTAGATCTATATCTATTACATAGTTAAACCTCTCTGGCATACTTGGTGCTAATAATTAACATACAATAAGCATTGCATATAAATGCACCTTCCCAGGTTTGTTAAGACAGACGTTGGATGTTTATTATGTGGCAGCTGATTATTAACAGCAAAGACGGTATACAGAGGGGCAAATAACCATATAGCAAATACATATTTATAGATACTGCATGTGTTATAYATATATTACCCTCTGTATTTGTTTAATATGTAATAAAAATCCTAAACATTTACATYGTATGTAAAGTTAAGGTGTTTTATTCAGGATAGCTAAGCTGAAGTGCTATCAGAATTTTTTTCTAAATGTTTTTTTCTGGTGTCCATCAGCAAGTGTGGTAAGTTTGCACGAAAGAAACATGTGTCATCATCACTGCCAGTCACTTGATTATCTCGCTTGCCAAAAAACACCAGACACCACAAAAACGAAAGGGAGCCCGAAGTGTTCAGCCCCTTTGTAAAGTCAACTGCTAGAGAAGACATGCTCAACCAGAATGTTTGTGGTCRAAGGAAATAAATCTCCAGATAGCCCCAAGAGGACCCTTTGAGACCCCAGGCACGATCAACTCTACCTGTGCAGCTCCCGTTGGATGTTGGCTYTTTCCAGAGACCACCAGCAACGGGACATCACAGCCTCCCGGACAACCTGTTTCACTGTTCCATGCTCACCATGACCATAGCCATTCCTGGCGTGAACATATCGAATACCAGTGGCCTCTTACCTATCTACAGGACCTGTTATGCTATGCAGAAGGAAACCAGGGTGGTTTGAGATCATTTGCCCTTGGCAAGTCCATGCTGGGTGTCATCAGATCCTCCTTGTCTTCCACCTACTCTGATTTCCTCCAGCCTCGCAGAGCTGAGGCTGAGCTCTCCGGCCTACTCCTCAACTCCCCTACAGTGACAGACACAATATTTTCTTTTTCTTAGGGTTACAGCACTTTGCTGCTCCTCCTGGTCCAAGAAGGTGACCACCAACAGCTCCATAACTGCTGCGGCCGGGTCTAAACACCCAAGGAAGAAGCTCACCAGCTCCAGCCAGTTTGGACACATACATCTCCGCACTGAGCTCTTACCTTCTGTCACTGGTAATGATTTTGCCACTTCATTTAAACTTTTTCTCTGAAGACTGCTGCAAGGAGAGTGATAAGCACATCAGCTTTCTCAGTATCACATCAACAGTTTTCTCCCTGTTGAGCAGCAGACCAGTACGGGGTTTTTTGATCTTTTACTGTGAATACGCTTACAGAATAATTCCTTGTTCGCCCTGATGTTTGCTGGTGGTTGCATCTCACGGCATTCTTTTATATGCATCTTCAGTTTATGTCTCACACTCTTTCCTCCTCTGTTTCCAGTCAACAGAGAGCTCTGCAACTGATATCGTGCTTTATACGAGACTGTCTACGCACGGACTTCTTCATGGACCTTTTATGCTGAGGCTCTGTGGTGGCCCATCAGGCACGGGACAAAAGCTCTGTGGAGGTGGATGTAAGCAGGTAAGGCGTGTTGAGAGTAAAATAGTTTGGCAGAAGAGGTTTTGAGCAGATCTGTAAAATTGRTTTTGATGATCGAGGACCTAAAGATTGTGGTAAACACATAAGGTGTGGAGACTGACGTGTTTATGGAAACAGAGGGAAGGTATAAAATGACAGGACTGGCGGGAAATGCTTGTAAGAAAGATAATAAGGAATAAGGACAGGCAAYGAGTGGGGTGTGATTAATTAGGCTCGTATGACAGGGATATATACTCTCATTTTCTGTTTGAGGTTTGCTTTGGGTTGTTGTCATAGGCGCTACTGACAAGCTCCACGGTCAGCTTTTTCCTGGCTGCTGCGCTGGGACGGGCAGACCCCACAGCGGCTGAAGGGAAGCCTGTTTTCAAAAGTTTTCAGAAGTTTTGTGTTAATATCTGTCTCACTCAGATCTGCATTCTCTGTTCAAAAGTCACCCTGTTCTAGTTTGTCTTCCAGTAAAATAACAATTTAGAAATTCAAAGCCTTTTCTAGGTCTTGGTGAACTCAGTTTAAGGGAGAAGTGCAAGCATCTCCCCTCCAAAACGCYGAGTGACTCCGGAGCCCGACGCGGGCCGGAGCTGGCAGTGCTGTGATGCCAAGCGATGAAGGAGAGGCTGGTTGATGCAGCTGGAAAGCCGGATAAAGCCGGGTGCACATCCAAGCAAGGTGGCTGTGGAGAAGGGTCTGATCTCCTGTGTGGGAAAAGTTGCTAGCTGGAAAGAAAAGGCCGGGTCCCTGTTGTTTAGCACTGGGGTTCATCGCTGCAAAATAGTCGAGGCCGTTCTTTCCTGGTACCCAGTTCTGATACCTTATGCATGTTTTGGCATTCACCCCAGATCCCTCTGTGCCGAGTTTTGGATCTCAGCAGAGGAATCTTGGGCACCGTTCAAGCTGGTGGACGATCTCCTACCCACGTAGAGAATTTACACCCTCGCAGTCGCATAGCGTAGCTGAGCTGTGTATCTACCAGCTTCGCAGCCACCGGGTGTGATGCCCATCACCCAACTCCGGTGTGGAATCAGCACTTCTGTTCTGCTGGAAAAGCAGTCCCAGCCCCGCTGGGTTTGGTGGGAACAACTGGTTTTCCTGACACCATAACTTACAACCCCCCGCCCCCCCAGACCTTCCCATGCTTTTCATTGCAAAATTTTGAACACCAAATTCTGCGCCAGGCTGAAAACTGGAAAAAATAACGGGGAAACGTAACAAAAATATCACATTTAGTACTGAGTTCAGTACTGCAAAGATGACTGTACGGCATTGTTTTATTCATTTTCACATCTAATCCCATAAAAGCTTCTGTTTCTTAATATTGGAACTTGCCAAGGAATTCAAGGCCCTCTTCCAGAAATTAGGTCAATACACAAAGTCTTGATAATGAGTTGCTGGTGACTCAGCTCTGAGACTTGGCAAGAGCGGGAGGAAGTTTTCTGAACTGGCTGTGATCCTTCCTCTCCGTATGATCCCAGAGGGTCGTAACGACCAGCTGCGCTGTTGCCTCAGACTATAACTCGTGGGTTACCTTCTCCCATAAACTATTTAACACATATGGAAGACGGCATGAGAAGATCAGGAGACGCCGGGGGGCAAGCGCCATCAGCACAGAGATGGCAGCCGTGTCTGTATCTTCCTGACAGACACAGACAGCACCATCCCAAAGCTGTCTCGGCGGCTGTTTGGGACAGAAGCCCAGGTGAAAAATTGGGCTATTCCCTCATAAAACCTTGTTGCACAACAGCACAGCTGAGAGAGGGGCAGAAGAGCCCCGGTGGGCAGGGGCCCCTGGAGACCACCTGGTGCCACCTTCTGCTGAAAGCAGGCCTTAGCCTCACACGGAACATGAAAGTACAATCATTTATTTTAAGCAGATAATGGAATCTCCTACTTATTCATGGGAAGGAAGAGAAAAAAAGGGGTCAACTATATTTAAACTGTTAATTGATTTTAAGTAATTTTTGACACATATTTATGTATCATGAACTGTACTTCCTTTGAAATTCATGCTCCCGAGCATCTCTATAAATATGGTTGATCACTAAATCATAGGATTTTATCCTCAACAAAAGCTTCCACACTTTGTACTTCGGAGTTTTACACTGGACTACCCTCATTCTAGAAAAATGAAAGATATCTAAAAATGTGTTACTGGTAATGGTTTACAGCACCAGTGTTGGGTGCTAAAGTTGTTTTCCTATGAATATAGATTACATTTTTTTACATAGCAAGTAAACAGATGCATAAAGATGCATTATTTCATAAGCATAAAAAAACCTGCTGCAAGTATAGTGCTTTTAATTTGTTTTTATGATTACTTGTAATTAATTAGCATCAAAAGTAAATTATCAACATAGCTAAAAACTGAAATTGTACCAGCAAATGCAGGAATAATTTCACTGGTTTATCTTTATACTAAGGTGGAAAAAAGAAATTATCCTTTTTTTTTTTTTTAACTATGCTTAAATTAAAGTGTCAAAAGCTAGTGGCAGCACAGCCTAAAAATGTAGAAAAAGAGAAATAATATTCTATAATTACAAGCTGTGCAGAGAGCATGCCATGCACATAAATATTTAAGGCAGTTCTAACAAGTTTGGCTTATTATTAAAGTTGGGTTTCAAAAAGAATTTTTAGAAATCATGTTTACACTTTATGGAGCAATTTATGAGGTCACTGTTCATGCACCTCATCAAAAACTTCAACCTTCAACTGAAAGCCATAAAACGGAGGCATTTTGACAGGATCTGGAGACTTTTAACAAGTTCTTGCTGTTGGGCCCCGTGGCCCTCCCCTCCCCAAGATAAACGACGGGGCTGTTCGTGCTTTGGTCGACCTAAAACAAATCAGCAGGTTCAAAAAAAAGCGATCTCCCTGACCCCCATCCATTTCTCTTGACATTTACTGCCACGTCTTGCTTTGCTGTCAAACAGTTTACACAATCTTTTGGAGAAAGGACACGGACATGAAAGGAAACGAGATGGCTGCGTTAGGAGGCAAGTCTGCATCTGCAAGCGCCGCCCGCGCCGTGCGCGGCCGCGGCCTCGGTGGCGGAGGAATGCGTCTGGCCCGTCCGGCCCGGCCATCCCAACCTCCAAACGAACCTCCAGCGAGGAAAGGGGAAGAATAAACAGATGCATAACGGGTATGTTTTTCCGCTCCCGCAGTAACTTKGCAAAAGCTGACGTGTCTTGCCCGCGCTCATCAGGTTAAATTAAGAAGACCTTTCGGTAAACAGTGAGTAGCTTGGAAGAAGCACAGGGATCCACACTTTATCAAAGACAGAGGACAATGTTACCAGCAAAATTCAGAAATATCATTTTGCTACTGCTTCTCCTCTACCTAGTTGAAGGAATAGAGTAGGTTCTGTGCAGGGAAACACTAAAGACAGACTTTAATTAAATCACAATCAAAGTAACTCTGTATAAAGCAAATTACGCTGGAATAAGATATTCAAGCACTGGGTGACTTGGGAGGCATTCTTAATGATTTCCTCCCCTTCCACTATGGACAGTAATCCAATTAAATTAATGTTACATGTGCTGCAGTGCTATTAGGCGCTTTGATGCTTACTGCACTCATGATGATGGAGTTTCACGTTCCAGAGGAGGGACGCGGACGGTGGCACTCCAGGCCTGTCGCAGCAGCCGTCTCCGAGGCCCCTCATCCAGGAAAACCACCAGACTGCTGCGGCAAGTCCGGCTTTTCTAGTCACTCCGTAGCGCGTCAAGCAGCCCCCGAGCCCGGGGAAAGCGCGGCAGGTATTGCAGCCGCTGCGCCTTGCAGAGTCCTTCCCCGAGGGCATTCCCAGGACTTCCCTGGTGCACGTGTGGCTCCGGCTGGCACTCAGATCAAAGCGGAAAATGCAACGTTGCCCAGACGATGAATAACACCAACCAGAGCGTAACACCTCGCTTAAGGCTTTGCACTCAGACTTACTGACATCCCTTTGAGGCACAGTCTACTTTTCATCAGATAACACAAAGTAGCCACCAGAACAAGCTGTACGCAGCAGTCGTCTCCTTTTCGGCCACGTCTGGACCTTGCTCACTACAGGAGCATGGATTCAGCGTGTTTTACAAGTCATCCAAGCAGACATAAGAGGGCAATTCCTATGGTGCCAAACTGAGCTGCCTACCAAAAACGCTGGCTGGCTCTGTGGGACAAGACCAGAGCTTGCCTTGAGCCTGCAAGAGTGACACTAAAAAAAGACACTAAAAAAATCATAGTATCACCCATTTTCACATGGCATTTCAAACCCTSGTTATTTTTCCCCTGGTATATCACCAGTTTCTCTTCTGAGCTGCCAAAATGTGAAGATTAAGCAAGGTGCTTCTCCAGCTCTCCCCCTGCGTGTAGAAGACCTTGTCTGGTCCAGTGCGTACCTGCGCTCCCTTCGCATGCAGGTGTGAACAACCAGCACTGCCCACAGCAGAAGCAGCTGCTGGATAAAGCTGTTGGGAGCCTCCCTGGGGTGCTGGGACCTGTCACATCACTGCCACCCCACATATGTGTTCTTCATTGCTTCCTCCCTGCCTTAACAAGCCACGGAGGCCACACTCAGGACTTCCCAAGCACATCCGAAACCGGGAAGCAGCATGCCCTAGCCTCCGTTTTGCACGGGGGAGCTGCTGCAGCCTCAGATGAAGAACAGCAGCTCCCTTGGTGGTCCTGTAGGACCTGGGGCCGGTCACACATGATCCACTATGGATATCAGTAAGACGTGCTGCCAGGATAGCTGAAACAGCATGCACGACTTCCTCGGGGAACACCAGCAAAATGCAGGCTGCCAGCRTTGCAATAGCGTAAATTGGGAAAATGAGGTTCTCCACCAAAGGTTTTTCTGGAAATTCAAGGCAGAAGTCTTTWAAAAAATCCCCAATATATAAACCGCACTTTATGAAGACAGGCAGACCACGCAGGCGTCGAGGTGAGTGCTCCACAGTGAGACAGTTTTCCTGGTCTTCCAGAACCACCAGAGCCATGGGAAGGAAAAGCAGCTCTCGGAGGTGTATCCGTAACGCTGTTTAGTTGCGTTCAGTGACTGCGTCTCCAGTATTTATCACCCTGGAACCTCTCTCTAAGCCACAGAAGCTGCTAACCCTTTTTCATGTGAGTGTAGTGCCTGATAAGCTCTTTTTAAACACCACTTTTACTCTTAAATGCCAAATCTAGAGCTCCATGCACTGCCTCATTAGTTATTAATGAAGCAACATATTTGTTCAAAATTTATGATTGTTGATTTGCTCCCATCATTGTATGAAATATTAACACAGCATTTGTACTTGCAACCATTTTGCAGACATTAGATTGTGAATTTGCATATTCATGAATGCTCATAAATGTTTAAGGAGACAGCACAGAAAGCATGTGAGCTGTCAGCGAGCCAGTAAAAAGGCATATTTACAGTGTTAATAAGTATTTGAGTTTATAGGACAAAACAGCAAGTAACAAATTAAATGAATTTCAGTTTGCCTGTTGCAACAAGCTACTGTAGCTTTATCTCTTCCTCCTTTCCCTAAACTGAGCAAACTTCGAACCTGCCTGTGGAATTTGCTGCCGAGCAGCTCATGCAGCTGAGGCTTCTTGCTGCTTTTGCTAGGACCTCAGCTTCTCACCACTTCGCAGCGTAGTACCGCAGCATGCGCAGAAGACAGCTGTGCTGTGGGCTGCACGGGTCTGTAACTCGGCTATCTACTAATCTGCGATCAACAGGAGCCGCAAGGCTGCAGTCTCGCTTGTGCATCCGCCCGGCGTAAATCATCCCTGCTGCGCGGAGGTGCCCTGAGTTACTCCTCCCTGCTCACMGCATGAGTCCTGCGGGGAAGCCGGGCCAGAAGCTCCAGCTTCTGCTGGAGTWGGGGACGTCTTTGAAGATCAGGCCGTTTTACATGCGGGCACGTGGTGAAATATGCCTGAGCTGGTGAAACTTTGCGCACCTTTGCTGGAAAACAGGGTCGTGTTTCATAAAGCATGGGGGTATGTTTCACATATAGCAATAGTGTTGCACAACCCTGCCTGCCTGCAGTTTGCAGTGTCCCCAGAAATGTCCTCATTCCTGACAGGGAAAAACCAGAAAGCAGTGCAGATTAGCCTTGCTCAACAAAAAGAAGCTATTTTTATATATAAGGTGCTTTATAGATGCTAGCAGGGCTCAGATCCGGGGCTCATGATGTAAAGAGTGCACATAAAACGCACAATGCGGCTATGTGCAGCAAGAGGCAGGCGTGAGCGGCGCCTGCCCCTCCCTGCGACGCTAACAAGGTAGGTTTTCTGGGAAGAAAGAGCCCAGCGGAGCCAGGGTCCTGGCTGTGTAAACAAGACAAAGATTAATTGCTCCTTGCACCAGATGGTATTTGTGGCACGGGGTCCCCCGGTGCTGCACGCGCAGCCCCGGTGTCACTCCAGCTTGCAAACAAAAGCTTTTGATGCACTTGGAAATTGGTGAACGCGTAAAGCTGACTAGCAAATGGAAATTAATTTTATGCGAATCTTGGAAACTGAGGCATCTACTTGGCTGGTGCGGTGMAAGTTTTGAAGGCGTTATTGCTATCAGGGGAAAATAGTCATTATTTACAATAGCTATATTTATAATAATAGCTAAATTAATTTTATTAAATAATAATTTTATGTTTATTAACTTTTTTWAAAGCRGGGCAGTGATTCATTGGCRAGACAATAAAACTTCCTCTTTCTGCTTACTGGATTTTTCCCCCCTCTGCAGAGCATAAATCACATTTTGTGTGGAGCGTACAGCCTTACTTCGAGCTACCCATGTTTTAATAGCATAGCCAAGTCAGTTATTTTAATCTCTGGTACTTTATAATAAATGCTTTTTATTGATTTTTATTGTACACTGCCATGAATTGAATAAACTACACRAGCAGCTGAGAGAAAAAGGCTGAAGGAGAAAATGTGATCAGCATGTTTCAAAGTTAAAGGTGAAAACGTGATGGTTAGCACTTTCTTTGGCGAGCATCTCCCAGGGAGCACCGTGAAAAGGAAGGGACATGATGTACACGTTATTCTTTCCTCTTAAAGACCCAGGACTGGGATGACTCTTCAGGAAGACCAAAAATATGATACATCCCAGGAGTATTTATTTAGAATCTAATTAAAAAAAAAGAGACGTTCCTTGAAAGCCAAATGATCAGTTAGCTTTAGGCACCCACGAGGAAATTTACTGCTGGGAAAGGCTTAAGGCCTCTCTCCGTCCACCACCTTCTGCTCCCAGGTGGAGCGGACATTCGGCTGGTGCATCCACCCAGGAGAGCTCTGGGAAGGGCAGCCCGGCACGCGGCTGTGCGCTCCCCAGCCTCGTGCTACGGGCAGACGGGAGCTGGGACGCTGGGGAGTATGGCCACCTGGGGAGTATGAAGATGCTCGTTCTCCGTGGGGCGCCAGTTCAGTCCACAGGTCACCAAAACTTCTGTGTGATTTCCTTCAGGTTCTCCCAAACCCTGCTGCAGGGAGGAATGGACGTCAGCCATAGATGTGCTCCAAACGCGGAGTGATCAGCTTCTCAAAAGCTGCCAAAGCCCCAGACGTCCGATACCGTAGCTCGTGGTGACTGGTAGCGGCATCACTGCCTTGTGCCACACGTATGCCCAAGGCATTGGATGCGTGCGTTTATTGCATCGGTTTCATCACGTTTTAGTGGTATCATTGGATATAGTTTTGCAGCTACTGGCAGCTTCCCCGGAGAAATGTTGGCAAGACCTGGTTTTGAGGGTATTTAGGTGGAAGCACGTGTTKGAAAGGCACTGGGAATACCTTTGGGAATACCACCAGTCCTGCTGGCGATTCGCAGCATTGGATCATGCTGCACTGAACTGCGTTTAAGATCCAGCTAACAAAGACAACACTTGCTGCACTTTAGAGCAACATCTTTCTTTGCTGAAACTAAAAGACAGGTGAAATTAGGTCTGTGTTAAATCTTAAGACACAACTGGCAGCCAGGAAGAAGGTGGGCATTGCGTGGAGCGTGCCAGATGGCGGCAAAGCTTGGAGGACCCTGTTGCAGACGTTTTACAGCGGGCCACGGCCAGCTCCTGGAAGAGCTGGGATTAGTGTGGAATGACACTGCGCTGAAACCAGAAGCTCGTCTCTGTTCCCAGGCGCACGGTGTTGTGGGGCCCCACGACCCCCTCCCAGGGCCCCAGCTGCTGCAGCAGTAGAGCAGCTCATAACCTTTACCCAGGTCAACCTGCTTACAGACTCTTCTTCCTTCTCCCTGGAAAAGGGCAAGCTGCAAACCCAGGGTCTGATGGCTTGCCAAGACTTGTATAATACATGAAAAATGGTTTCTTTAGCCACCTTGCTTTTCCCAGCCTAAAAACAGACACTTCATCCCCTGCGGAGGAGTCCTAAGCGCCAGCAGAAGAATGACACTGGTGTATTATTTCCCTGCACCGTCTCTCCGCAGATGACCTATAGAAGTGATTTAATGCAAAACTGCTGGAGTTCCAACACTTTCTCTGTGCTCTTCAGGCTGAGACTAGTTGATTTCTTTGGGGTGTTATAACTATGACCTGCTCCATTAAGTAGCAAACAAAGTACAGCTGGATATAGCAAGCTCAGCTTGACTCTTAGCTTTCACATAACCTGCTTGATTAGGAAAAATGCTGTGCCCTTGTCACAGAGCTCCTACTGTAGTCTGAAAAGATGGGTATCCATTGATTTCTGCATAATATGGATTCACACTGCCTTTCCACAACAGCATGCTTCACACCCTAAAATAACCTGGCAAAAAACATTATTTTTCCTGCTGGTTTAACTGTAAAATGTGTTACTACTCTAGGTAATGTGCTGCTTATTACACAATTACCTGAAGTGCTTTACAATGCATTAATTGCTGCTTGATTTAAACATTTCCCATTTAGTAACCAAGCTATATCATTGTGACAAATTACAAGTCAATAATCTGGTTACTAGGAAGAGGAAATGAAGAAGCTGGAGACTGCTTCATTAAGGGAACCAGACCATTGCTAAGTAAAACGCCAAGCTGATGCTATTACCAATATTGTGATGCATGTGCACAGATTCCCATTGCAAAGAGGCAAACAGGAAAGCAGGAGGTATAACTGGTCCTCCTATGTGCAGGCTGTGCTTGGCACTCAAAATAACAATCATGAAGGCTTAACAGTGGATTAATTCAGGGAAAGGCTTCCTTCCTCGTCAGGGCTTATCCCGCCATCAGCTGAGAGCCCAGGGCTGGATTCAGGAACAGGTGAGTTCTGCACAGCACAGGTTAGCATCCCTGTTCAATGCCCCTGGGCTAAATCTGCTCRTCCCTCCCTGCCAATAATATATGCTATTTTCCATGCAAAGGCTTAAAAAAGGAAAGCTGCAAGGTAGGTACCTCCTACGTAAAGAAAAGGTCTCTTGTTTGGGATWTTGCAGGTTTGTTGAAGGAAGGAAAAGGGAAGAGAATCAGGTACTGTACAAAAAAGAGCCCTGGCCAGGTCTTTCCAATTTCTCCTGCACCTAGAAATTCTCAGGGGAAACTTGCACGCCCTGTGCAGCCAAGCGTTTTGGGTGAGATTTCAGTATGGCCAAAAACTTGAGTTTCTTACCATGCACTTACAGGATTTCAGGTAGGAATATATTTCATTGTTTCAATTTTCTTTCTTTCTTTCTTTCTTTCTTTCTTCAAGGTCTACTGAGATCATATTTAGAAGTTCTACTCTGCTATTACCAAAGTCTGTTATTCTTTTATAATCAGTTGTCTTCAGGAGCTGGAACTTTTAATAAAACACTAAGCAAATGTTGTGGTATTACTGCAGTGGTCAGAGGCACTGATTCTCAGAATTGTTCAGCATTAGCCGAGCCTAGTGCCATTGATTTCTATCAGAATTAGATCAATGCTGAGAAAATCCTACCATTCATGTTTAGACTTCAGCTTTGCATTACTCTTTAAAAGGGCATACACAGAAATGCTGTATTTAAAAAGYACTAATGTGGTAAGAATTAACATGAGTGATTTTTAACGGAGGCCTAATAAATAAAAGAAAACTCAAGTGCACAAATAAATAAAATGACCACATAGAAAGCAATCCAGAGTAGATAGGACGAGAAAGGAGACATAGAAAATTGGAGAACAAAGATGAGTTAGGAGAGCTGGTGTAGTGGAGGGTGGCACATGAGAAGTACAGATTTGACAAGGAATGGGAAACTGATACCGGAGAGCGGGAGGAGGAAGCCAGCGGGAGGGACTGAGAGCAGAAGAAGAGACACAGATATTTTCAAACACTGCTGCTCTCCTAGGAGCCAGCTGGGCTTTGGTTGTGTGACMAGCATCATGGAAAGTATGGGTGGGCAATCAGCCTATCTCTGTGAATGTTTGGCACCTCGTAGACTGCAAGCTTTTGAAGAAAAGGGTGGGAATAAATCACCAGGGATGGCCCTAGAAAGCCAACCATCGAGCTGACTTAAATGATGATTGATGAAGCTATTGGCTGGAAGAAGATCGTCTTGCAGTTAATCCACGGGACTGGGACTCAGGAGATTTGGGCTCTGCTCTTGCCTGGCAGATGGACTTTGYGAGTGTCTTCAGGCAAGTCATTTAGGGGTAATTTGTCAGGATGAAAGGATAAATCACCATATATATTATTACAGTATTATTTATGTAATAAATACCTATATAATTAAAATTACTCATTCTGTRTTCTATAGTTGCAAGCATGATTTATACATTTAAGCATGTACTTTTGTTTCTGAACCTGCAATTCAGTTGCAGAAATATCCAACATCCTGTGTAGCAACAACGTAGTTTAGGCTTTAATCTTTCTTCGTTTCTTTGTTGTTTTCCCTTCTGAAAAAGGGGAGAGTATTTCTCTCTTCACAAGGCTATTTCAAGACCAAATTTATTACTTCTGAARCAGTTCAGGTTCCACAGAAAGAGATCAAGAGGCAAAGCATCATTATATTTCACAGCAAAAGGAAAATATTAATCMAGTGACATAAGCCTAAGACCGTTTCAAGAATTGCTCTCAGACCACCACCTTGATGAATACGTAAGCTGTTCACAAATTCTGGAAAGTGAGAAGAGCTAGCATTTAAAAAGAAGCCAAACCATCAGCTTGCATGTATGTTCTCTGTACATCCAATCTTGCTGAATAATACCTGCATTGCTGGATTGCCATCCCTGGTGGCAATATGTGCAATATGACAGCAAATAGCAGGGTACCATACACCTGGCCCGTCCCAGCTCCCTTCTGAGTACTACATCCCTGTAACTTCGGCTATGGGGCTCCTCTGGTAAACAGCCACATTTGCTGATTTTGTAACACAGATTAAGACTGACTAAGGACCTTGGGCACAACCATTAAAGCATTCACTTGTGAAACCCAACTGGATTAAAAATAAAGTTTTCCCTGGAGGAAAAATTTCACTGTCRAACAACAGAGCAGGGAAAACAGAAGACCTGTGGCCCTTGTTCCCTCCAGCGTTTCTGCCCTCTTTGTGTTTGCGCTTGCACCTCGCAGCCCTCGYAGTCTCCGCAGAGCTCCGCTGGGGACACGGGCCACCCCACTGGGAGCCCAGGTGGGACCAAGCCCTGTCTTGAGGCAGCACACACACCTCTGAGACACCWCGCCAGAGAGCCACGAAACGCCCAGGTGAAATTCTGGCCATTTTGAGGTCAACGGCAAATTTTCCATTTACTTGAGTGGGGAGAGGATTTTGCCCGAGGTGACTGCAGATGTTCAGAGCGATGCCCCAAGGCCCTGCAGAGCACCGTGGCTTCACTCACTACCTTCTGCATTTTGTTCTGCCTGGCTGCCCTCCGCCACAGCCCGTACTCCTCCCAGCTCCAGAGCCAAAACAGAAAGGTTGGAATTGCCTCTAAGAAATAGTGCCTGGGTGGCCAACCTCTGGCACCYGAGCCATGGGCGGGTTGCAAGCGATTTGAAAGATGCTTTCATCGCCAAGTTATAATAAGGCTGTTGTTGCGCAGAAGCTGCTGAGTAATCCCAGCTTCCAGCTGTGGGAGGGAGGGAGCCAGTGAGGACCCACAGCGAACATCGGTGGGTGCCCCTGGACACCTACACCGGGAGCCTCTCAGCTCTTTGCGTCTTGGAGGACCATGGTCTACGTCTCATGGCTTGGGGCCACATGGAAATTTTTGTATGGGGATCAAAGGGGGATAGGCTGGCAGCCTTGAATTGACGGATGTCTCCAAGGAACTGGGCTGGATTGGTGGTGAGATGGTTGTGTTGCTTGTGTGGGTCTCTGCTACACCATAKCCCTTCTTTGCATAAACACAGCAGGGCAAAGTTTGGCTCTTTCGAGCAGCGACGAATTCGTATAGAACCAAAGAAAATGATTGCGCTAAGACATGAGTCAATGGGGAGCTACGMCGCGCTAGCAAGGACCTGAAGTAGATTTGCAAGTCTATACTGGCTAAGTTAATTCCTCATTAAGAAGGCCACTCGGTACTGTATTTTTTCCATCGATCTGAGTATTTTTAATACCTATATTACTTAAGAGCTCAAAACCCATTTTCAAAAGCACCCTGGGAATTTGACTCATTCTAATCCAATAACAAATACGTTTCTTTATTTTCTTTTTCTTTTGGAGAAGACTGCAAAGGGAAACAGATCAAAATTTAGGATTCTTTAGAAAGACTAAAATGTGTGGAGGGTAAAGATTTTACTATTATTTTATCTTTCATCCTTTCTAGCTATTCTAGAGAATTTCATGGTGATTTTATAAGTCATAGATCCATAGCTCAACAGAAAGCTTCATCACAAAGTTTTTCTTCTAATAGAGAAGTCCAACAGTTCATTCAAAAGAAAATTTCTTCTTCTAACAAGTTCTGTAATATCTCTGTAATGAATTTTACTTGGGCAAAATAAGCATGGCCCTTCTGTCCTGTCTCCCTCATTCGTTACTCCATGGCAAGTGTCCGGAAGGCACGGGTATGGGCTTGACGTTAATTATTATTATTATTTAGGAACTGCAGGTTCTGGTTCAGGGTGCTCATAGTGCTGGGCATGTCGAGGGACAAACGCCTGGCTCCTCCACGCAGGGAGAAGTTGTCCTGTTGAGAGAGGACGGTGAGGGCGAAAGCTAGGGCACGTAACTCCGGCRTATCCCAAAGCTTCATTTCCGTGGGAGAAGAGAGCGTGGCATGGCTTGGCATGGTGACGATCACGATTTGCATTGCTGGCAAAATATCTGCTCTACTTAAGTTTATCTTTTGAAACAGTTCTCCTGGCAGTCGCAGGCTTGTCAATACTGCTTTAAAGACACACTATTAGTCAGTGCATATATCTGCATTCCTCCCTTCGGGGAAAAATATTTTCGTAATAAAACTGTTTTCAGTGAAATGTGAAGCAAAGGGTTTAAAAAAACGTGTAGTGCTTGTGTTTCAGTCACACGCTGGTAAAATGGCTGGTTCAGAAACTGCTATAATGTGATGGAGCCCTAAATTATGAGTGTCACTTCTGATGAGATTATTACAAATGTAAATAAATTATAATGGAGAACCACTTGCAGGAAATTCTTTACATCCAGACAGTAACTTCATAAAGCCAAAATAACCAGTAGGTATTAATCAGTATTTGAGATCTGCAAATATTTGCTTGTTTCCATAGCAATTGGTAAGCCCACATACAAAAAAAATACCTTTTCCCACATACGTTATCATCACTTCCTAATAATATAATCATAAAACCATTTCTCAGACCAGGCTGAGAGGAGAATAAACACCATTAATTAACAGATTTATAAACCAGTGGAGGAGGAGGTGGCAAATGAGGAATTGAGTGTAAAATGTATATAGGAGCAGAAGATGATGGTTTGGGCCTTTTTCATTTCTCTAGGAAACTTCACAAACTCTTAATTATCTCACAAAATACTATCTGTCTTTTTCCAAAAATAAAACTTCTGACAACTGTTCAAACCACGCCACACTCTCACCCACAAAGAACACATTTAAGTAAAAATATAAAGCCATGGCTGTGAAGTGTCAGAGTAATTTTTTTGAAGTAGAAAAGTGAGACTTTTGGCATCGCTCTCGAAATCAGCTGCGACGTTCCTCACCGAGGCCGGGTGCCGCAGACCGGCTCGTCGGGAGCTGCAGGGAACGCGGCACGTTACAACAGAGTAACATTTGGCCAGCTAGTAAATTAGTAATGTAATTTGCACAGCGCATACACGATTCCACACAGGAACAACAGTTGTCTTAAATAATCAGTCCTGCGAGCAGCAGACACCGCTATAATGGCGCTTATGTTTCCCGGTGCAGCCAGCCATACAGCACTGCACGGTTGTATCAGAATTTCTGGATTTTCCAACRGTGTTGCTTTTTTTAATGCAAGCACACGCATGCATACGTACATATATGCATGTGTTTGCATGTGTGTCTAAATACATAAACCTGAAAGCAATTAAAAAATAACAAGGAAGAAATTTCATTTGCTGTGCTGCCTGACAAGCGCTAATTAAATGTACACYGAGAACAAAACTTAGGCTTGCCGTGGTACCAGGAAACAGAGACCTGTGATACTTTTTGAGATACGTGATCCAAAAGCAGTGTTTAAGTCYGTATGTCTTCAGAAAGAAGGAGCAGTTCTGTCGAGCCTCCATCTATGATTGCTCAAATAAGCGTCCAAAGAAAGAAAAAYGCTCTCTTTGTCTAAATAACGTTTCACGTGCTGCTTTTTCATAAGTGACCAGCGAGTTGGGATGACCCTGCTTCTGTGTGGCCAAACGCAGTTGCCAGAATAAAGGTTTTAAAAAGATCATTTTAAGAGACTGGATGCACATTGCCTCCTGAGAAGTCCAGCCCATACAAGCTGTTTCATACTGGRTAACTAAAAATGGAGGCATCCAAACCAGAAGCGATTTTTGGAAAAACGTCTGGTTTTGTTCATTCTTCATTCAATCCCTCTGACTCAAAAACTTGTTAAAAATAGGAATGGTAGGTAAATTAACTTTTGACCATAAAGACAAGAAGTTGTAGCAAAGTTCTAAGACCTGGTTTGTTTTATAAAGACCTGCAGGACGGAGAGGATTCAACTCGCAGTTTCCAGGAGTAAGAGCACATATGACTCCCACTGCCGCTGCCACTGCTGCAGGCATGGATGACGAAAGGAAACGTTGCTCGGGGGGTTTTCTTCACGGACACTGAGCGACTTTGCAGTGCAGAAGACAGGAAACCTTCACCGGCTCGTCGTGCTTCTTCTCRTTGGAGCCGGGCTGGCAAATGCCCTACGCTGGCAGCAAACCACAGCTCAGACACCACACATGACCACTGGGGATCTCACTCTGGAAATTCAGCTCTGGACGGACCATCAGAGATCTTCCATCAAGCGTCTTGGGTGCCATGCTGGTTTGGGGAGGTCCACGTCGTTGCTCCAAGACGCTGTACATGTCCCTTCAGCTGATGAGCTGACAGAAAGTCCAGGCAAGCAACAGGCCCCAAGTGGCACTTGCTAGCCTCAAACTTGCAAGGAGCTGAGCAATTAGCTGCTGGCCAGGGAGTACATTGAACACTCACGTGAAGGCTCAGGTCCCGGCTCGCATGGACATCCATGCCAAAGCTTCGGGAAGGAGCAGGGTTGCAGTCTAAGTCTGCCTCACAGGATTGCAGAATGGTTGGGGTTGGAAAGGACCTCTGAAGATCATCTAGTCCAACCCCCMCTGCTCCAGCACGGTCACCGACAGCACATTGCCCAGGATTGTATCCAGACGGCTTCTGAATATCTCCAAGGATGGATACTCCACCACCTCTCTGGACAACCTACCCCAGTGCCTGCTTTTAGCACTGTCCATGCCATGAAGCATCCAGCCWACTCCGTTATTCAGCCGGAGCTGAGCATGTCCCAGTCCTGCGCGGCACAGCCGCAGCAGGGACAGCACAGGAAACAGCCCTGGTCTCTCCTTCACCCCAGACATGCTTTGTTTATTACCAAAGACTTCACAATACCATGCCTGATGTAGCTCGCCGAGACCAAATAAAATGAAGGTATCAAAACAACCCCGAGAGAGGAGACTATATTACCTTTAATATTATTTGTATAAGCTAGAACATATCTAAGCAGTGTCCTTATTCCTGACTAATCAAGTTTCTTATTTTAATATAGCGTAAACATTATCATAGGCGACCTTTGATGCATTTTTCTCATTGAATATGGCTATAAGGTACGAAGTCACATAAACAGCAATAAAAAAATCAAGGAGTAAGTCTCAGTCCAAGTAGTCTTTTTTCTTTTTTTGATGTTGTTGACATTCCTAATGAGGAACTGGGAATGAAAATATTTCCACACACTCCTACTGATAAAAGTTCAAAGCAGATAATGCCAATTTATTTTGCATTTTAAGTGTTTCATCCCATCTTTGGGAGAAGGGAACAAACACATTTTAATGGCCCAGAACAATGAAACGAGACAGCATTATTTAGATAAGGATTTTTAAAACTGAAGACAGTATCTACACACTTGAACCTGCAAAAGTGTATTCATTGTCCCTTGTTATGGGGACATACAACCCCACCACCTCAGGGACCCCACTGTGGTTATACTCCACCAACCCAGGGCCAATTCCCATGGGGAATTCCCGTCCCTGAAATGTGCGTGGAAATGAAGAATAACRACGAGCTATTACGTCATTCTGAAGTCCACCTTCATCAGTGAAGAGGACCGCTGCTAAGTTCAGGGTGTCCAAAAGGAAAAGAAAGATGAAAATATTCTGTTAACTCCTTAGTTCGTTTTACTACAAAGACAGAATGTTTCTTCACRGCGTGCAAGTTACCTTCCCAAGAGCGCACTGCAACTACCCAAGCCTATAAAACGTAAAAGCGGAAATAAATGTGGCAAGTTCCACCTCAGGGACTCCACTGAATAATGGCCGCAAATCCACTTTTCCTGATTTATTAACTGTAAAGGGCCTAGGTCTGCCTTGTAGTAGAACCTTGTAATGGGATTTGAATCCAAGACTTGGCAATAAATATCACTAGACCATTGTGCCATTTACTGTGTACTACGTTTTGTATAAATAGAAAGCCACTATCTGAAATGAATCAGTCTCAAAAGAATAAAGGCATAAAAAGCCAGTTTTAAATAAGTAACAGGTTCTTTTGGAAGTACTATAAGCTAAAAACACAAACTCAAAATGTATGTAATAAAGCTGCTGAAAAAAATCAACAGAAAAAGCTATCAGAAAAAGGTTAATGAGTTTATCAAAAAATATTCTATCTGGAAAATACGTGATGTATTTTAGGGGGGTTCCTATAAAAAATATTTTAAAATTATACCCTCCAAAAACCTAGTTCTTTTTTCCTGAGGAAAGAAAAAAGAATCTTCCTCTCAATATTCAGAGGTACGCTGACCTTTCAAAAGTGCCATGAATGTTTTTAAAGTGTCTGCAGCGTTTCAACAGCAGCCTGCGAAGCGGGGGCAGCAAACCAGGCGTACCGTCCCCTGAACACGAATTTGTCATCCAGGGCTTTGCATTCAGAGCCCTGGGAGTGCTTCACGGACGGAGACTTCAACATCATCGTTTTACCACAGGGAAGAGAAAGCAGAGAGTTTGCGTAAGAGATGGGAAGAAAAGCAAATCCTGTCCACGCAGTTGTACTGTCTTTACCTCCAGATATTCAGTAGAACAAGACGGTGTTGCAGCCAGKTTGGTATCCTGCACAGGTCTCGGTGTGTTCCCTTCGCATTGCAACAGCACCTGGTGGAGATCAACACCTCGTTGTGCGAGGCAGAGCGGAAAAGCGAAGGCAGGCAGCGTCATTTCAATGAAATCCCTTTGTCGAAACAGCCAAAGGATGAAAGAAACTCATGTGGCAAGACAAAACCCAAAGCCCAGACACCGTGTCACCCCTGGGCCATCGTGTCCGATGGCCCTGGTGAGAGGAGAAGYTGGAGATGTTCATAACAACCTGGCCACTCGTGGGACTCCAACACGAAAGCTCACCCACATCAGTGCGAGAGGAAAGACCTGCCTGCTTCCCACAGGCACGGCAGGAGCCCTCAACGTGGAGCAACTGGCTCTTACGGGATTTAATATTTTCTTCTTAAACTCGCCTGATTTCAGTGCTCATGGACATGCTGGGTCAGTAGCCCTGGAGACCATGGTGTGCTCCGGGATCGCAGAATCACAGGACGGCTGAGGTTGGCAGGGACCTCTGTGGATCATCTGGTCCAACCCCCTGCCCAAGCAGGGTCACTTAGAGCTCGTTGCCCAGGACTGTCCAGATGGCTTTTGAATATCTCCAAGCTGGGTATGGCATGAAGCGCCGCACTTCTAGCTCACATCACCCTTGCCAATGTACCTCCAATCTGACCTGCAGGGGTTGCGGCTAGGATGGACTCGGGGTTTTCTAGCCCCCTTTCCTTCTCTGGCATCTGCTAGGGCTGCTGGAAAGGCCCCATACGGCAGCAGCAGGCTGTTGAGGAGGACGCGGCGATGAGCAGACCGAGGTGGCTGGACCCAGTCGAAGCTCTCGTACAGACGGTGGTTCAGGCTCCCACTTGTCACGGTTTCAAAGAGGAGGAATACGTAAAKCCCTTTGGCTTCACTGGTGAACAGACGCCTAAGCCTGGGATTTTAAAATAAATTTTAGACTTTCTGCTGCTCCGCGACACTACGTTTTACGGTCCAAAATTAGTAGAGGAGCATTGATGTCCCCCTATAGCAGAACGCTTATGGCAGCTGGATAGCTAGCAACAGTTCATGTTGATTGATAACATATTACCATCTGTAAAAAGAATTGAACATATATATGGGCTGCAACATTTAGCAATCTCAAATGACATTTGAGTAATGTTGATTTTGTTTAGATGACAACCTCATTATGGTGCATGATTGCTAAGCAATCTCCTAGTAAACACTGGGTTAAAAACTACTGGAAGATGCTTGTTCCTCTCATTATTAATTAGCATGTGTCCACTCCGCCAGATCCAGAGCCCAAACTTCATTTGTTATGTTCAGCCAAATGCATGAATAGCTTTTGAGTAATTATTTTCCAACATCATCTAATACCTCTCTGCACATCAATTAAAAATCCTCTTAACAAGGAACTGCATTTTGTTTGAGATCAAATGCCTAGTCCAAAGCTGTATCAATCATGTAGAGCTAATTAGTGGGTCTGCTTTATATCATTTGTTTTACTTTATTATTCTATTATACACTTCCTAATGAAACCAATTGAACAATTTTAAAATCTTTGTTCAATTAATTGAAGGCTTAAAGGCCAGCTACCTAGTTAGGCTTTCTCTGCTTTAAAAAGCAGACATGGAAAGAAAAAAAAAATAAAGCCTACATGTTTTATATCTATTTGTTTTATGTGGTAACTGCTCTACAGCTGTTTTAAAGGTTTATCACTACTTCTCTATTGCTTGCAAATAACTCATGGCTCACCAGACCCTTAAACCCCTTTGCTCACATTTACCTGGTTTTGGAGACAAGGGTTGAAAYGACAGGAGACAGATCTGTGGTGGCTCATCTGGAGGCCGGAGCCTCCAGGCCCCCCAAATTATTATCACTTGGTGCTGACATTCTCCAAGCCAAGTGTTCTTCTTGCAACAAGAAGCTGTGCAAAGTATGGCCTGGCTAAATATTTCCTATGGGAAAATAACCTTTTAATTCCTTAGTATTAGAAAACCAGCCCATCAAATGTTAGATGAGGCTCCGAGCAGTTAATAGTGTCTAATTTCTCACGCAGGAGCAGTCTGGCTGAAGCCGGTGTGGTTACACCTCTATCTATCCCTGCATRAGCAGATGCACTTACGTTTCGTTTTAGACCCTGGGAAGGAGAATATTTAAAATATATAAGATATTACTATATCTTTAATTGCTGCATGTGTCCGTTGTGGTGGCCAAAGAGCATAAGGGTGGTCTACACAGCGTTGTAGCTGCTSTACCTGTTTAGCTGCAATTGAGATGGTTCCCTTCCCAACGCGCTGTGCTTTTCCCCCTTTCCCGGGGGTGACGGCAAACCCCTGGGATGCAGGGTCCCCTCTGAGCGAGCAGCAGCCCGAGGACGGGAGCGCGGCGGGACGGGGCAGCGGCACCGCCGTGAAACGCGCCCGGAGGGAGCTTCTTCGGGGAAGCTCTGGAGAAGCAAGGGGGGCTTCAACGCCAGGCTCYGCAGGGCTCGGGGACTTCGCGCCATAAGTTTTGCCAGGCTGAATTTTTCATTAYGGAGCCAAAACAACGAAACAAAAATCAAGCTTCAGCTCACACGCGACATACCCACAGCATCGACCTTCCCAAGGGGAAGAGAGAGTTTTGCCACCACAAACCATTTCTACCCCTTCCATACYAATTTTAAATTGTCAAAACTGCCTAATTCCCCAAGTACTTTTACTAGGACATATCATATGTCACAAAGCATATCTTAATTATTGTACAATCAAGGTAGTTAATGTTGGTAAAGTAGAACTAATTTTCTCCAGCTAGCTTGTCTAAATGGTCCCCTATGCAGCAAAAGTGAATCCATTTTAACTAAATAAAACTGACAAATCAGCAGATGCTTAGGGGCTCCCAGCAAATGGACTGCGTTTCCTTTTTCATATGGGTAAGAAGGGTAAAAATAAGAATAACTTTCACATGCAGTCAGATTGCTTTGGAGAAATCAAGTAATATTACAGAAGCATTTGAGCAGAGGGAATTCAGATTTAGACCTCTAGAAATCTGGGTTTCAGAGCTGAATTGCTGCTTCTTTTTAATGMAAAAAAAAAAAAAAAAAAAAAAAAAAATCCTTGTGCTCATTATGGCTTGGATTTAAAGTTATATGCCTCGCAGAAAAGCACCAGGCTTCTGCCTTCCCGCACGCCCTGGGCGCGGGAGCGGGTCCTGCTGAAGCACTCGCCTCCTCCGCGCAGCGCACGGCTATTGCGGCGGCTGCTAAAAACACTCGAATCGTATAGAAAGCCCCAAAGGAGGTGGAGGGACASAACAGCCCTGGACATTCGAGGAAAATGGGAGAGAAACTAAAACATAAAGAAATCCCAGAAGGAGTGGCGGAAAATTACTATGAATATTTATGGGTTCCCTGTGAACAACAAGCGAACGGCGGCTCAGCGTTTTATTGCACAAATGGGTTTTGCTCAGGGAAAGCTGTAGCAGATGTGGTGACAGGGTGCYGATGCTGCGGCACCCCGGGGTGCAAAGCCCGCATCCCCGTGTCCCCGCATCCCCGTGTCCTGCATCCYGCATCCCRTGTCCCRCACCCCGGCCAGGCCAGCGGGGCCGGCAGCGCCGGTGTCAGCACATTTGGGAGTCGTTAAGGTCCCGAGCTCGTAGCCGGCCTGTTTTCTGCCTCTCCTCATTTGTGAGGGGAAGTGGGGGGAACATCCTTTTCGGATTATCCAGGCATCCTGTTTGGGGAGGTTTTGCCAGAAAGACCGGTTACATTTCACATCCAGCTAAGAAACACAACGACACCMGGAAAAAAAAAAAAAGAGACTGGTGTCAAAGGAGAACTGTGCTCCCTTGTCTTTGGGGCCTCAGTCTTGCCCAAGCTTAACAGGAGTCATTCGCAAGAAAAATTACCTATAATTAGTGGAGCACTAAGCTGATGCAAGTGAGAGGAAAAGCAGGAAACTGTGGAGAAGACCGTTTTGAAACACTGCACCATTTACCCTGATTGCCTTCTCTGGGCAGCAGAGACAGCCCGTCTGATGAGGCAAATCCCCGTCGCCCGCTGACTTCAGCCGGAGATGCACCAACCCCGGTGTCTGGTGGCCTCTCCACAGCAGAGGAGGTACCGAGCTCTAAGCCCCTGCAGAACCAGGGTGGTGACTCTTAGGGGAAGCCCGGCAAGCCAACCCATCGGCGTACGTCTGCAGAGGTAGGACAGGGATTTTGTCGCCTGCGCCAGGTCTGGGCTAGCAAAATAATCCGTGGCACAAGCCGGTTCACTCGAGTGGCCATTAATTGATCTGTGCAAAATGGGACAGCTTTAGCAGAGGGGATGAAGGCTATCCATCGCCGTACCACTGCGTGAAGCTGTCAATACACATAAGGTTTGCCCTATAGCTATAGGTGACCTCCCCGCGCGCTGCACGAAGCGTATAGCAGTCGGCCCCTGCAGCTGCACAGCGTCTGTTACCTCATCTAGCGCCTTGGGCTCCGTTCAAGCATTTCTGCAAGGTTATGCTGTACAGGCATTGCTCCCATACTTTCAGGACTTTTCCCTAAGAATTTGGAGTCGTATTCCCGTCTCGTAAGGCAGGGATGGGATTTGAACCTGAGACTCCCATTTCCCAGGTAAGTGTCCTGTTACGGAAGAAATGCAGCATCTTCTCCAGCTGAGCACTGAAAGAAGCAGTCCTCCCACTWAATTAACACGAGGACAAACTCCGAGCTGTGAGCACTGAGCAGAGACTGCTGTGCCTGAGCGGTGCCAGCTTTTTATTCCCGACTCCTTTGCTACGATGGAAGATGGTCTGAGAGAGCATCAGCCCCTCTCCCGGTCACCCTGCAGTCAGCTGGGACTCGTGGAGATAGGTCTAATCCACCGAGCGCTGCTCCCGCGGAGCCGGGCGGGAGCTCCATAATGTGATTAGTTTCCGCAGCCGACTYGCACACTTGCAGCTACACATGCCCTTATACTTTCACATATGTTTAAAGTTCACTGGCAACCAATGTGCAATGTGTCTTTGCTTACATAAACACCCCTAAGATTAAAATCCTAAATCAAGGTTACTGCACATGTGTGCATATTTGTTGGCTGAAAGATTTCACAAGCTCTGATGGCCAAGTTACAATCCAAGCATGCAAGATCTACATGATGGATTTGCAAAGAGCTGTGGAAAAAAGGAACTTGCAGGCTTCATTGGCAGAGGCAATGGTGCTTGCTAGGTGCATCAGGTGAGCAAGGAGGGAGCTGCACCACCTGTGGACACAGAAGCTGTGGGAACACCTCCAAGGGGAGGAGAGCCAGCCCGGTGAACAGAGCAAACGCAGGAACACGGACATGCAGCGACTTAAAAAAGAAGTCTCCAAGAAATAAGCGTAATGGACCTAAAGACCTGGGCTGCAAAACTCACCTTTGCGCGGGGATTGTTATTCAACCTGCAGAGCTGTTAAGTCACATGTGCAATCTCAAAATAGGGTTTAAGTAGGCCATAAGTGTTCATAACCTTGTGCTGGCCACAGCGCAGGGATGTTTTCAGCTCAAGTGAACACTGAATTCTTGCTTCGACTAGATGAAATCCTCTTGGCATCGAGCCTTGATCAAGGTTTGGCGAAYGTACACTAGTTGCAGCCAACAGTCAGGAGCTGAGGCTGCCCTTGCTGAAGCAAAATGGAGAAGGCAAGTGCTCTCTCCCAAGCAAAAGTGGCCTTTACAGGCTGCGGGAGGCGAATAAAAATTGGGTACACGATTCTGCTTCTATTTCCCATCTCTAAGTACCGCAGATCGGGAATATTCAAAGCAAATGTTGCCCTGCCCTCACATTGTTTTTTATGGACATCAGCTTGCAATGTCTTTACAATTAATATATACAAAGCTGAAGTGACAGTTCCCCCCTCCACCCTCAGTCGCGGCTCACGCTGGCCAAGATCTTCTCCTTCTCGTCAGCCAGGACAGAAGAGAAAGGCCATCTGGAAATTAATTCTGAACAAAGTGTAAAGAGAGAATATTTTTGTGATCTAATTCTTTAGGTAGCATTATTTAATTTATTTATACAAAGAAGCGAATATGGAGACAGATGCAGAAGAGGGCCTGAGAGGCAGCGAGCACATTGTTCTGCTCTTGTTCTGTAAAGAGCCAATTATTCTYCTTTAAGTCCTTTAGTTTCAGGGGCTGACTGAGGAGTTTAAGGGATAAAAGTATTAGCCTTTCATCTGCGGGATTCAAGTGCCAGTCCTCAAGGCAGACCAAAGCAAAATGAAGTGGGTTGTCTTATTTTGCTTCTTAATGTATTATTATATAATGGTATTATTAAACATTAGTGAATAGAGAATTAAAATTTCCAGCACTGACAGCTGATTAATTTTTTAAAGTAAAAAAATTTCACTCATCATCAAAAAAATACGAATTAAATCTTTTAAAGCAACTTTCAAGGAAAACACAATGGTTGSTGTTTTCTGTAATACTCCTTGCCGTAATACTGCAATCGGGGCACGTTTCCTCTCCRCTGCCGAGTAGCAGAGGGACAGGATTTACCCGGCCGCTCCAGCGATTTTCGGAGCCGCCCTGGGCTGGTGCCTTTCGGGAAGCTCCCGGCTCGGCCTCGTCCCCCGCGTCACAAATGCATCGAGTTGGGCGCTGAGGACTTCGGGCGGCAGAGAAACGGCACGGCGCGGGAAAGGAGAGGAAACYGCCCCAAACTAAGTCCCCCTACAGCTACGTGCAGCTCTGCTCATCGGCCCTCTGCCTCTCACGGCAAGAGTTTGCGTTGTTAATGACTCTCTGCAGCCGCGAAAGCCATAATCGTTCAATTAAAATAAAATTTAGGAATAGCTTTGTATTTTTAAAAGTCAGTGCGTAATAAGAGTTGCTCTTAGTTGTTAATGTTTGCTAATATGAATACGTACCAAATCATTTCATATTTAATGTTTAGAAGAGCAGACACACCCACACGTGCATAGCCAGAGCAGGTACATGTGTGTGTATGTACATATACATATAAAATTTAAAAAAATTTTWAAAAGCCCAACTGAAGTCACTGCCACACTCACAGGAGTAGAAACACTGATACGAAACCTCTCKGCACTCAGGAATTGTTGCATGAAACCGAAGTAAAAGCTACAAATGGAGGTCGAATGGGATTCCACGTTTTACCCTACCGCTTCTGCATGAAGGCTGTGTTATCCTGGCGCATGGTGGCAGCTGCCACGGTCCCGGGATGCCGTCCCCGGTGGCAGGGTCGGTTGCTTCCAGCGCTGCCTTTTCCTTCCCGACATCCGTGCACGGCCCTTGGCGCCCACTCCGCTTTCCTCCCCTCTTCCAAACCCACCGACTGCCGCGGCAGACGCCTCCCAAAACACAAATTCAGCCTTTAAAGGGAGGCAGTTTGTCTTTTCCTTGCTAGCCGGTCCCGCTCGGGGCGGGCTGCGAGCCGGTGCCCGGCCGCGGCCGCCCGTGGAATTGAAGCGGCCCTAAGTCAATTTAACCTGCCTCACTTTCGCAGGAAATGGAGCTAAATCAGATTAAGGCAACTTTAACTTGAAGCAACCATGTTTATATAATGGTTTAATCTCACTAACTCGTTATCGCCGCACACCTCTCACTAATTCCCGTTAATTTTCCCACACAGCCTGGTATGGAAAGCCTCGAAGGCCATCATCATGTATAAAAGACTGCAACACCCCCTCCAAATCTCTAAGAAATAGGTTTATGAAGCAGTTCCCTTGGTTTCCTACGGTTTTCCCCGGAATAGGGCCCGGCCGTTACGCCAGGGGTCCGGGACAAGGCGAGGGGGACTTTGCTGTTTGTCATTGCTGCATCATCATCACCTTCAATCATGCAAGACGCAACCTTTCCTATCGGGGCAATGAGGCGGGGGGCTTTCGTGCTCCAACGATAGCTGACCGGCCAAAAGCGGGATGCCATAAAAGCACCCGATTTTCGGAGCCGCAGTCCAGCGAGCCTGCGTGTCAGCTCATCGCCTCCGCAGTGGCACATTCGCGTTGTTTTACCACTGAACAGGCGTCAGCAACAGGCCTGGAGCAGAGCCACGTTACCTGCTGCCGCTGCCTGGAGAAACCCACGGACATCCCCAGACCCACATCCGTTTCTGCAGCCCAGAGCCCTGACCTGGACGGCATCAGCTTGAAAATCCAGGTGCAATTAGGAGGGAGAGATTATCCCGATGAACAAAATGCTTTTTGCTAATGTTAAAGGCGGTGTAAAGCAAACAGCACGCGTGCTAAAACAGCATTTTGCTGATAACGCTTCCCTGGACTTCAAAGCAGGTTGGAGCGTTATTGTCATCTTCTTAGCAGGAACAAGGTGTTTCTCGAATATCAGCCTGAAAGGAAGGGTAACTTTCATGAGAGACCCATGAGAAACTGATATTTCCAATTGAATTTGACCTGTTGCCTTAGGGTGACCCACAGCACCAGAGTCCGTGGCGTTTACTAACGAACAGCTCCGTCACATCACCGGCACGCCAGCGAGAGCAATGCTCGTCTGCCGGGGAGCTTTGAGACCGGGAGGTCCCTATGCACCATCGCGGCCTCACGGCGGGTTCGACCCTCCTTCGCGGGAGCCGAGCTGCGGCGTGCCGGACCGCGGGGAGAGGTCAGGATGGTTTTAGCCATGTGCCTAGTGCAGGCTGCTCCGAGCAGCCCTTCCAACTCTTAATTGCACAAAATCTCCGCGTTATCCCAAAGTTCAAGATCTTTGAGTGACTGACGGATTTTCCCAGATTGTTGCCCGGAGCTGCTAATCCCAGATGTCATCCTTTCCCTTTTTTTTTTTTTTTTTAAACAGTGAGAAATGTAATCCTAATTTAATCCTAACTCTCAGAACCAGTGAAAATCATGGAAGGGCAGGGAGGGACCTGATAGTGGGGCTGAAAATGTGAAACTCCCCATCTCACGCCAGCACTAGGGTTGCAGAGCCATTGCTGCTTATTTTAAAAGATTTTTACATTAAGGCTGCAGAGCCATTGCTGTTTATTTTAAAAGATTTTTGCAAGAAGCTCCTTTTCTGCTAGTTGCAGACAGCAACTGGATAGCCCTGAAGTGTGAATGTACGTTCGAGGAGAGAGGGAATGCGGAGGGATGAAGGCCACAGGAGATCCGAGGAACTGTCATCGCTGGATTTACTACCCCAAAATCGGTTGGAATAAGGTCATCACTGCAGCTACGCGATGGCGTTCATGCCTCTTTGGGAAAGGGTGTGTATATAAAACACAGTTTTTTGACTCTGAGATACAAGCACTCACCAAGAAAAGTCTCCACCTCAAGGATAACATTTTAGTCAAGCTCCCTTCTGGGTCGGTGCTTTTTTACATTCCTTGGAAAAAATACAGAGTCACAAAGGTCTAAAACAAACAGCAAGCAAAAAAAAAAAAAATCAGAGAAGAATCCGAAGTGACATTCAGGTCCCAGCTTACATAATTGTACCCTTTTATTATTACGGCAGTATGATTTGAGGACAGAATGTCAGACTTAGCTCTGAATTCCCATGCTTTATTGGATTAATTCTGGGTGTAAGATACTTAAAGTGACTTTAACACATGCTAGTTTGAGTGGTCTAAGACTTGGTGGGGTTTTTTTTTTTTGAGTGAAGGAATGATAGCTGAGAATTTATGAGAGTCCTTTAAGAAAAATTGCAGCACTCGCTTTTCTCCTTTCACACTCTGAGCTTTAAAGAGGAACGACACAGCGGCCGGGGAGAGACCCCGGCCCATCGCATACAGCCCGCTCCAGCGACCCGCGCCGGCCATTTGCTCATCAGCCCACTCGTGACGCATTCGTCTTCATCATTATAACACATTTTTGCTCCAGCCATGCCCTAGGCACCGCAGACAGAGGGGACCCCCACATCAGCGTGGGGTCACCAGGCCAGCGCTCGCACACCCACGTGAGACCCCAGGTCAGGTCTGCACACCGGTCACTTCGGGCAGCAGGCTTTTAGGCCGTTTGATGTCATGTGGATATTTCTGAAACCTTTTCGCCTGACCCATACGCAGATTTTGAATTTTCTTAACTCTCTGTGATGGTGACGTACCAAACCACGGCCAAACCCAAAGAGAGATGAAGCCCTTCTTCTGCAGGCAGAAAGGCGCCTACGACCAGCACGGTTTACTCCTCTTTGCCCGTCGCTTTGCATTGATGCACGAACACCCACGGTGGCGAGGAAGGGCGAGATACAGGCGAAGCGGTGCGGTGGTGGCACGTAAACCGGCGCGGCTCGGCCCTCCACGTGAGGTGCCAAGGAAGGAGCAGCTTTGCCGGGACATTGACAGGCGAGTGGACAACCTGCGTGTCAGAAACACATGCAGTCTTGGAGGTGACGCTCAACTTATCCAATCACTGACCTAACATTTGCCCCTAAGAAAATATTCTCGGCTCCTCATGGGTTTTGACATAGTCTCTGTCTATTTGCAAGGACTGTTATTTCCCTTGTAACCCACCACATCTCCTTTATCCTTTGAAGAACACATCATTTTCAGGATGGAGAGATCCACAAATATATCGAGATCGAGAGTGGGTCACTATGGAAAATAGAATTTACTTTTCTTTATCTGTTCAGATTAAAACATTCACTGGCTTTGACAGCAGTTGTGTTCATGCAAATTATATTGTCTGCTGTTTACAGGCGAGGGTCTGATTCACCGCTTTGCACCGCAGTAACCCCGTTAGCTCCGCGCACACTTGCCTTTCCCCCCGCTCGCGCTGCCAGTGCAGCTTCTGCTGGTACTTGGCTCCGTGGTGTTTTACTTGAAGCAGAAGCAGCAAAATACAATCTCATGTTATTTGCTGTCCAGCTGCAGTCTGCCTAGATAATACACTTCTGGCTCAGTTTCTAGGACAAAACATTTTTTATGTTTATTTTTACATTTTCAAAAAAAGAGAAAAGCTTTCAAACTTTCCAGTCCTCATTTAGACTGGAAGTTATTAATGTTTGCCTATTACTACTACTCATTTAAGATCAGTCTTATGTGTCGATCGAAGGTTCCTGCTCTCTCTTTTTTTTTTTTTTTAAACCAGTTTGGTTAGAGAAAAATAATTTGTATTAAAAATGAAAATCTGACATCCCCAAAGCAAGTAGAGACAGAGGAACCCTAAGGTCTTAGCCTTCAACCCACTTATGGGGACCAGGATTTACTGTGACTTTGTACAGCAGAGGATTAATGGAATGAATCACCTTACTTCCCCTTAAGATTTGCCTAGGCATGTGATTTGTGTCTGCTAAGCTGGTATAATGATGAACAATCCTTTTTATTAACGTGGTTAAAAATAGAAGCTGCAGTAAGACCTTACATAAACTAGAAGTAACACGTGCCAACTCATGCCCAAATCCCCCAGTGAGCTGTTTAGGTCTATGAGATGTTGGCATCAAACAAACGAGTTGACTATTTTGAGAAAATAGGAAAAGGCAGTATAAAGCTACTCTTGCGCTTTTCTCTAAATGCTGTAAGCACAAGGTCATGACTTTCCTTTACATATTTTTTTTTTATCCACAAGATAATGCAATGCTCTGGGTACGCGTGGGTGTGGGAGTACTGCACGCACACGGGCACCAACACGCACACACACATGCAAGCACACACGCACACTCACAAACATGCTCTTGCAGTGAATATTAACTCTTCCTTGTCCAACCTGAGGTGGTCTGAGGCCAGGATGGCCCATCAGCCCATGGATTGGGGTCCAGCCCTACTTGCTTTTGGACCCAGCACCTCGTGCAAAGCAGCTCTGAACATCCCAGCACCCCTCGGACCTCCAGGCATGCCCTCTTCACCCCCCCGAAGCGTGCCTTGGGGCATCAGCTCTCATCAGCCCTGCCAAAGATTAAACAGGTGGAAAGGCCAAAAGCAGGGCTTCCCTTCTGCTTGAAAGGAAAGGTGCATGGGCCCACCCAGATGAACACCGAGGGGAATGCCCATCGCTGGCGAAATACTTTGAGGCACACTCTTACCGAGCTGTATTAGCAGCTCACAAGCCACGACTGACTGAACCAACTTAGAAAAAAAGGAAACGTTAGAAAACATGACAGCTTTTCTTTAAGTCTTGCCTGTTCTTCGTAAGTTTAAAGACCAAATTAGCAATGCAATCATGAGAAAAAGAATTGGAGACTTCTCCAAGCTGTCAAGTGCATTTTACTGGATGATTAATTGGCAATGCTCTGGCCAACCCTTGGGTCCTGCTAAAGGCCATGCCCCTTGACTTGCACCTGCCACTGTACGACTGATTGCAGAAAATGGATGTCTTCACTTATTCCTTTTTTTTTGTTGCAGCTGTTAAACTGCTTTAAGGAAATCTTATTTATCTAGAACAGAAACTTGAACTTCTTCTCTAATCTCAGGAGGATAAAATGAACATAATTCTCTGTCTCAGACTGACTTATGGAAGCAATATTTCAGAATCTTTAGGAAAGCTGTGATAATTGGACACAGTTTTGCGTTCTTTGTGTGTGAGCTTGAATGTTTCCTTGCTTTCGTGCCTTCTTCTCATTGCCACGAGATGCCTTGTGACAGCAAATAGTAGGTGTCTGCCCTCAAAGGGCCACGCATGGTCTAGAGCGGTGGAAAGGCAGAACAAGCGCAGTGAACAGCTACCCGCAGCGTGCAAGGGGACACATCAGGGGAAAGGAACTTTACTTCTGCTATTCAGTTTTAAAATAAAGAACAAAACCAATGCCAGCTAATTCCAGGATATTGGATATTGTGTGCAGTGATTCACTAGTGTGGAAAAAATTGTGGGAAGATAGCGCAAAGGAAGAGCAAGTCCTCTGAGTTCTCCAAGGAGATGTGAGCATTTTTGAAGATTTTGGGGGGGGCAATAAATATCTTCCATCAATGTTTAGGTGCATGAATGTTCAGACATGTTGTTTTTAACAACAAAAGGGATCTCCCTTTCCCTGTATTGTCCCTGGACCTGGGCTTTCTCACACATGGAAAGTCACCTCTGACATCCCCCATTACCTCCTTTTCATCTATCATTTGAGCTTGCTGCGATACTTATAAGAAACAAGACAACCGAAGGTAAACAGGTCACCTGCAAACAAAATATCCCAAATAATGCCGATAGTTTAACTTAGATAAACCCATCCATTTCTACACACAGCAAGCCAAGAAACGCATTAATTTAATATTGTTACCTTCATACAAACTACTGTAAAAGTGTTAAGAAAGAGACAGTACCTACCCTCACATTTCCAGTCCAAGATCCTGCTTCCTTGACTGACTTTCTATAAAAACACTCTGGCCTCAGTGGGCTTATTGAAGGCCAAAGAGATAACTGTATTACTGGGGCCCAGTTCAAGAAGCCACATACAGATCAGGCCAGTCTTGCTGCTGTAGGCAGTTTTACCATAGCATGGATATCAAGCTTTAGCTCTTTTTTTTTCTCCCCTTTAGGAGAAATGTTCAGTCACCATTTATGAGCTACTTATAGCACTTAGTGAACCATGTTTTAATGTCTGAAGACAGTATTTAAAAAACAGTGTCAGAATCAAAGCAGCATATGAGCTGATGGATGCAAAATAAATATATCAGGTAATCACAAAAATACAAATCACTCTGTTGATTCCTCATACAAAGCAGTTCCTGCAAAAAGCATTCAGCATCGCCCCAAATCACACACCCCAATAGAGCAGCTTGGCCTCAGTAGCAAGAGCATATACTCTTATACCTCCTGACTGACCACCCTCTTGCTCTCAATCTTGCAATCAATGCTTCGATCCTCTCTCAGGTGCATGAGAGTTTTGCAAATGCAGAAAGGATCCTGGGGCTCACATCACGCTTTTCTTGGTTTCCCCCAGGTTCTTTGCATCATGGTGGCAATAAATGGGAGCCGGCAAGCTAGCATCTCTAATTTTTACAATAGAAATCAACTTTCATGGCAACTTCCTCAGTTTGTCTGGCTCTCGTAGAAGGTGCTTGCAAAGAAGGGCACCCATATTCAGCCTGCACAGTGGTTACAAGACATTATTGTCTCTGAAGACCCTATTCTTAAATCCTGTAAGTCTCTAGGTTTGGTTTTCTATCCTGGCTGTATGGGAACCAGTCACATTAATGCAGGGTCTCAGGACCCTCCAGCACACTACTTTAGAGCTCTCCAGGGTTTGTCCTGTCCCATCCTCTCCTGCGTTTGGTGTCTTCCCTCTTCTCTTTCAGTCAAGACTCTTTTGAACCCCCAGTTCATTCCACAAGCTCCTTCAACCTCTTTCCTTTTGGCTTAAGCATTTCCCCTTCCAGATATCCCTGACGTCTATTCTCCTCCTTCCACACCGATCCTCCCCAAAGTCCTTTCACTGCTTCTTTCCACAGAAATCTCAAACCCCTTAATCTTTACCCAAAGGTAAGCACAGCTTTGTCTTATGTTGGCCTCGCTCTTATTTCACGATGGTTGCTCCCCTCTGTCCCCTTTACTTGTCGTCTTTGTCATGCACTTTTTTAATTGTCCATGTTAGGTCACTTTGGGGGCTGTCTCTATGGTGGAGGTAGTATCCTGCTTTCTTTGAACCTTCCAGGGAAGGTCGGCACCTGGCTGGCCCAAGCAGCAGCCAGACCTTCCTTTGGTGTGGTAAAAAGTGATTTCTAGGGGAAAACAGCCTGTGCCCATGGGGCTGAGCCTTGGGTTTTGTTCCCAGCAGTGCCCCACGAGCGGCAAATCCACGGTATTGCACATGCAGCCAAGAAACCCCGTATTCAGAAACCTGTTCTAAACACAAAATGTTCAATAGGTATTTCTGACCCTGCCTGGAGGTGACTGGGGGAGAGCTAGGGCCTGGAGCTGTGAATGCAAAGCACTTACACGCATAAAGACATCAGCCAGAAGTCATGGCTGATGTGAAAATCAGGAGTTAGTTCTTTAATCAGGGAGTCTTTAGTTCTCCTCTGCAGAGGAGGGGAAGGAGGGGAATGATGTTCATTTGCTTTTTCCTTCAAGGCAAGGTTTTGCAGTATTCTTCCATTCCCATGTGGGGAATGGAGACACTTCTCGTTTACCCCCTGAAATCTCAGCTCCTTGTGAAACACCCAGACTACAAAAGCTGGGACTTTAAGAACAGTATCAAACACTGTAAACTTGCAATAAACTTGAAAGAGCTGGAAACACTGATGCTGTGTAAATAAACCCGCCATAGAGCCCCTATGCAGCCACTGTATTTTAATCCTCCGGAGACGTGGAGAAGGCAGACCTGGGAGGTTCAATCAGCGTGGTGGTGCAGGAGGCTGAGCGGGACGGCAATTTCTGTGCTGCTTTTCCTCGCTGTGCCGCTGTGGCCAGTGCACCTATCGAGGCATCACGGCTCCCGCGTGGGAGTTAAGGGACCTCGTCACATGGGGCTGGGAGTGACGTGGATGATAACAAACTGTATTGAAATCTTCCAGGATGAAAAGCAATAGAGAAATGCACCTTCTTGGATTGTGTTGCAAATGTGAAGAAATACTCCAAAATCCTGTGTAAACTGTTTGTGTTAATCCCATGAGCTCTGTGCCAAAGGGGAAAGGGAGGATGCTTCGATCAGCCCACAGATAAGTTGTCCCTTATCCTTCTTTGTACTTAACTGGAATTTTCTTCCCAAATGCTCCCCCCCCCCAAAAAAAAAAAACCCAACAACAACCACCACTGAATTGCACAACATAGCCGTGAGCCCATGAATGACTAACAGGACAAGCGGACTCGCTTCGGGCCAGGGCATGGACAACTGCCGCTTGACCCGAAGTGGAGATGCTAGCTGGATTCAAAGGCAGTTATCATTTTGCAGGCCAGGGATGAAAAGGAGGTAGGATATAACATCTGCACAACGGCTCTGCGACTGGTTAGATATGAGTGATGTCGTTCCTGCACGGATCTCCAGCTCTTCTGTGTAGTTTGGAAGTAGCTTTGAGATCCTCTGGGAGAGATGCCGCCGGAGATACCTAACAGCAAAGATAACGCTGCGTCCCATAAATCATTCCAGGATTACCTATAAATTACCATAAGCGGAGAGCATGTATTCTTATTCCTCGGATGTGGAAGCTGCATTTCATTCTTGCTCATAATAGAGTGCAACAAATAGAGAAACAAATAATAGAGAAGTTAATGTTGGTCCTTTAAAAGTCAATTTCTCTGTGCATTTAACCATAAAAGCAACATCTGCTCTGCTAAATACAGGTGTTTTATATCCTTGTCATTAATTGGAGGGGACATTATGTCATCATACATCAACAGTTAAAGTTGGTTAAAGTGCCACTTATCTCAGGTGCTATCATTAATCAGATCCCTTTCATCTGGGTGCCTACGTGGCCTCTGTTAGGAGCTATGGATACCCTTTGGTTTCTCTGTTTTGTTTTTGTTTTTTAACCGGTTTTGAGCTAATAGCTTGAAAATTATACACGGCCCACTGTGCCGTCCATGGGCAGGAGCCGTGTCCCACCAGCCGTCGGCGCGTCTTTGGCAGTCGTGGGAAGCGCACGCGGGAAAACAGCCCATTAGCAATTCCCGACTGCGAGGGAATGGTGAGTAAAACAAATTGTGTGTGACAAAAAAAAGTAAAGTATTGAATGGATTTTCTTTCCGAGTATTACATGAAGTCAAGTATCTTATTAAGTTCAAGAGAATTACATTTTACATGCTTCAGCAAGAGACATGTACCCTTTAGAAAATAATAATGAACTGCTTTTTTTGCGTTCATTTACATACCTTTGATAAATTACTGTAACCAGATTAGGAAGATAAAATAACTAGTCTATTAATTACAATGATTATTATTTAATAGAAAATGGGATTCTGGGCAACATGTATGGTAAGAGGGAAGCTTAGCAATGCATTATATGGATGTGGTATTTTATCTTAAAGAGTAAGATAAGTGTCCAGCTCTTCCCGCAATCTAAAGAATATGTTCATTACCTGTGCAAGATTTATAAGTATAATTGAGTGTATTATTTTAAGACTATTTGCTTTATTTCCTAGTACAGGGAGGACAATGCAGAACTGGCTCTTTAATTAAGCTGTGTAAATTCCTTCACGAAGTTATCTAGCAAGGATTCCGTTTGTAAGGAAATGACTCTTTTATTTTAAAAGTTTGCAAGATGATATAATTGCAGTCTTGGTTAAATTCGTGTGGGTGTATGCATATGTAGTTATCTACATATGTCTCTATTTTAAATATATCTTACGTAAAACCTGTTACATCTAAATGCACGTGTGTATGCACACATACTAAATACATGTATGTGTACTTATGTGCATATATGTATGTGTATACATGCATACACATTTCCTAGTGCATAATAAAGTATAGGAAACGCCGGATGCACGGGCTTGGCTCCATCCTGTTTCTGGCCCATGTGCAGGATGGTGCAGAGAAAAGGTGAAATCTAAGAAGCTTTTATGATGGAAACCGATAGGCAACTGTTCTTTTACTTAAATATATTTAAGGAAACTATCCCTTCTCTCCTTTCACATCTCGTCCGCAGGCAGGCATGGTGCAAGAGCAGGACCTGAGGGCTGGCTAGAAGAGCGTCATTCCCTGCGCTGGGATCTGTCCGTTCGTGCACGGGAGGATGAGAACATCTCCCGCACGGCCGCTCGCGCCCTGCTCCAGCTCTCGGCTGGGACGGGAGCCCCAGTCCCGCTCTCCGCGCTGCTGCAAATTCACCCCCTTTTCACCTCACCTGCGACGCGGGAGCTGCACAGGGGCACGGTTTGAGGTGAGGGGCCTTAAAGCACCATTATGTTACTGGGCCCTGGGTAACCTGCCCGCGCGACGCCTGCTCCTGCACCGGCGAGACGGCCGCCAGCTGCACATCACCTCCTCCGCCCCGACAGCGCGGCTGCACCCGTGCGGCTGGAAAACTGGAGTTACCAGCCATTAATTGAAAAACAGGAGGGAGGACTTGAATCTTGTCCCAGAATAGGAGAAGGCAGTTTTTCTGTTATTAAAAGCATTTCTCAGGGTAGCAGTTTTGGAGGCGACTCTCCCTCTGCGTTGCCGTGTGCCCGGTGCCGGGATGCGCGGGAACCGCAGGCGCTGCGTTCCCGCGGGCTCGGGCCGCTCCTGGCCGCGGGACGGCGTGGGGACGCGGCGGGACCCGGGCGGCCACGGCAGGCTCCCACGGAGCCTCACCGGCCGACTGCAGAGGAAATGAAAGATAAATGGGGACAGCTGTGACCGCGCGTGCAATGGTGGCTGGGGAGGCTGAATGCTAAGTAGAGCAAGAGAGGTGTCTGGCAGAGTTACCTGTGCATAAAATAAATCCCTCTGCCATAGACCAGGAAGGGTGTCCACGGTCTTGCAGCAGTGACCCGCTCCCGCGGCGAGCCTTCCCGTCACGAGCCTCGGGTACCACCAGATCTGCTCCTCTCCACATGTCGATCCCCGCACCGGGACTGCGCGCTTCACCCATTTACAGCCAAATTCTGGGTTTTACACTTCCCCTTCTCCCATTTTTCCCAGGTCTGTCCCAGTCTCCTCTGACGCTGCGGCTGTTGCTGCCTTTCCCGGAGACCGTCTCGTGTCTCGCATCTTCTGCTCGCGCCCGCAGCATCTCTCATCTGCAGCCGTGCACATGCCGGGTCGCCATCTATCCCCACATTTATTTTCATAACAACATCCTACATCGCTGCAGCCGGTGCTGCTGATTTATAAAGCCCTGCCATGCTATTCGAGCCATTTTTCCGGCCAGGTCGGGAAGCGGCGCAGGAGCTAACCTGTCCTCCCTCCGGCCTGCGCGGGGCAGCTCTCCTGCACCCTTGGGTGAGCTGGTGTTCAGTCGTTCTCAGCTTATCCATCACATCGAGTTTCATTCACACAACTGGCAGAAGACCCCGATTGCATATATCTCCCGGTTTTTCCTGAAAGCGCCTGCCTCGCGCCCGGGAGGAGCGTCGTGTCCGACGGCGCTTCCGTGGCCCCGTGCGTCGAGGTGCTGCCCCGGGCCGGCTCCTTTCCCGTGGGCTCGTGTGTGTTTGCAGGATAATCACCGCCACCTGCCAGGCCTTATTACCCAGATATTTCACACGGGAGATTTGTTCTATTAAAGGGCACTGAAATTACTTATGTCAGGTAACTGAGTTATAATTAAACGCTAGGTAGATTATTAAAATACTCTCACAGCAACGGGGAAACATAAATGATAACGTAAGACAGCCCCATTACAGCATTAGCTTGCTCGCAGTGTTTTCCTCCGGCTTGTCATGAAGCGGGATAACCGTGCGTTCCCGCCACCGGTGCTTTTCCAGCCTCCAGCCCAAACGCACGGCAGCAGCGATCCTGGGCACCAAGTGCGGAGCAGCCCCTCCCAGACTCATCCTCGTCTCCAAATACCAATTCCTGGGGACTTGCTGCTCCTTTTTAGCTTAGTTTCTGCTCGGATTTAACATGCATGCAAACCCAGGCGGAGGAGCACGGGTCCCTGTGCTGTCCGCGTTGGGATGACGCTCCGAGCGCATTCCCGCTAAACCTCCACGGTGCCGATCGGGTAGGATGTTTATTCACTGCATTAGCCAAGTCTGAATTCAGGCTGGACCTGAGCACAAGTGTCTGTGCGTTTATCCACCAAGCCATCCAGTTCCTTAGGGCATTTTATTGTCTTAAGGAAATTAAAGGTGTGTTATGTTATACCCTGAAGAACAAGAAACCTCAAGTCATTGTACATTCATTTGTAACGAATTTGTGTTGGGCTGGTATCTGCTGTACTTCGCAGAAATCGGATGCCTGAAAACGCTGCTTTTCGAGGTCTATCTGAGCGCTCCTGTCCCCCCTCGCAGACGTGGCCGCAGCTACCACGAAGCTGCTGGAGCCACCGCGTCTCACACACAAAAACGCCTAAAAGTACCTCCCAGCTGAGGCTGCACCGCTCCCGTCGGCACATGGGGGATTTTGTGTTTTTTCTCACTGTTGCAATCAATAGGAACCCCCTTCAGCGAGCCCCGTGTGCGGGGATGAGGGTCGAGTCCAGCCAGGAGGCCCCGGGGTTTGCATCAAGCTGGTACCATAAACCGGGAGGACATTGCAAAAAAAAAGAAAAAGGAGCATGCGGGTTTTCTGTTTCTTTCTTTTTTCCTGAGGAAAAACCTGCGTTTTGTTATATATTCTGATGTAAAGGAAGCACAGAAATGTTGTATATGGACTGAATACGCTATGAGTTTGCAAAATTATTTTCCTTTTCTTATTCATTCCTGCATATGTGGAGGAGACAGTTGTGATAAACTGTAAAACCTTATGACAAACAGCAGAGTAGTCTCTAAGCCCTCTGGGATTTAATAAGGATGAATTTAATGCATTTAATAGGGTTCTGCAATAATTATCCCGAAACCCTATAATGCTACATCCTTGGCTTCTCCATAGTTACTGGATCAAAGACTGGAGCCCGGCCTCTCGCGGGGTCTCCTAATCGCCTGGGCGTGGGATTCGTCCGCCTGCTTCCTCTCTTTTTTTATTCCATTTCTGCACCGTAGCTCGGTTTGCACGGGAGGGAGGGAGGGAAGCAGCCCCGCACGATATTGCTTGTAACCCATGGTTGCAGCAGCCGTTGTCTGCTCGAGCCAACAAAGTCGCTGGACGTGGGCTGGTTTCTTCCCAGTGATGTTTTCCAGCTCTGGCGCTGCTCAAACCTGCGCGGAAGAGCAGAAACGGGTTTGCACAGGCTGTTCAGGCACCTGGATGGGGTTTGCATGCTTTTGCCCGACGGTTTCATGGCTCCCGCTCACCCCTTTGAAGACCAGGCAAGACAAGAGGCTTCACGTGCGGAGAGCAAGGGCACAGTGAAACTTCACGCCCTCGTCCTCCGCTGGTGCAACCTGCAGGGGCAGAGCCAGCACTGCGGCCAGCAGAGAGTCCCCAAAAAGCCTTGCACCTACTTCAGTTTTCTTTCCACCTAGCAAATGCATGTTTTACAAGCAACTTGCAACCCCAGAAATCTCTTCAAGGAATTGCTAATCAGCAAGATGTGAAAAGAAATAAGAAATAGTGGTGGTTAATAATAAACCAAACACTGTGGCAAGAACAGATTGCACTAAATATTACTGTCTTCCTCCTAGATTTTGGGTTTTGGTGGGGGGGGTTTTTTTGGTTTGTTGGTGTTGTTTTTAGCTGATAGTTCCCAGCTGGGACTACAAATTTGTCTGCGTGTGGAGCTATTTTCCTCCTCGTCTGCGCACCCGTTGGGATGGTACAGCACGGAACAGCGATGCTCCTCCTGCGAGGCGCACACGCGCGCGGCGCCTGGAAGGAAACCTCCTTGGCGCGGCGGCCGCCAAGGGAAAGCACTTGGCGGCGGCGAGCTGCTTCGGAAGATGCTTTTTCTTCATAACTGGGTTAAAACCAGTTGCAAGAAAACCACGTACCAGCAGTCTTCCCGCGGTGTTTTCCTACCTGCGTCTGCACCAGCCGGTCACCGCGTGGCCAGACCACAACAGGCAGAGACAGGTCTTGGAAACGAAATGCTGAATTGCACCAAACTTACAGTCGAGGCACTTCTGCACAAGAATTAGGACTCCTCTCTTAACTGTAGTTACCCCCTCGGGACACACACACCTTCTCGCACCAAGACCGAGCCGGTGCAGGATCCTCTCTGAGCAGGAGGCAAAAATACCATTTTGGGCACTTCTGCAGCATCCCCTCGTAGGCAGTAGTTGGGTCCCCTGAAAGGAAGCGATGGTCCAGCAAGTATGAGCAACCATCCACTGTACTTAAAAACGAAGGAATGGGTGGGAAACGCTGCCCCGCGCTCTCTGCGGGGAGGAGGGCGGCAGTACGCAGCGAACCTGCTGGGGAGAAGCGCGTGCATATGCGTGCGTCTGCGTGTGTTAGTTTATATAACACTTTAACTAACAAGCTATGATCTTCTCCAGAACAGTAGATAAAATGGCAAATGAAATATAGGGCAATAATTCTGACACTAAGGCGAAGTTGCTGGTTTTAATATATGCCTCTTCGCAAGCAGATAGGCCATAACATGACAATAATGAAATATAAATGACCTACATAAAAAAAAAGATAAAATCAGGTAATTACTGGAGCGTCAGTTCTTTACAAAATAATTGGTAATGACCTCTGATAAAGGAATCACTTTTGCGATGTTGCTGACGGCACCGTTTCCAGCGCGAGGAAACAGAGCCGCCGGCTCTGGCTCGGGGAGGCCGGTGGGACGGGGGCTGCCGATGCCGGGCAGAGCCTGGAGCTCGCCGGGGTGGGAATTTTTTGCAATATGGACCATTTGGGGAGGCGTTGGTTGCATTGACGGATGGTGTCGTGCCTTGAGCCCTTGTGCGATGCTGGGGCAGGGACCCCGCGGGGTGACGGAGACCCTCCGTAGTCAGCGCCTGCAGGAAGAGTCCTTTGCTCTCGGAGGCACCTTCCTCAGTTTTTCACGCTCTTCCACCTTTTCTTCCCCGTTTTTTGTGGAAGTGAATTCCACGTTTCACTCTTTTCCGCAAGACGTGGCGGTGCGGCTCCCCTTCCCCGCTGGGATTCCCAGCAGCGGAGGTTTGCAGGATGCAAACGCGCTGCCAGGCTTGATAACAGCTGCCAACCCAATAGGTGCGACAAGATCAGCAGATTTCCCGAAACGTGGTGCAGCAAAAAAATAATAATAATAGCCTGAACTCCACAAAAACCATACCCACAGCAGCTAGATCTCTCGGCTTGGTGCGACAAACCTTGCCACACACCCACTCCCCTTCCCTTCCCCCAGCCCAAGGAGAAAAAAAGATCTTCACACTTTTTCTAATACCAGCTGGTTCATTTATATTGCAGAAGTTTCACGAGACAGTTACTGACAGTGATACACTAAACACAGGTTAAACCCGCCATGATCGCTGCCACTGTGTGTGCAGCTAGGAAATTATAACATTTGCATAAAATGATAAGCATGGCACCAGCTTCCTAATGCAACTGTGGAAAAAGCACGTTTGCAGGGCACCCCGGCCAAGAACCATGAACTCCCATGTGGAAACGCAACTGACTCCTACTTTGGAGCCGAGCGGCACGTGTTTCGAGCAATTTTGCTCAAATCGCCTGGATGTGGGTTTCCAGAGGTGTAGAGCAGCCACCTGGGACGGCAACCGTGCAAAGCACCTCGGTGCTGTGCCCAGCACCCGCCCGGCCCCGCTTCCAGCAAGGCAGCACTCACCCTTCCTAGCTCAACCCATAGCAACGTCCCAGCACAAGGAAATCACTTGTGTATCATTGTGTATTGCTCGTCCTGGTGCCCAGGACAGTCCCGCACGGCACCCATGAGCACCACCGAGGACCCTCCCCTGCTGCCTCCCTGCTTGGGAAGATCAGGCACTTTGCACCAAAGACTGCATTTATCTCCAGTGCTTGGGCAATGCAGAATAAAGCTATTCCAGCAACCAAATCCCTGCGCGTCCTCCATGCCGGCCATGTGGGAGCTGGAGCAACACAAGCCAAGGAGGGTTGGAAGGGCCGTGTGGGAGGAGAGGCTCCTCCACGGTGCCGGTGCCCGCAGACGTGACCGTGGTGCTGGTAACTGTGGAGGTTTCAAATACTCCCCAGCGAGGAGGCCGAGCCGAGCTGGAAGGCGTTTGCCCTCTGAGGGGACAACTCTGCTTGCAGATGTCCTGGGTGATGGGTTCAGCGGCCAAGAGCAGATCGGCTCTTGCAGCCATGGCTCAACTTCATTGAAAAAACAACGTCATCGATTCTTTTAAACACAGACGGAAATAAAAACAGCTCAGTAAATGTCTTCCTTTCAGATAAAGAACAGTTTTCATTTTTAAAGGATTTTCCATAATATTACCGTTCTTCTCAGATTATCCTAGAAAGTATGAAGTATGAAGAGGTGGACAACAAGGTCTGTGATGATTTAATTAGGCTATTTGTAATAACAATGCACACAGTACTAATGGCACACAAGTATAATCCTGCTAAATAGATAATTGTAACCATTTTCAATCTTCCCAGATCTGATATTTTATAATAAAACCTTTCTCCAGTTAGAAAGAATGAGGGTGGCAAATGTCCGTGCCTATAAGCAGAAACAAGGATGGAACAAGGATGGTCACAGGCACCAGAAAATCAAATTGGCTGCACAGGCACCAGCCCATCGGACACACAGGGGTGCTGAGCACCGGCATGGCAGCGGTGGGATTCCCGAAAACAGGCTCTTCTGCTCTTTGAAACCTCAAGTGGAAACCCATTATATTGCATTGACCTGGATGTGCCCAATTTTGTGACATTCGCAGGCTTTTTGGCACCTCTTCCCTGTGCTTTCTGTCCACAGCAGTAGCACTGGCAGACCATCCTGGCCATCTCACGCTCTGCAAGCACGTGGAGCATCGCTCCCTGATTGCGTGATGGCCCCACTGGGACTCTCCACCCTCCTCTCCCATTTCCATTCCCACCTGGATTGCTAATATCCAGGCAAAAGCAGATCACAGATTGCCACAAACAGCATTATTTTAAGGAAAACGGACTCTTACTGGGGAAGCTACCCACCGTTGCTGCAGGGCAACTTTGCAGCACTCGTGTAACCGCCCTGCTGCAGCCGAGCACCCGCGGGCCGCTCCGGTGGACGTGCTCCGGCACTGCCGGGAGCCGAGCTCGCCTTTTGTGCGTCTGGATCCATCGGCTTCCAGAGCAGGCGATGGAAAAGGTTCCAGGAAAATCGGGTCTGCAGATGTGTGCTCTTTATTTGTACTGAGAGATGCTCCCAGTTCTCCACTTAGGTGCCGTCTACAGGTTAAAGAGAGGGAACATTTAGCCATTCCAGCAGGTTTTTTTTTTTAATGATCTGTGTTTATTAATTTACAAGCTTTACGTACAGGCCCGTTCCATAATGCTGTAATTTGCATGTTAATACAGAAGTTCGTACAGTGTCTGAGCCTGCTGCAGCTGGAGCGGCGGCTCTCCGACTGCCGAAACGGTGTTGTGCGACTCAGTGGTGCTTTAGCAAAAGGCAGCTCCAGGTTTTTTTGGGCTGGAAACCACAGCGTTGGGACGGGTCGGGGGAGTCTGGCGAAGACGAGTGCTGCCGGTAGACACACTTCATCACGCTCCGAATCGCCTTCCCCTCAGCCGCAGCGAGCCTGGATGCCCTCTGGAAACCAGCTGTGCAGCACTAACTGCTCTGTGCAAATAGACGTTCATGCCGCACTCGTCTCTGTTTTCCAGCTACGACACTCCGCCCATTCCCCGTCCAAGGAAGCGACCCCGGAGCCGGTGTCCCTGGCTCTGTGCTGAGGGCGCTCGCGGCGATGCCGGCCGACGCTCGGGGATCTGAGCCGGCTCCGGTGTCATGCTGCATCGGGCTCCAGACCATGCTGCTAATAAAAAATAGCAACTGTTCAGAAGGTTTCTTTTTCTACCGAGAGTGAGAAAGGCCCCTTAGACATTTAAACCTGCACTCAGAATTTGGACACCTAAATCCCACTGATGCAAAAATCCCTCCCGCTGCCCGCTGCGAAACCCACCACGCTTTGCCCCGGTGAGTCGTTTGGGTGACAAAACGTGGTTGTCCGCATCGATCCCACCCTGAGCACCGCTGCAAGTCCCTCCCAACGCCGAGCTGCCGCTTGCTCTCTTTGCACCCTCCCCAAGCCGGGCGGAGGATGCGGCCGCTCTCTGGCTCCGTGGGAAGGCTCCTGCTTTCTAACACAATCTCGGGATTCAGTGGGGTTGTACCAGTGATTTAAGAACACGTCACACCAGCAGATCTGAAAACCCAAATACGGAAACAATTCCCCTCCAGAGATACTAAATGCCTAACAGATATTCCTGCCCATTTTCCCTGCCTAAAGAATTAATTTAATACTTTTCCAATATATAGTTTAAGTATAGGTGCTTTTATTCAAATCCCTACTCCCAGCTCTGTCTGGGAACCAGGAAGCTTTGCGATCCTCACCTCTGCGTATGGCAGCCTCATCCTCCAGGCAGCCAAGGGGTTGTTCACATTTCCTTTTTGGGGGGAGGAGGAAAAAGAAAAACAGGTGCTTTAAAATTTTCAAGGTGCAAACTAAATTACAAGATGCTCAGGAGTGTGCAGTAGCATTTCATTGTTTGAGGTTGGAATAAAAGACAGATAATTAGGAAATTGGGAGTCTATTAATTTTCCAAATTTACTCATGCAAGAAGCACTGAGCTATGGTGATATTTGCTTACCTCGTCATTATGCAAAAATATATTAGCTAATTATTTTGACTAATGCAATTAAGATATGCATATTTAGCATAAACTATACAATAGAAATGTTACAGTCAGCAATTGCCGGGTTGCACTCATGGGCAGCGGAGAGGCAAAAGTCTCAGCACAGTCTCTGACGGTAAACCGTAACACTGCTGCTATTCTGCCCGATCTGTTATTATTAGTTCTGTTGCAGTAATTAATTTACTTTACAGCATGACTAGGTGGCACAGTTAGCAGCGGTATTAATTTTTGTTACGAGACACCTGAAGATGTCAGCTTCGGAGCAGCAGAGACTGTGCCTTAATTGCCTAAACCGGGGGAAAGGCAGTAGCTGCTGCAGGGACCCAGCTGGGATGCTCAGCAGTCCCCGCTTTGCTCTGTATCTGCCGCGACGGTATCAGCGCATCAGCCCCGGGCCGCAGGCTGTGTCGGCGCGGGGACGGACGCGCTGCCCTGCGGGAGCAGCCGACAGCTTCCCAAGGAGGATGGCTGGGATGCAAGACGAGTCCTGCACAGGCAGCGCCGCGGGCGCGTTGCAGCAGAGGAAGGGCGGCATCCCTTCCCGGCCACAGCTCCCTTCCCGTGGCCCAGCCCAGCTGCCCTTGGCACAGCCCGGAGCAAAAGGCCGGGCGTTTTTCCGTCCCCGGTGGTCCCCACGATGCAAACGTGGTGGGTGCAGCTCGGGGGCGAGCCCCGCCGCTGCTTTGATTTAAAAGCACCCAAACACCCAAGACACGGCAGCAGGCACGGAAAAACGCAAAGGGGAGGAGAGCAGAGCACAGCGGTTGCATCAAAATATCTGGGGTTTTGGTGCCTCCGCACAGCTGCCTCTTCGGGGCGGCTCGGTGCCGCTGCGCTTCCAGCGGCCTCGCTTTGGCTAATCCTGCGCTCACCGTGCGGACTGTCAAATGGCTCCTGCTGTATTTTGTTGCCCTTTCCAATATTTCTCGAGGAGGAGGCTGTACCATCTGGTGGGCAAGCTGCCCGCGCGCCGCAGCGCCGTGGGTACCGCTGCAGCCCCGGGGCCCGTGCAGCCGGCGGCGGCACGGCCGCAGCATCATCCCGCCCCGGACGTGGCTGAGGGCGATGTGCCACCGGGGTTCTCCGCTTCCTTTGCAAAAATCCCACCAGTTTTTCCCACTTTTCCCTTTTGCAGCATCACCCCTTAAAGCAGCTCTCGGGCTGAAGCCTGCGAGCCGGCCGTGCCTCCGCTCCAGCCCGCGGTCCCGGCGCATCCCGTCCCCGCTGCTACGGCCTCGGACAGTGTCGTTATTCCCTCCGCGCTCGCGACGCGCGGGAAAGGCGGACCGGGGCATTTCCCCTCGTCGCTAACTGCTCCCCCAGCGCAATGCAATGGCAGGTGTCAAGCTTTAAACCTCTTTCCTTTCCTTTTTATTGATTCGTTTTTGCATATTGCACATTCGCAGCTGCTGCTGACTCCACACACTCGGCTCCCTTTTTGCAGCACACTCCGATAGAAGTTGCCAGACAGGTTARAGAAGGCGGATTATATACTGCTGACTGTATATATAACCCTCATTCAGGTCTGAGCGTGGAAAGAACAGGACGGTCTAATGAAAATGACTCAAATAATTCCTTATGGCTCAGTCTCCGCTTTGCTATCGAACRCAGAAGGCTCCAAGACCGTCAGAGGAAACCGGCAACACCAGCCGTCATCTCAGCACATACCAACGGCGAGGCGGGAGAAGGTGGCAGCGTTAAAATAATCGGCTTGTCCCTGGCAGACCCCACGTCCCCGTGTACCCACACCCCGCGCAGAGACACGCGATGGCTGTCGGGATATATAATACGTATGTGAGACGTGCGCGACGCATGCACCAGCGAGTTACCGATCCCAAAGGCCTGCAAACCTGGAGGGTTTAGGTTTGGACCCATTTCTGAGCTGGTTGCAAACAGCCCTGTCTTCTGAAGGGTCTCGCTGTTTCTTCCATTATCTGCAGAGTTTGTTCTTTAGGTCCAAGAGACACAAATGCGTAAAAGAGGCAATCGGTTGCGTTTATGTTTTATTGCTTGGGTATGGGCTGAAAATAGGTGGTGATTCCATAAAAATCTCCCGTTGATCTATTCATGCCTCTTTTGTAGAAGCTCTCAAGACCAGGTGCTTTTGCAATCCTTTGTGTTGGGAATATGCGACTCTGGGACGGCCTTTCCCAAGGAGAGCGTCAGGAGCCAGGGACCAGCCCTGCCGGTGGGGTTTCCTCCACGGCAGTGGGGGAACTCAGAGCTCTAAAAGTTGCGGGCAGAAATATTAATGCTAAGAATATTAATTCTTACATGGTTGCAAATCACTGATCATGGCAGCGATCTCTATCTCCAAATCCCCTTTTTTCTGTGCTATTTCACACCTAAAAGCTGCATTGGGACACCAACCTTGGGGCCTCGCGTGAGGAAGCTTGTGAGATATAAAAAGGCTTTTGCCCAAGTGCAGCATGTCCCAGGTAGTTTCAGGCAGGGACAGAGCAGCACCGGTTAACAAACCCCATCACCAGCCTCACAGCTTCGTCCTGTCCTTCCCCTTCTCCTTGCTCACTTCTCCTTCCAGTGTCTCCTTCTCAATATATTAAAAAGCCAATTTATCAACGACAGGGTTTCCAGCCTCAGGAGGGTTCCCAGTCACCGCACCGCATCTCTRGTGGGAAGGGCAGAGGACGGGGAGACCGATCGCAGGCTGGTGTCTCTATTTGACCACGGTAATTGGGGACCGTCTCATTAACACCCACCCTGTTGGGTGCGATAGTTGCCCCCAATAGTGCCATAGTTTCCAGGTATTGCTAGAATTCAATCCAGAGGTTAGAGAAATTTAGAAGATGAAGAGCACTGCTGCAGAATGATGTCCTTGGTAAACCACCATGCACAGATCCAGACCTGCACGGTTTAACTGCCGGTGGGATCTCCAGTGGGATCTCYGGTGGGTGCTTCAGGTGCACGGAGCAGTTCCCGCACTCTGCCGCTAGATTCAGCACCTGGGTATTAAGAACGACTAGATTTTCATCTTATCTGCCTTTACGGAAGTTTTATGCCACAGTAACACAGAAATTTTCAAAACAAAATGGTCTTTTTAATACTATCAAGTCATGCTTCAGCAAATGCACTGGGAAGTCTCCCGGATGCTGGCGATTTCGGATGCAGAGATACCAATGCGAGGAAAAGAGCAGCCTTGGAGCAAATGCAGAACTGCTGCATGATACATCAAGGCCCACTGAGCTGCTCTGTTCTTAAGCACGAACRGTTAGGTATCATTCYYGATTAAAGTATCTTTTGGATCAACSCTTCTGTGTTAATTTGTTACGACGTCCACACGGTAAGGAGTCTGCTGTGGATAACTCTCCTCGTGAGATGCGCTCAAGCAAAGCCTGTCCCGACAGTGCTGGGGTCGGGGTGTTTTTCCGCCGAGGGTCCCCAGCTCACCGCCGCCGGGCTGCCGCGGCTCTGAGCCCACGGAGGAGGAGGAGGACGTGCAAGCCTGCAGTGTGATGAGCTGGCCGTTCTCATCATGCACAGAAAGGGAAAGGCGCATTCCCGGGGCCCCAGAGCCTCCCCACAGCTTCGGGTGGGCACCGGACTCGGAGAACCTCCATGTCATTTCCATACCTGTTTCCCTGCCTCCTGGGAAGCAGATCCCCAGTGCAAATCAGCGAGGAGAAGGCAACGGAGCAGATCACCAGCTGGGGTCATTCAGGGTGCTCCACCGAATCTGGCGATTTTATACCTTCCCCTCTGTAATATGTCTTATTCATTACTATTTTATCCGTGGTTAATATATATGATCTTAACAGTTTTGGGGGGCAGATTATTTCAGCAGTCATTGGTATGTAAATGCCATTAGGTTGCCACTCACCTGACGATGCTGCTGCCCACGAACTGCCCTGGCACTTGGGCTCTCCAGGAGATCTCCTCTCCGGGGGGGCAGAGTGAAACCTGGCCGGGAAGTGCACGACATCCATGCACACCAAGGGGACACCGGACTTTTAAAATCGTGCTGGTATCCAAAAGCTGTTAATCTTCTTAGATAATGATGAAAAATGCAATAGAGATGATGATGTAACTCACCAAGAGGGAGAGAGGAGTTACGGTGAACGGATGGCTCGAGTAAAACTTCTCCTGTTTATCCCATTCTTGATTTATTGTTCCCAAACAGTTTTAAAAACACTGTAAAAGCAAACGCTTGTCTATAAATAGCCTTTTCAATGCCGAGAAGGGAAGTCRTGCTAGAAGGCAGAGGGTATCTTTTTCTTTCTTTTTTTCCTTTAATTAATTCCACAAGGAAAAAAAGAAAAGAAGGAAACCCTGCGACTATCTCTATCAGACAGCAGGTGTACGGTGCRAAATGACAAACAGTGCAGGAATGCTATTAGGAGACTCCAAAACTTCTGGTTAAGGAACGACGGGATTTTTCCGCAACACCTGGCACGTCCCCGACACAGGAGGACGTATATTCATTTTAGCATGTTAGCGCTGCGTCCGTCGGRGGAGAAGACAGGGCTGCTCCCGTCAGAGCTTGCAAACCCGCTGCCGGCCGCCGCGGCGAGCCTCCTCTTGCAAGCCTATTGCACTTGCGACGCTTGCACGCTGCAAGTTACACTGAGGAATATTTATCATAAAGAGAATGTGCTCTGTAATTAAAACTTTCTGCTATTAGGGAGTTTATGATCTAATGATGTTATAGGAAGCAGAGTTTATGGTCACTGAATCAGTACTCGATTTTGAGAGCGCAATTAACAAATCACAGAAACAGTGCATCAAAGTGCATCGTTACAGCCAGCGTTGCCCTCCTCTAATGAAATGCTAGCTTTAGTAGTATAATTATTAAGATCACCATTTCACTATTATAGCAATAACTGTAGATAATTGCACAATATTATCTTTCACAGAATCATCTTCTCTGCATAAATTAAAAGGTTCAAAATATAATTCTCAGGGCAAAACCCTCCCAGGAAATCCGTGGGGAAGATCAGAAATAAACAGCAGAAATGATGACTTGTCTTGATTGCAGCATAGACATGTGGCTTCATCACGTGTTCCTTTCGTAAGGTGATATCTTTGCCTAATTGGCCTACAGGGACAGAGTGGCACTAAGGAAGAATGAGTGCTTTGGCTATGTGACCGGAGGTGTAGAGAGTCCATCAGAGTTAAATTGTGGTTACAAACAAAAGTAATGGTTACATGACATCTTTGGATCTATTTTTAATTAAATACCAATAAAGCTGTATAGTAATTATCAGTTGCCCTCAGTCCCTACCACCYGTGATATATGGCTGTTGTTATTATTTCTGTTGTTGCTGTTGTTATTCCCTCTTCTTCCTGGGGATTCAAGGAGAACACCAGCTGCTGGTGCATAAACGGAGGCGTTACTGAGTTGAGGATGTTACAGCTTTCTTCCTATCTGCATGGCAACTGCATAGCAGAAAAAAATAAAAGGTGTTGTGTCACTCAAGTATGTCACCCCCAGCTTTGCAGAAAAGGCCCTGGGTCCTGGTGGACACCAAGCTGACCATGAGCCAGCAAAGCATCCTCATGGCAGAGGTGGCTGATGGCATCCCCGGCTGCATGAGGAAGAGCAYTGSCAGCAGGTCGAGGGAGGTGRTCCTTCCCCTCCGCTCAGCCCTGSTGAGGCCGCATCTGGAGTGCTGGGTCCTGTGCTGGGCTCCCAGTACAAGAGTGACATGGAGCTACTGGAGCAAGTCCAGCGAAGGATCATGGAAACAACTAAGGGACTGGAGCATCTGACACACGAGCAAGAGTCATGGCCCAGTGATTAGAGAGCTCACCCAACAGAACGGAAGACTTTGGGCCTCCGTCTCTGCTGCAAGGGGCATTTAAAAATTAATCAGCGACTGGATGTGCTATAAACAGGTCTGGAAGCAGAAATCAGAGATCTGGTTTCCCCTCTTCCATCTGAATGCCTTAATCACTGGCATGGAAAATCTTACTCTTTCCTCTTTGTCCACCGATTGTGAAAAGAACATTTTTGATGGCACCGTTTCAACAAAAAGGGCTGAAATCGTCCCCATCCTCRAATGTCTATAACTAGGTGGTGGTAYGACATCTCACTGGAATAAACAGCAAACAGGAAGGGGAGATGAGCCCTAAGTATTCCTCTTCTTGATGGGCAAGTCACTGGGCACGATATCCTGGTCCCGGGTGCTGTGCTCTGCACTTGGACCTGGTCATATATGCAACCAAGGTTAAAGGAACATCTGTTTTAAGGATCCCAAGCTGATTTCGGCACAAATATCAAGATACCTGACTCTGACAAGATGTTGACTTCTTTGCACGTGCCCAGAAAAACAACTCTTACCAACGTTGTGAACTTTGCTGGTAAAACCTGAGGTGCCTACAGACTTTAGGGATGGGATTTACTACTCTAAAAATAGATATCTGCAGCATCCCAGCTGATCTCATCCTAAAGAAGACCTCAAACCATGGCAGATAAAATGTGCTTTAGAAGTACCAATTTCTTCTCCACGGATCAGAAGTCAAGCTTAGATGCCTATCACGTTTGTAGGTATCTAAACCYATGTGAGATGCTTCCCACTCTAGAYGCCTGAGGGATTGAGCAGGTACCTTGAGGACTGTACTCTAATGTGCTTAAATATTGTTTATGATCAAATTTGGATCAGATACATTTTTACTGAGGATTTGGGCACAAACCCCAACATGCTTCAGAAAAAGATTTKGTATCATAAAAGTGCAAATTTGCGGCTGTTTGTCGCAGTGATTCCACTTCTCTGGCCTCGCTTCCTTACAACTTTCAGGAATAAAGCAGTGGAATATTTGTTCTATTTATGTCTGATTAAAAGACAATAAGGGTAGGTTATCTGTTATTAACACCAATTACATCAAAACCGAATCCTTAACGTAACATTTCCATCAAATGTTTTTTACTGTGTGTTCGAAGAGAACATCTTCTGTCTCCTCTGCCACACAAAACACTACAGATCGCACACTAGAGCGGGTGTAAAGGAACTCAGGTGCAATTYGCTGAGCTGAACGCAAGTGCTTCCCATTGCAATCCATGGGGCAGTCTGCRTGAGGTACCACTTTTGAAAATCGCATTTCCAAGCAGCCACTATTATAATGACTAAGATGAACYTCAACTTGAGGAAAGTATTGGGAAGGTTTATTATGACTGAATTTGTATCCCTGGGTTAAACAATTACTTCCTTTGATACAGAGTAATTTTTTTCTGTTCAAAGCTTGGAAATTTAGGCAGTCTTTTAAAATACCTTAGCATTATGCAACTAATAAATGAATTCAGGTCCTACTGTAGGTTAGTTCCTGAAAATTAGAAACAAATAAGCAACATACAATGCTAGATGTCTAGCAAATGTAATAAGGTATGGTTCTTCACTTATTTCCTGTAAAAAGTAACTTATTTTTTTGGCCTCCGACCTGCAAAAGTGTGAGTCTGTGCAGCAAGGAAGAGTGGGTGACAATGCCTGAGGAGCCGTAGCTGCTGCAGTCACTTAGGGCATAGGCTGTCGCTTATGCTATACTTACACTACAGACAGATTTAGCTGTATCCGTCTTACAAAAAGGAGAACTGGAATGCAGATATGTCTGCCTGGCAGCTGTGTCAGGCTGAGACGGGCACAGAAATCCCAGCTTCCACACTTCTCTTTAGCCACCGTATGATATGGAATTGATGTGAGAAAGATCAGTGAAATAAATGTGAAAAACGGGGCATCCTTCTGACATCGAGGCAGCTCAAGGCAGTGTAGTGTGCCGAAGATCCTCTCTGTGCAATATTGGTGATTTTGAATGACGGGGAAAAAAGTTAGGCCTTGAAAAGAAAAGAAAAGAAAAGAAAAGAAAAGAAAAGAAAAGAAAAGAAAAGAAAAGAAAAGAAAAGAAAAAGAAAACATCAGATGTGCCCCACTGGAAAGCTAGAAAGGACACGGCTTCAAGTAATGATTATTTTTATTTAGAAAAACATTCTGCAAGGGACTCTGTCCAAGGAAAGCAATCTGGGTTGTGTCTGGGCTCAGTCAACAATGTCATCCTGCTGCAAAAAAAAGCAAACATCATAGCGGGATGTCTGAACAGGAGTGTCATGTGGCRGTACATGAAGCAACCCGCACGGGGAGGCTGGTGCGGGCACCGCGCTCAAGGAAGCTGCAGCCCAGCTGCAGGGAGTCCGGGGCAGAGCAGCAGGAACCACCAGAGGCCTCGAAGAAATGACCCAAGAGGGAAGATGGAAGGAATTGGGCTTGTTTAGTCTAGGGAAGAGATGGGCAAAGGAAGATGGGAGAAGACTGTTGGAATATGTACGAGGCTGCTGCAAAGAGGCAGGTAATGAACTCCTCTCGGTGCCCACTAAATACGGGGTGAGAAGTAATTAAGTGAAACTGCAGCAGGGGAGATGCAGATCAGCCATTCGGGAAATCCTGGCGCTTGAAAGGTGCGTCCCCACCTTGCCCAGCCAGTGCTCGCTTGTCTACAGCTCTACGGAKGGATCAAGATCTTCTCAAAGGAAACTTCCACCTCTCGTCGCTGGGCTGCAGGTGTTGTTGTCCCCCCCTTTACATGCAGTAGTCATTGGATTAAAAAGAGAAAAAGAAAACGGACACAGATCCAGGGGCAAGAGGGAAAATGAGAATTAAGACTCACCCACATCGCCCGGGAGCACCACTGCATATTTCTCCCCGTACTTCATCAGGACACGGAGAYCCAAGGCGCTGAAACGTAACACCCAAAAGGTGGACACTCGAGTCCTTCACCGAGCCTTAGAGCACCTATTTTGTCAAAATGAAAAATATTTCAGGTCATTCAAGGCTCTTCTGTTCAGCAGGTTTGAACCCTGCAAGCCCTCTGCTCACTTAAGCATCTGGTGTTTAAGTTAAAGAAGGTGTATAAATGCAGACTGACGTGGCAAAGCAGCTGAGCAGATACCTAATTTCAAGAAGGAGCTCAGTTTCCATTAACGGGTATGGGAATACAGCACCGTTTTGCGTGTGCTTACATGCCGTGCTGCACTGAAAGCGGGGAGGGGTGTTTCCCAGCCCGGCAGAACTGAGAGCTGCACTGAACGGGCACGTGTCCTGCAATGCACCGCTGATCGCACAGCCTTTTTCTACGCCTTTCYCTAATTCATCTTCCTGTTGTGAAAAGCTGCACAACAGGAAACTGRAAGTTGCAGCCTTGGCACGTGTCACCATCGTGTTTTCTTCGGGGCTGGTTGTAGCAGCAGCCAGCGCAATGCTCACGCGGGAAAGCTGCAGCTCAGACTGACACGGTCCCCTTCATTCAGCACAAGGCAAGGGAGAAATTACTGCAGATAAAAGAACTTCCCTGTTCCGTGTCCATCCGTGTTCTTGTGTTGTTTGAGGCGATCTCTGCATATAGTTTGTAAAATACCTTGAGATCCTTTGAGATGAATGTAGGTTCATTTCACTACTGAGCTAAAATTAGRGATATTGCAAATTAATTGAAATGGATCTATTATCCAAAAAAATTAAGCAATGTGATTGCCTATTTTCTTTCTCTTTTTTTATCCCCACCATACAGCAAGGGAGTTAGCAGAGCATATTGAGCTGAAGTTCATCATGGAGGTGGCTAATCTCTCCTTCAGGCTTCTATACCTCTAAATAACTGCGCSAGTGAGCAGAAATTCGCCGTATTCCAGATATCCTGCGAAAGGTTGTATCCCAGGACAGTTGCCCCTTGGGGAGGAAGAAATTTGTGACCTTGCGAAGCTGAGCAAGCACATCAGTCGCCAGAGTAAAGACRCTGTAAGCATTTCCAGCACCGCGGGAAAGGAGGTCACGTTGCAGACCTGCTACCTGCCGCACGGGGCCTCGCGTCGGCTGCAGGCAGGAGCCCGGGGAGRAGGAGAGGCCAGGACAACGCCGAGGAAATCAAAGCATTTGCAAGAAWTCACAAAAGAGGTAGCAGAGCCGTGCACAGCTACTTGCAAAGYTGGAAAACAACTTGCACTGTCAATAGTCCTGCTTAAAAAAGCCAACGGGAGCTGGGATTGCCARGCCTGCCTGTCGCTGGGAAGCTGTAAACTCCCAAAAGCTTGGAGAAGTTTCGGAGCGTCAAATAAATGAACAAGCAAGATCTGCGGCATGTGGCGAGCTAAAGGCAAACTTGCAAGGAGATGGCAAAGAGAGTTAGGGTTTTGTAAGACCAGTTTTCATTAGGGTTTACATTGCAATTTTGCCTAATTAGTCTCCAATAATTAATGCTGTGAGTGGAACAGAGATGTAATCAGGCAAAATGCTGGTAAGTAAACCCCATGGAAGCCATACATCTTTTGATAGTAATGATTATGTTCTTTTTTATTATTAAAGATCCCATTAGAAAGAATTTATGATTTTCCCCTTTGTGAGAGAAATAACAAACATTAGATTGGATGCTCTTATTTCTGGTATTGAGAAACCAAGTGTATGTAATTAGCCACAGTTAAAAAGAAATTTTGCCTCAATGACTTTTGGGGAACATTATATCCAAATTACAACCCTGTAGATTTTTTCATGCAAAAATACAGTATCAATAAATAATCCAAATACATCTTGTCTGAAAAAAAAAAAATTTAGATCCTGAGGAAAACATGCCAGAAAGGAAAATGATGGAATAGCGGCCCTGAATACTCGCTGGGGAGAGAGTGCGGTACCYGCAGCACCCACGCGAGTGCTTCGACAAGCAGTTTTCCAGGGAGTTGCTTTGCTTCCTGGGAATTTACCYGAGCAGCAACACTCCCCAGAGCCACGCTGAAGTCCACCTCTCGTGGCGGCCACATCTCCGCAGTGAYCATATACTTGTTCCCATTTGCAGATCAGGGTTTGCCCGCTTGACTMTCTGCTGGGCTGCAGTTATTTGTATTTCGGTTGCATCGCACTAGAAGCTCGTAAGCACACGAAGAAGCACTAGACTATGCCCTGACGAACCTGCAGTCCAAAAAGACCCACTCAAACAGAAGAAAGCAGATATGCCAAGACACACACGTTTTATTTTATTTTATTTTATTCCCGTCAAGTTCAGGCCTGTGCCATAAAATGCTGCAGGACCTGCCTGCATGCAGGAGATGCAGTGTTCAATCCTGCAGGTTTGACAGTGAAGAAACAAGCAAATATTGGGTTCATTACTGGTGCTCTTGAATGTGTGCGCACCGTCCTTTCACTGTACCCGCTATCCATGTCCTTCCATGGCCAGGMGCAAGCACATTTTCCAAATACTCCCCTGCGCGGGGACCAAACATGCCGTGTAGCTGCTGTAGGTGTTTGCGAGGAGTGTCCAGGCTTCCCGGATAATTCCATGCAAGCTACCTTCATGGCTGGCATGGAAAACCTTCCCATCTCTGCAATTATATTTTTCCCCCCTGTCTTGACCTGGACTAAGAAATGCATTTGCCTCCCCCTACCCGGTGCAAAGACCATGCCTGCAGTACGCAGGTACCTCCCTAGCATGGCTTCCATGYTCCTCACCACAAACCTGGTGAGCCACAGTCATCCTCTTATTTCTGGACCACAGAAAGGGTCAGAGAACCACGGTATTTTGCATGAAGGGGGGAAGAAGAGGCTGTATGCTAGGGAGACCGCTGCGGTCCGTCAGCAGCCCCACTTCTCTCCATTGCTCAGTTRCCCATGCTATAATCAGACGTGAAGCACAATCCAGACAGCTTATGCAGAGTCTTTTGGTGTGAAGCCCCCTGACCCACATGCTCAGATGCTTCACAAACATTATCCTTACYAATAGTCAATAAATGCGACTGCAGCAGCACTGCTTGCGTGGGGAACTAAGACGCCTTAGCATCTAGCAATAAGATGTCACATAATGCAGCAGCCAGGGAGGGAGGAAATGAAATGAGAACTGCTAAAAATTGCTGAATGGTTGTTCTGTGCTTTTCACCGCAGAGAAATCCCCGGGGCGTTGATCGCATCCTGTAGCGGATGCGTTAGCACCTGTGTGCTGCATGCTCCCCTCTCTTACCGCAGCTTAGGAGGGACAGCCTAGGTGCTGCAAGTTAGGGACAATTCCCCATGGAGTATGAAAGAAGCTGTCAGAACAAATTCCTCTTTGGGATATTCAGGATGCATCCACAGCTGGAGGAGCGCTGGTCATCTAGGAGGAATGCAGACCGGAGCAGGTGATGGCACGGGCCATGAGGGTGATCAAGGAACYGGCACGTCTTTCATACACGGAGACCTCAGGAGTTTGGCTCATTTATTCTAATGAAACTAAGACTRAAGGATGTGATTTGTCCCAATCAATATATTAGAGGTAAATACCAGGGAGGAAGAGGAACACTCTAAACAAAAAGATGATGTTTTACAAGAAAGAGAAATGGGTTTCAACTGGCCTTTGAAATAAAGTGCCTGGAAATTAGATACTTCACTGTGAGAGCAATAAGTTTTGCCTTCCAATGGGAGAAGCAATTAAAAAAATGGTTTTAGAGGAAGACTCAATAACAGAATATACGATGGTATCCTAGAATCGAAGGCTGATCAATGCAGAGCTCCCGGCCTGGGACAAGGGCTGTGGGTTAACTTCTGGTGGCACCTTCACAGGTGAGAGCTGCAGGAAGCATTGTACAGACAGGCTGAAGGTAGATACGAGCATTTGTATCCTGCTGTCAGGATTAGACAAGGTATATACCAGAACCCAGACTGTCCACAGTTTCCACTCGTTTTTATAATGGAACAGAATAAACGGTGAATAGCAACACGCTTGCTGGCATGGACAGTGCCCACAAGAACCCAGGTTGCTTTCCAGAGCCATACCAGCCACGCGGATTGACACGAGAAAGGCTGTGCTCCTAGTCACCCCTCAGGAAACCTGCCAGAATTAGGGGCCTGAGAATCCAAGCAGATACCAGTCATTAAACGGAGGTGATTGCCGCACTCATCRTAATAGTAAAATAGCTTCAAAAATTGCCCCCCTACCTTCATAAAGGTATTACTCGGTTTAGCCCAGACATACATGTACAAAATTACAAMAATTACCAAGGGGCTCTGGGAAAGGAAGCAAGACCGGGAGATAATTAAGAAAGCGAGGGTGGTGAGAGCAGAGGAAAGGTGYGCAAGCGGGCTTTGTGGCGTTGTGGAAAGGTGAGCAGGGACAGCAGAGGCCCATCCAGCCAACGCAATAATAATGCGATCACCTGCCTAGTAAAAACGTGCGCTCAGACACCCAGGAGGGTTAAAAGGGTGCATGACGTCCTAAGCATAATCTGCACTTGCAGTTAYGGGCTCGGAAGCTCAGCAACTTATTTTTAAACTCTGAAGTCAATGGTCTGTTCAGTGAGCATGGGAAATCTCATGACTGATTCATTTATCAGCCAACTTGCTCCCGTCTTCTGGACAARCTCCAGCCTGGGAGAGGACACAGACTGATCCCATGGTGAGGCGTTTGTCTCACCAAAGAGCAATCGTGAAGAAAATAGTCACATCATGGAACTTTYCATGAAAAAAAACCAGAGTGGTTCAAAACTCACAACTTGTCAGTAATGGGAAACAGGAAGGAGGAACAACTTCATGATAAAAATGACCTCCCAGAGCAAGAAGACCTCCATTCCCAGGGTCGGGAGAGGAAGTCCCAGCACATGTCAAAGCCAAAGTCTCCTCGGCATTTCTGGACATCGCTAAATGACCAGTCTAATACCTTCCCTGCCCAGGGGAGACCTAACAGCATCGCTGCGCCTAATCTCCGGAGGAYGCTGGGTGTATCTCTCATGCCAAGGAGAACCTCCTCCTTCTGCRGCTTTCTCTGTGGCTGTGCTTTGCCTGATTCAGCACTGGTGCTTGGACCTCGGTCTTCAGCGCTCGCTGGGAGCAGCAGGCAGAGCAGAAAGAAGCCAGGGCAGCAAAGTCAGTGCCCTCCCCACCAGGCTGTTTCCAAGACACAACTCTTTGCATTTCACTAGCCTGTTTSCAATGAGTCCAGATTTGCCCAGTGATAAATAGAAAATGTTAATGGGGCAAAAGCCTTCTCACCCCCAGCACGACTGCGCTTTAAAAGCTCAGGGTGCACGTTCATACCTTCCATGGGTCCCATTTCAGCATCTGCACTTGGAAGYGTTTTTAATGGAAAGCCATTACAAGAGGAAGTCATTTTAAGAGCATTCACATCCTAGGAAATTTTTATTTCAGTAGACATTTAATGCAAATTTCAGTCTGTACCCACACCGAAGTCTTTCCTTGTTGAGAGTTGATAAATTCAAATGGCGCTTGCCTCAAGTGAAAAGATCTGAGTTTTATACTGTAGTGTTTGCTGTGGATCTTAAAAACAATGCATGCACAACTTACATTTAATGTATGAATTCATTTTGTAATTTCAAAAACACAGGCACTTTTTATAAGCGATGTGCAGTCATGAATTTGGCAGACTGCTTAATTCCATATACAGTAAGGATGTAGCAGGGAGCCTTTTCCATTTTGAATCAAATGGAATTTGTGATTTGCATGCACCTTTTGAGTCAAAATCAAACATTTGCCCTGGATTGGCCCTAGTTTAATTAAAATGATGAGAATGTGTGATATGCTTTTGGTCTAAGGCAAAAAGGATGCACAGCACTGAAATTTGGAACAAACATAAAAAAAATTGAGAAATGCATGGTTGGAAGTGATAAGAAATGCCAAGACTATGTATTACATGGGATCACGGGATGAAAATAGAAAATATCCTAAAAAAATTCTGGCGTACTGTGAAACTGTTGTCGGAAGGTTTGGATAGGATTACATGCTTTATGGATAATGTCCCTGTAACTAGCACTGTTGAGGTTTGTAATCTTTTCTGTGGTCTTTCTGTAGAGCTGATGGGGATGCTCATGGCGTGAGCAGATTTTCCCCTCTTGGTCTGGTGTAAGGTAAGGGGATGAGGATTTTATCTTGAAGGACTGGGGCTGGGAGAACTGGTGGGTATCATAGCACTTATATAGATAYATATGAGCACACACTTGTGTGCACATGTGATACACATGTATCTACTCATTTATTCACGTGGTAGACAGCACATCTCTCATAAATGTCAATTTTAGAATACAAGTGCTCATTTCTCACRAGCGTCATTAATCTAGCTAACCAAGGAATCTCTCTCCTTTATTACTGCCATTTACACATTTGCACAGTGCAGTAATCAGGAATTTTGGACATCGTTAAGCCAAGACGTCGGTAAACCTGGTTTTGAAAACCATTAAGCGTGAACTTTCCTTTTGCCTTTCACATCACAATGTCCAAAAMCGAGAACTACAGGCATGTCCGCCTACCCCAGCCTGCAGGAGCTTGCCAGCAAGAAGATACTGACTGCCAGTTGCTTGGAAGAGCTCTGTTTCCATGCTTGTATTACAGGTAAAGGAATTAATGGATGAAAGCCTTAATCCCAATACCTGATTGTCTCTTTCCTGTAATTACGTCTGCTTCGTGCAGCATATCCACACTGTTTCTAGCTTGCCCATCATTCTCCTGAGACACTGCTTTGCTCAGGCTGAAGGTAGTGAAAAGCAGGGAAGGGGGTATGTTAAGAAAATGCTTTCCCCCAAAAAGCTTATTTTTAAAAATGTAGATTCAAAAGGCTTTTAGAAAGCAAAGATGATAGCAGTTGATTTTGTTTTCAAAAGAAGAATTTGCCACTTGAATAGCTGAGTTATGTATCATCTAAAAACTTTTCACTTTTAAGTTTCTTGTTTGATACCAATAAAGGGAAGAACAAAGGTGGAATTCATCTGACCTAAATTTAGCCATCAGAAAGCTGGCCCCTAGCTTAGGCTGGTCGCTGAGCTGCTTCTGCAGCTAACAGAAGGACGTGGGGCTGCGTTCGGGGCGCGAGCCGGCCCCAAAGGGCTCCAGCCACGGCAATAGCGCTTCAGCTGCTCACGTGAACAYGAAAGAAAGCAAAGCGAAGATACTGCAATGCTCATATTGGTTTAAAGGGTCATTTTTATAACCACTGTTGAAATTTAGTGTTGGCTGCATACAGCAATTTCRTATGATAAAATTCCTCCCCGTATTAATTTTACCCTTTTATGAAGAAACCCACATTGGGTCCCCATCAGCTCATCCCACMTCCTGCAGCACCATGAGAGTTGACTTCATTTTAATCTCTGCTTTGATGTCTGTGGACTTGGCTCCTGTACAGCCCTAAGCTACCAGCAGGAGGTAATAGTTTCCAGGACTTAGCTTTGCTTGATTTCCCGGCATTCTTCTGTCTCTCTGATCTGCATTTATCTTACCCATTTTCAAGCYGAATTTCCTCCTGCTCCCGGGCTCGCCGGTTCCAGGAGCCAGGCAGGGCCCCGTTGCTGCGAGCGAACACGGACACGTGGTGGGCCGGTTTGAGGAGAACGGGTGGAGATGCAAAAGAAGGCGTCGAGRAGCAAAACTAGATGAATCGGAAGGGCGAGAGGAGAAAGGAGAGCGATCAAGAGGGTAAGAGCTAGTCCGGGAGAGACGGATAGAAACTGGTGGGGCTACATCCAGCCGTCTCTGATCCTGCCTTTGAACAGGGTCTGACTGCAGAGCRGGGCAGGAGGAAAACTTCCACTTTTTCCTTTAAAACACCGAGTGTGCGCTCCCTGCCCTCTTAGGGCTCTCATCAGTGTCCCATCCCTTAAGGAGGGGTGCATCAGGCATCCTCGGGTGCCCGCTGCAAACACAGACTTAATGTAGGTGGTTTCTTGCCACGGGTCGAATGGAGACAGAGAAGCATAAAGATCCCGTCTTGGCGAGCGATGCCTTCTGCAGCCTCCCGGCTRCTCGGCGTGCCCTGCAGGACCGAGCTCTTTGCACGGAGCAGACAGCCCCCAACGTAATGTGATTTTAGAAGAGACATCTTCCTCCCCCTGCCGCCATCAGACTGCTTTGGTTTGGTGCCCAGAACATCTGGTCACCCTATAGCCTTTCCTTAATCCAATAGATGCATTTTCTCAGCACGCTGCCGACTGCCAGCAGATGAGCTGCCACTGCTGGCACCGGGGAGCCGGCGAAGCCCCGACGTGCACCGCGTCCCCGCAGCGCCGCGACCGAGCGTGGCCCATTTCTGCTTCGAAACGTAAGCTGGAGCCCCAGCTGCAGGGAAGGGTCGACAGGCTCATAGCCAGGGGAGCGGAGCTGCCCGTGCGTGTTCCCGGCAGCCCCAGGCAGAGCCGGGAGGGGACCTGCAAGCACACACCCCGCTTTTCTCTCGGCAGCAACACGGACAGAAGAAACCAAGTTTCAGGCAGACTTTGGAAGATGAGCAACCTCTTCCCCAATATATTTTTTAATCTGAAATTGTCATTATTAAATTGCCTTCTGCAAGACGACCTCCCCAAGGCACGTGCTCCCAAGGGATGAGGATTTCTGATCGAGTCAGACCGCGGACAGGCAGAGGGTGCTCTGCCGCGATGCCCCTCCAGGAGCAGGAGCCCACGGGGCTGATGTGTGCCGGGGCCTTCAGGGCTCCCATGGCATGGAGAGCAGCATGGACCTCAGAGAGCAGCATGGACCTGGGAGCACAGCATGGACCTCAGAGAGCAGCATGGACCTCGGAGCACAGCATGGACCTCAGAGAGCAGCATGGACCTCAGAGAGCAGCATGGACCTCGGAGCACAGCATGGACCTCAGAGAGCAGCATGGACCTCAGAGCACAGCATGGACCTCAGAGAGCAGCATGGACCTCAGAGAGCAGCATGGACCTTGGAGAGCATCATGGACCTTGGAGAACAGCATGAACCTCGGAGTGCAGTATGGACTTCAGAGCACAGCATGGACCTCAGAGAGCAGCTGAGAAGCTGCCGCCGTGTCTGCCGAGGAGCAGCCTGCCCAGCGCGTTTAGCAGCGATGCAATAACCCCGGCACGGAGGTGTTGCTCCCCAGGAGTGGGTGCAGGCCCCCAATTCACAGACCCTCTGCAAGGTCCTCACTGCACCAYGCTGGATGCCTTCGGCACGTGCAATGCGCAATCCGGCTTGCAATCCCGCCGCGGGGGTGCCGGCCCCGTCCTGCAGACCCCAGCCCAAGCGCACGGCGCCGGAGCGCGACGCTGCGCGGGGAAAAAGCACAGCAGCRTGCAGCACTGTTTGGGCTAGCGAGACGCTAATATTAGTACAAATCACAACATTCAAAAAAAGTGCAGCAAAATAACCAAATGTTTTTTTCAGCCCTTACCTCAGTCATGACATAAGTATTTCAAGATGTTCACCAAAGTATTACAAATCGCAGTGTGGGCTATCAATCTGTCAATGAGCAGCACAAGCTTTGGTATTTTCAAGTGATATTTGAAATCCTAACCCCCTAAGAAAACGAAGTCAGACAATAACATCCTGTTTTGCAGGGCGGGCGCCCGCCTCCCCGGCAGCGGGAGGGGGCTGCCGGCAGGGCCGCCGCGGCGGGGCGGGCGCCGCCGGGCCCCAGGAGCCGAGCCCTTCTGTTTTACACCGCGCGCTGCTCTGGAAGCAAATATTTTTCCAACAACATCACCAAATTGAAAGCGTTTCGCAAATCTGAAACCTTCTCACAGCGTTGTTTTGGAAAAACCTGCCTGCACGCGAGCAGAGCTGTCAGTGACAGAAGCCATCGCTGACAATTTAGCTCGCGAGTGTTAACCCACCGTGTCAAACAGCCCCGCAGCCACGTCCCGCCCAGACGGAGCCGCGCAGCCCTCCGCCGCGGCCGGACCGCCGCCGCCGCGCTCCCGACGGCGGGGCCTCGCGCCCGGACGCCTCCCTGCCGCGGTGGCCTCGGCGTCCCCAGTGTCCCCCGCCCTGCCACCTGCGGGGACAGCGGCAGAAAGGCGCCTGCCGCGCAGTGGCACTGGCTTGTCCCGCTTTGGTGCCTCTCCTGAAGCTGCTTTCGGGCACCTGAGGCAGCTGGGTGGAAACACAGCGAAACGCCGCTTTCCTTTGCCTCCTGACGTAAGAGACGTCCTGATGCTAAACCTGCGGCTGACACCTCGGCTGTTTATCCCGGCATTATTCCATTAGAGTTCTTTATTGAACGAACACAGACCATTAAAATGCGAGCATAAAAGCCAGAGAAAAAGCAGCTAGAGAGTATAAACACGGAAGTCGGACGCACAGCTCCTGCTGCGTGATGCCACGGTGTGCATGCAAGGTCTCACACCGTCCCCGGGTGCCCCTAAGCATAGGAAACCTTAACTGAGTCATAACTAAGTGCAAACAGGGGCAGAGGAGGTGGCCTCACAGGCGATGCAAAGGCTGGGGGGCAAGGTTCGAATGTAAACCTAGACTATTCAAAATAAGCCATAAAAAGTGGGAAAGAAGAAAATGCTTAAAGCTGTGGGCGTTCGGAGCCAGGGCGGCCCCAGCACGGCACCTCGGCGCCCGCCCCGCGTGGCCGCATCCTGGCCGCGGCCCCCGAGCCGCCGGCGCGGGGCCGCGGGGAGCCCGGTCCGGAGGCGCGCGCAGCCGAGGGAGGGGAGCACGGGCCCTCGGAGACTGGAATGAAATATATGACAGATGGCTTAAAAAAAAAAGCAATTATCAAAGGGGAAGATTTTGGAACATATCCTCTGAAATAAAAATTTGTTTAGCATTTTTAGCAGCTGAAATAATTTTCGGAACATCTGATGGGAGGTTTAAGTGCTTCGTTTCCTCCTCTCACTAGCCAAGCCATCCGTTTGAAGGCTGTCTGTGGCACAGCTCGTTCCCTGTTTCACTGCTATTGGTATTTTTCATGGGATAATGGCACAATTCGAGATCAATGGGCTCGAGGTAGGAACCGCAATATTCCTGCCCGTTCGAGTGTGCGTTGGCTTTGGAAATGCTTTGCAGAAGATGGAAGAAACGTATTCTGCGATTCTTTAAATACAACCACATGGAAGTATGTCTCATTGAGTCTTTCCTTTCTTCCCTGATTTTCTCTGTTCTTCTGTTCTTCCTCAAAAAAAAGAGAGGAATTAGCCAACTGCTTTGTCTGTTATCTGCAGTGTCACGTCAGTGCAAAAGTCGATCAGGCACCTGCAGGGGAGAAGGGACATTCATGTTACAGCCTATAGACTTTTCCCAGGGATGCACCACAACTTCTCTTTGAGCTCTAACGTGTTCGTGCGGATGGGTAAATAGACATGCATGAGTAGCTATACAGCTATCTACATAGATACACAGCTATCTACATAGATGTATAGCTATCTACATAGCTGTGTAGCTATATACATAGCTGTATAGGTATATACATAGCTCTATAGGTATATACATAGATATGTAGACAGCTATATAAACGTATATAGATGAGTAGATATACTTATGTAAATATACATGCAGATTTAAAGACCAGAGAAGACAAACTGCCACTTCATTATGGAAATGGTAAGGACACTGTTTGGAGATGGCTGCAATGAGCAGTTGGGTGTTGGGAAGATGCCTCTTGAGAAGGGCGAGGATTTTACGTTGAATGCTCGCTAGATCTTAAGGACTAAGATAAAAAGAAATGAGGCAGATTTCTGCATGCTGCATTAGCCCAACGCCGCTTTTCAGTATTTTCTGGAACTTGGGACGTCCCCACACGCCGGGCTGGGGGCCCCGTGCCTACGGCAGGTCCGCGAGTGACACTTCCCTCAACGCGATGAATCTCGGGAAAGAGGCTAACAAGGCCCTGAATGAGATTAAGGTTCACTTCTTCGGATGCGAATCTGGAGGAGGAAATCATTCCAAGCTCCCACCAAAGGGAAGATTCAAGGCCGCTAAATCTCTCAAGCCCCGTTAGTTCGGGCTCGTTCCTGGAGACGGCAGCAGGAAGGACCTGGGACCTCCTCGCCCTCCACCAGCTCCCTTCTGCTGGCCGCCTTCGCAAGCAGCTTCCAGCCTAAAACAGGGGGGTGAGCAAAGGTACGGAAACGGCCTGAACCACAAATTCATGRCTTTTTATGCCAAAATATTGCATAGGAACCATAAAGGCTCCGTGGAAAGAGCCTACCGCAGCCGTGCTTCGGAGCGCTGCAGAGGTGCGGGATGCGCCACGCCGCTCATGCCGACCCGGCGGAGAAACCCTCAGCCGCCCTCCCTGCTCCCCGCGACGGCGCGTGCAGCAGGAGCTCGTCCCAGCCTTGAGAAAAGCCGCTTTCCCGGAGCCCCACGCCGCGTCACCCCACCGCTTCGCCCCCGCGGAGGGCACGGGGAGCMGCGGGGAGGGACCCCCCGGGAGGAGCCCCCCCCCCAGCTTCACCCGGCCCAGCACAACTTTCCAGTCCTGAGCCCGCTTCTTTTCTCATTTTGCTGCAACTCCAATGTAGGCAAATCTGTGGTTTCCTAGGGCGGAGATAAACTAAAATAAACATGATTTAATCAGGGAGGCTCAGCCATGAAAGAGGAGTGCGAAGGGGGGTGGTGTGTGGAAGGACACTAAATCTGTACGGGTTTTGCTGCGGAAACACCAGGGGGACCGAAACGTGCGGAGATGTGACTCGCTCCGGAGRCAGGAGGTTCCCATTTAAAGTTTTCATGCCTGTCGTCTCTCCTTTTTCATTTTTTATTTAATTTTTTTTTCCCCTGCAATAAAGACTGGAGTGGCTGTCTTCATCTATTTCAATCATGGATCTTCTGATTAGACCCCCAAGGAAAATGAAAAATGCATTGGGTGTCCAAGTGGGGCTCTCGTTGCCTCCACCAGAGCCCGGCGGATCTCGGTGCTCGGCAGCTACTTGCCGGGAAACCGAGGTAGCGCAGAAAAACACTTCTGCCATCTGGATGCRAGAGCACCAACCCTTTGCAGGCCGTTCCCAGGAGTTTCAACCCAACACAGCAAGAGGATAATAACAAACACGATTTTTTTTAAAAAGTACACTTTTAGTGGTGGGGGARGACTGTCTCCTGGCAATCGGCACAGATGTGTCGCAGCACAGTGTGGGGGACAGACCCGTCTCCACCCCTCCCACCCGAGCGATGACATGTATTAACAAACCGCCACATTTTGCAGAGCTTTACCACTTTCAGATGTTTCGCTTGTCCCCAGCACTCAGGGAGAGCTTTGAACTGGAAATGGAAACGTGCAGGCTGTTAGGCAGAAAAGCGGCGCAGCCGCACGTTAGCTTGCTGGCAGGGGAGGGGAGTCTTGCCGCGCTTCGTGTGTTGACGCGCTGTGCAGAGCAGKTTCCTTTCCTCCCTCGCAGTCCGGAGGATTTCATCCACGTGCCATTCAGAAGAAGGGTCAGGATTCACTGTGGTGCCCCAGGTAAATAATATGTGCAATATTGATGAGTATATTCASGGGCTCGACCAGGCGGCGGTAGCTCCTGCAGAGCCGTTCTGGCCCGGCCGGTCAGTAGTGCGTGCTTGGAAACCTGCGATGGGAAAACCAGAGCGGCTCCGACCGCAGAGCTGCCCGGGCTGTTATCCCATCACGCCGGAGCAGTGGCAGAGCTGGGAGTCGTCCTCCTCCTTCCGCTGCGCACGCGTGAAACCCTGGGAATCCATGATCCATGACCAAGGGATGAAACCCTTGGTGCCCCATGCACTTCCAAAATTCAGGCAYGGTTGTATTCGTGGCAATGCCCACGGGGGGGATAAGATCAAGTAACAACGTGAGTTGTTAGGTTGCACTCGTGTCTCTCCTGGAAGCACAGGCCATCAGCCCCGGGAAGGAGGACCTCACCACCCAGCACCTCCAGAGCTCGCAGCACCCCTGCTCTCCAGTTTTACGCTCCTTTRATTCGTCCATTGGATGGACACATAAGACATGTTTGCAACGACATCCTGCAAGATTTACTGAAGGTGGAATAGACATCTTTTCACTTCTTTAAAAAGAGACTTTCCCGTTTGAATAAGCCGGACCCACGGAGGCTCTCTGGCACTACAGTTAGTGGACAATTATGGGCAGAATCATGCAGCAACTATTACCTAAGTTAGCCAGAATTTCTCAGTGTCAGACCCTCTCTTCTGTTCTTACAACCGTAGCAGAAGCAGTGGCCGTGGCAGGTGTCTGACCATGGTTTCTACCTGGGAAAACATCAACCTTGTCCAGACAGCCATTTCCAGAAAACGGACAAGCAAAATGCAAGTTGTTTGTGCCCATGCAAAAGGGACTGTAATATTGGAAACTGAGGCACCCAGTGAGAAAGTCGAAAGCTGCTGTCTGATGTAGGGCTTCTTATTTGCAAATCATACATTTTTTATGCTAAAAAATAAAACAGTCTATGAAGAAAACTCATTGGGTTGAGCCAATATCAGTGATTCAGGATAAGTGAATCCAAGGAGATGAAGCATGTTTAATGTAATTACACATCCACTTCTTGTGATGTACGACCATGCGAAGCATTACTAATCCCCAAACAGATACCTGCAGGGAGGACTATCAAGAACAGCTGTTTGGACAACAAGAAATGAACCACATGAACTCGCAGTTCTGCCGGCTTTCAGCAGAGTGGCTCTGAGAGTCAGGTTTTGTCCAGTAAGTGCAAGATTTACAAGGAATTAAAGTGTTCCACAAGAAAGTACATTAGTTTCTTATATAAATCACACTGCCAACTCATTTATTATTGTAATAACCTTCAGCATTCCCATTRTTGGAGAGGACTTCTCCTGAAATGAAAAATGACTTTCTTAACTCAGTGCATGGACCTTGCCGTCATACTCATTTTGGCTTGCTCTTTCAAACGGCAGCAGAGAAAGACGTAAACCTTTATTCCCAAACAATAGCATCAATTGCAAACTAAAACGTTGGGTGAGTTTATTATGCATTTGAGAGTTAATAAATAAGAGACATAATAACGTAAGCAGTATCTTTCCTCTTGGTTTACTCAAGAAAACTCCTCCATTGAAGTTGTTGAGGATGGTTAAGCTGTCAACACTGTTGTTTACATGCAGCCCATTTAATTACAAGAACCTATAAGCTCTTTACCATCATATTACAGTACTTCAATAACCTATATTTTATTTATACCTGGTTGCCAAGTTTATTACACTTATTATCAAACATTCGCTTAAGTGAATAACTAGAATTACTTTCGTGAATTTTTTTCAAGTTTGCAGGGAGATAATTGAATTATAAGCAGCCGTTTCCTACACATGCCAACAGGTGCAAGGAGGCTATTGSCAGAACTGTTGTAAATGTTCCCACCACTGTTTTTTCAAAGCACCGAATGAAACTTCTCTATCATAAAGGGCTGGCAGCAAACGAGCGCTTTTCTCCAAATAATGTATCAGTGCACGCCTCAAGGATCTGACGACTGAGTCCRGTGGCATCATGGTCAGACCATTATATACAGTTTTACCAAATTTGTTGGGRGGTAACTTGAGGACTTTGAGGGAGCTAAGACAGCTCTTTGTGATTTTGTGGTGCTGGGGAGTATCCCGTTCTCCCCAGGTGCTGATTTTTCCAGTGATTCTTATAGTATGATGCTAGCAAGAGATCTCTACCTTCTAGCCCTTTTCAGGGCTAAATCGGTGCCAAGACTGAACACGCCACATTCATGAAAGGTTTCTTGCTACCATCAGAGASACATCTGACAGGCGTTCAAGTTACGCAGGCGTCTCAGCACCTGGCAAACCAGTCAGCCGTAGCAAGTGATCAAGGAAAGCGATTTGTGTGTCCATAATTCTCTTTCGGTTGCATCTTARCAGGTAACATGGCAGCGTCCCACCACAGAGATGCAGAAAATCCAAAGATCTCTAGAACACACTATGTCCTAAATATATATAAAATACTTCTCAAGAGATCGTAGCTGAGCGTAGCAGGGGCACAGGAGGTGCACAGCTGCTTCTCCCTTGCTCCGGCGTGAGCCCATGCCCCGGAGTCCAGGTACGCCTTGCTGCTGCTGCTGGATGCGTGCTTCACRCTTGCCTTGTATTCACAGTGGGCAAAATGGAGGTCTCGCTGCTGGGTAGAAGTCTTGCATTAAAGAAGGTTTCCTCGTTTGAACATTAGTAGAGTTATTGAAGTGATTTTAGAGGAYGTGAAACAAACAAAATATCTTAATGCCTCTTGGAAATAGAGGCATCCATGTGTGCGATGTGGCACATAAATCATCTCAAGCTATACTTGCCACAGCAARCTTGTCCACGTGGCAATCAAGAGTTTCCTTTTGCAGGATTCTTCAGTGTCTGGACTTGTGCAGCATGTTTGCTAGTTTCAAGAAAAAGCATGCACATTATAACCGTTCTGTGCTCTTATTGTAAGAATATATTCCTCCGTGGCAGCAGGCTGGCCATGAACCAGCACTGCCGCATGTTGAATCCCATGAAGTGATGAAATCGTGGCTGTACACCAGAATTTTTCAGATGATGCTGAATGCTGTGCAAGATCACACTCTTCCCTCCGTTCAGCAGCATCAGCCTTGTGGCTGCAGGAGACGGGCCATCCTGCTTATTTGAGGACAGGGATCTCTTTGTCACAAATTCCATCTCCGTTTGTGTCTCCCCTCCCTTTTTTAGTTCAGGTTACTTTGTCCGAATTGGCTGCACCTRTATTTCCCTTAGTCCCACCTTCCCTCTCTCCCTCTGAAGACTCTTTGGAAGTTCTCCTCAGTTTCAAGCTCAAAGGCTTGTTTTAAATCATTATTTCATTGTATTCTATGCTCTTCGGAGATCCACATTTAGACGTCCCCCGGAAGGAAAGCCCTCCCCACAAATACTGGAGCCGAAGCTCTCCCAGGGTCCCTCTCGCCGGGGAGCATGCTTGCCTTGACAGCTCTCGGGTGGAGAACCGTGGTCTGAAAGGCGCTGGGATCCAAGGGGCAGGACTTGCTCTCCTGAATGCTGTTCGTGCGCATTTGAAGAGCTGCAGGACCTTGTTTTACATGCCACCAACCACTTTCCCTGCCCTGGAGGCAAGTATCTATGATCTGCTTCAGAYGTCTAGTCTCCCTTGGTCACCAGAGCAGGCGAGGACACGGCTCCCCACCGCTCTGAGCGGGGTGGAAGGCACTGCTGCCCCTGTCGTGTTCACTGGCCATACCGTACATCCTCACACGTGCGATAAAAACACATGTAGAGCTGGGACGTGTTCCGCCTTGGACACGTGCACACAAACAWTAACATTTGTTCTGCTGCTATTGTCACAAACAATTACATTTTTCCCGTTGTTATTATCAATACACGGTATAAGCAATAGATATAGGTCAGGGAACCATCGGGCTAGAGAGGAATCAGAACTGCGATTGGTTTCCAAGTCAGTATGATCGGTTCAGATAAAACAAAATCTAGCCACATTTCTATAAACAACTCAAACGTAATTATTTTGAAACTATTGGCCAATGTACATGCTGCCATGTGTGTCCTGCTTTCAGGAATTAATGTGTTTTACTCATAAGCCACCTACTGCTGTTTACTTTATTAATGACATTCTGGTCATCTCTCCTGAGGGCAGTAAACGGAAGCTAAATTTGGCTCCCTGTCTCCTTGCAGTGATTTAGTCTATCAGGCACCGACTTTTTACAAAGCTGCACCGAATGTGGACAAATAAAGAGAATTATTGTTCTCTGCTAACGAGCAGCCGCGTTTCGCTGCCGAAACGAGGGGGATTTTCCACCGCTCTTCTCGCGCCACGCGGACGGCTGGGGCTCGGCCCCGGCTGCCGGGAAGCGCGCGGAGAGCAGCGACCGCCCCGCGCGCAGTGGGACGCTCAGAGCCACCCAGCGCGACGTCGCGGGGAGGCTGCGTGTTTTCACCGTGAGCAAGAGCGAATGAGCCTCCCTAAGAGGAAACAGACTGACACCAGCCGCACAGGTCACCGCTGTAACAGGCACGATAATAGATTGCTTAAGCTATACGTTTTCTCCAGCCCTTTAGATGTTCGATAACGCTCGGACCACCCAAGTTAATTTAATGCAAATGTAATTTAACGGGTTCCTTGTGCACGTCTCTTAAATGACTCAAGCTTTTTGCAGTGCACGCATCCAAAAATGAGCGAGGAYTCGTGCTCGCTCGGTGCTTTAAAGACAGGGGCCGAAGCATGGGGTAACACCGTGTTATTTACCCCCCATCTCTACCCCTGGGGTGCGAAGGAGGGCCAAAGCAGCCGGGACGCAGGGCCGGAGGCRTCATGCCCTGCCTGTCCATGGCAGCGGACGTGCCCAGAGGCCACGGTGATGGGCAGCCGGCAAATGGCAGCCGCACTTTGGCTTTGCCCAACAGCAACAAACTCGACACACCTCCGCTCTTGGCCATTGGAGCTTAAAACCCCTTTCGTGGTGGTCGCATGCGTTTCCCTGAGTGGAACTGAAGACCGCTTTCCTCACCTTATCTCCAAAGCTGTCGCCGGCACGGTTAATGAATATGCTACTATGCTTATTAGCGTTGTTGTTTGTTTGCGTTGAGCTAAAATAAATTGGAAGAAAGRCTTGCCAGATGCTTTCTTAAAGACAGTGGTAGGAAAAGAAAAAAAAGCAYACGAGCAGGGGTGTTTGGGGAAGGATTGCTATTTGCACGCCTTCATTTATTTTCCTTTCCAGCTCGCTTCTGCGGAGAAACCGTGGAGAAAGCTGGCTTTTCTGGGCTCACTCCCCACTTGGCAGTGCTTTGCCGAGCRGTGGGTAAGGCTTCGGGCTCTGCCCCGGCTATGGCCCTGGCCTATGGGGTCATCAGTAGGGAGCAGAGTGAACAGAAGAGCAGCCTGGGGCCATGCGGCGTGGTGCTGCTCCTCCGTCCTGCAGCTCTCCTCGCGCAGGCGCGGGAGGACCGGGCACCACGCTCCTACGTTCAAGGGTTTGGGGCCGGTTTTGCGCCGGCGGAGCCGCTTTGTGCCGGGGGTGACGCGCAGCGCTCGCCSCCCGCTCTGTGTGTTTACGTTCCTTCTGCTTAATATTTCTGCAATCTTCTCTGGCATCATACACTGGTAATTTTTCTCCTCCTACTTCACACTTCTGATAAGCCTTCTGGTCCCGCAGCAGATGCATTGTGAATCTTCTCCTTCTAAGTATCTTGCATATGTTTCATTAAAAGTGTTTGTTTCTTCCATCAGCTTGAAGTTCTAATGGGGAAAAAAAATAACTTTTTGGACTTCACTCAGCAGCACACGGCCCCGCGTGCCACGGCGGCGCTTGGGCACACGCAGCCCACGGGGTCCCTACGCCGGTCGCGCGTCATGCTGGCTCCTCTGCCCGCGCCGCCGGGGCCCGGGGGAAACTGAGGCACGGCTGCGTGGGGACAACCACCCGTTGGCGCAGGGCCCTTGCACCCGGTGCTGCACAGCGTGGAACAAAAAGAGTAAAATGCCTTCTTTTTAAAAAAGGAACATCAATAAAATTCTTGGTTTAAAAAAAAAGAATACAACCACCCACTCATGGGTTCGTGCCTTGCAGACGAGGCGGCCACGTCTGGCACACAGCCGTTAGCGCGGCGCGGTAATTACTAACTTCTCCTTGGAAGAGGCACAAGACAATTCCTTCCGAATTTTCCTGCCTGCATTAAYTTCTCCATCGTCCCTTGGAGGTAGYCCCAGCCCTCTCCTACACATCGCGCTGGGCACCCAGTCACCGCCTACACATTGCACTGGGCACCCAGACATCTCCCTTGCATTACACTGGGCACCCAGACATCTTCCTCACATTGCACTGGGCACCCAGACATCTCCTACGTATTGCACCGGGCACCCAGCCCTCTCCCTCGCGTTGCACCCGGCACCCAGCCCTTGCCCTTGCCCTTGCCCACGCCCCAGGCACAGGGCTAACCCTGCTGGCTACAGGCTCCCCGTGGGAATTTGGAGATAACACTGGGGGGGGTGAGGCGGAGGAGGTTGTACCTCAGTTCCCCAGATGGAAAATGCGAATAATAGTAAAAATAACCTTTTTTTATATTTGCACCTAACTCCCCTCCCGGGAAGCCCCRGCAACGCGAGCCGGGGCAGCAGCGAGCGCCACGTGTTTGGACTCCGCGCCAGACCCTCTGCACAGCGCCAATAAAACCCCTGCCCGCATTAATAGCACAGCGCACGCTGGTGTCGAATCGCCCCAAACACAGCTGCCGTTCGTAAAACACCTCGGCCTGCGCTTTCCGTCCCCTGGGAGAAACRCAGGTAGTTACAATTCCCACAAACGTGCAGACGTTAAAAATAACATAGTGTCCTGCAAGTCCTGACAAACTTCCCCCAAACTGAGTAAGGGTATCCGAAATTATCTGATTCCACACCCTTTTGTAAAAGTGCTTTTATGCCCTATTTCAGCACGCGTTAGCCTCTGCACGAGCGGCTTCTGTCCGTGTCTGCAAAGCGGAGCTGCCGGAGCCGCGGTGCGGGGCCCCAAAGCGCCTCTCCCGCTCCTGCTATTATTTTTACTATTATTCTTGCGAAGTCCCTCGGCGGGGAGGGCCGAGAGCTGGGGCAGCAGCGGGGCTGCAGCCGGGCCCGGAGGCTGCGGAAGCAGCCGGCCTCTCCCGGCGTTTCGCCGCCCGCCGCGGCTCTTCCCGGCCGGCAGGACAGACCTCCGCGCGTGCTTCCCGCTGCTCCCGCGCAGGCGGGACAGGAGGGTCTCCGGGAGCAGCGTGGGCAGCGCCTCGGAGCCCCCCGTGCCCACGCGACGGGGGGGTGCTCTGGGCTCGGAGCTCCGTTGCTCCACGGGCTCCCCCGGAGGTGGCCCGCGAGCTCCTGCAGGAGCAGCCGGACCTGCTCCCTCTTCCCYCCGCCGGGGAGGATCCCGAGCGATTTGGGTGCGATGTGCAGCACGCAGCCCTCRCTGCCACCCCGCACGGACACACCACGGCTCACGGCCACCKCCGCGCAGGGAAATGCGGCRTGGACACGTCTCCGGTCACCAGCCRTGCAGGGGCCACCACCCAGACGGCCTGAAACACCAGCGTGGGAGCTGGGCATGGTCTTGATCCTGACGCRCGACTTACTGCTTGCTCCAGGAGTCGCGTCTACCAGTACCATCGATGCACCATAATATTTCCCAATTTTTAAGAAGCGGCAGAGTTACGCACTTGTTCCAAATATCTCTAAAACCAAAACTTAAAAAAACCCCTAAATAAAAGCATACTACCCTTCCGTTCATTCTGTTTGCCATATTTCTTATCAGAAAGCAATATTAATTCTTACATAGAAGTGCAATTAAATAAATGCTATAATAGTTACAAATACAGTCAAATAAGCCTTCAACTGTAAGACTTTATACAAAATACATTATGCCACAAAGATAATTTAGGTGAAAGCTGAGATATGGCTGATGAATTAGTTCATAATATTTACCTAGATTATGTATAATAAATGTAATGTATATCATTTATATCTATATACTCCTAATTTAGTTGCAATCAGAAAATAATGCAATGTGAATTCATATAAAAAAGCAATTCTGCACAGGAAAATTAAAATGGTAGAGCATATTGTTTTATATGAAATATTGAGCTGTGTAATCATATTTCTTATATCTTTAAAGCAGATTCCGTAGGAAAAACACGTTTGCTCTCTTTGGAGCTTCTTTATACGAGTATAAAAGCTTCCATTTCATATTGCCATAAACAGGGGGAATTTCGCAAAAACGCTATCAGCATTTTTCTCCCTTTTCCATCAGCATTAAAATGTGATAAACAGACACTCAGAAACGCGGGCCACTCCTGATTTTGTTTCTTTTGTGTTTATTAAGTTATTCGGAGAGACGCTTTTGCTCGTTTATTAAGAACGGGGCGTTTGTAGGAAACAGCCGTGCGGGGCAGGAAAGGCTGTTGGAGATTTGGGATCTCCAAAGAGACCTCGCCAGCTCTCAGAACAGCCCGCAAATTAACTGCACAACTACGATTTCCCCTTTTCTTTGATTCAGCACCATCCCCTTCAGGAAGAAAGTACCCCGCACTGAAGCGCTCTGCRATATATCCCACATGTGCCCACACTGAATTATTTTTTCCTCTCCCCCATCCCCACGCGCTAGGTTTTCCCCACCCGATAAGGCAAACGTTGCCCCCTTCCAGACCCAGGGCACCCGCAAACCCCCAGCGCTTAAGCAAGTGCTACGGGAAGGAATGGAAAAATCAATAAAATTGACAGGTGCTAATTTTAAAAATAGTTATTTGAGGCTTTCCCATTATAAGCAAGCTGTGCAATTAAAAGCCTACAGTGCGGTTTTTCTGCGGCGTGCTCCCCTCCTCCTGCTCTCCGCTAGTTTCAAGGAGTTTCTTCTTGCTCCTTCCCCGGGCGGCACAAGCCAGATTTCTGCAAGGAGCAAACGCGCTCCTTATCGCTTCCTGGCGCAGTAAAGACCGAGTATAACRTGGGTCATTCCCACATGCCTCACAGAAGCGGAGCAGTGCTGCGGCAGTCATAACCGGGATGTATTTCATTTTAATGTTTCCGTTGCGAATGGAGGGGGATGAAAAATTTCCATTAAAAATTTCATTTTTCAATGGTAAAGCGTCCTTTGCCAAAAACACCTATTTTTGTTTTCCCTCACAGACCATTTTTTAATTTTTAGGCTTTTTTCCTAACAAAGTCATTCATTGTTTTAAAGAAGGAATTCTAAATTTAAAGTATTAATTAACTATAGGCAGAAGTCAGATAATGATATAGCAGTGACTGCTCCAGACTAGATCAGTCAGAACATCAACCAAAAGAAATTTTAAAATGAAAACATGCCAAATAATTGAAGGGAAAGTAAAAAGGGTTTCAAATAATGAGAAAAAATGAGAAAAAAAGACGCGTCTGTGCCTTAGCGACGTGGCTGAGGAAAGGCTGCTGCGTCTCGCCCGCTTCGCCCCCCCGCCCACGCTCGCCCTGACGCCCGTGTCACGGCACGGAGCGTGCGGCGGTACACGCCGGGAAAAATGGGAGACAAAGTTTAAAAATGTGCAAACGAATAAATTAATATTTCACAAAAGTTCACTCCAGAAAAAAATGTATTTTCGCAATGAGTGGCATCGGTATAATCTGCCCGTTGGGCTGCCTGCGCGCCGAGCGGAGAGGCAGTGGTCTTGGTGAGTAAAATACATGTTACAAAGGTTAGAGAAAGTCACCGAGCAATTTTTATTGTCTGCTCCCTGTCAAGACGCTGAAAGTCGAAAGTTTCCCCCCGTGCTAATAACACAGTATTCGTTACACATGACTGCCTTACTGGAGCTGAACCAACACGACTCCTGCTCGCTCAGTCCCAAATTTCTCCGGCGGGCAGCTAGCAAAGGAAACCAAACCCTTCATAACTCGCAGCACAGGTCAGCGCGCGGGGCGACAGGCGCCTTAACGCCGGCCAAGCGCTGGTCTGGCCGCCGAGCACCTGCGAAACACGCTGCAGGCATAGGGTGGCCTGTGGACGGAAAACGCAGGGAAAACCGTGGGATTATGTAATCTAAAGGTAGCTCCCAAAGGATCCCTACGGTATCCGTAGGGAGCCGACACGATCCGCCGCAGGATCAGGCAGGCAGGTTTGCTTGGCGGTTCCTCCGTTACAGCACATACCCCTGTGCAAACCCAGGGCTGGGGAAAGGTCCACGTCACCTCTTATCACCGCAGTGATGGGAGCTGAAGAAACCCGATTTCTCTCTGCTCCAGACATTTTCCGAGTTCTGCACTTGGCTATGTTGTTTTTATACCGGCATATCTGAATAGAAAATTAGGCCCAGTAGATTTAATCATGAAAGAAAATGGAAATATTTCTAGCAGAAATTAGTTTTAACTTAAGCATCCACATGCTCTTTAGTTGATACAACAATATTAATTCTATAAGCACCGAGGAACTCTGTGCCTTATACTCACCAAAGACAGAAGAGATCCTGGAAAATCAGATACATCTCCAGAAGATAAGGTATTTAAAGAGGATTTGGGAAATGCCTACAGAARTGTTGCTACGGTTCAGCTCTCAGTGCCTCAACACACCGGAGGTGGCCTGGCCGCCCGGCCGTTGCGGGGACGAGCCCCGAGGTCAACTCAAGCTCCCCGGAGCGCCGCTTCGCTGTCTTGGCCGTCACCAGCGATCATGGGAAAGAGGCAGAAGCTCCGAGCCCCGGGAGAGGTCTACTTTCATCTCTTTTACCATACACGACAGCTTATTTCTGGTACAACTTTAAAAAAGCATTTGCTCACCATAAGCCCTGCTATTCTGCATGGAATCCCCTAAATTACAGCTGCTGCTACGAAATTAAGATGTATATCGGGAAATCACTTACAAACCCTCTGTTGCATCTGGAAGTTCTGGAGCGCTGATTAGTTAAACACAATTATGAGATAGCCCTAAAGGCAAAAACTGCAAGTAGTGACTTTTGCTAAGGATTCTCCTGTTGGCRTTATCACCCAAAATACAAAATGCTGCGATTCTAAATATGGAATCTATCTTCATGAAAAAAGTTAAGAGACTCAACTTCTTCAGAACATTTCTTCCCGAGTTAGGTAATAATTAAATACAAATTAATTACCATCACAAAGCATGGCATTTAGGCAAAAATGTGCATTTCTGAGGAACGTTAGTAACTCGTTCTTTAACTACGCAGCTCGGAAGCATACAGTTTGGTTTCGAAACTGCTTCATCTTTATCCTATTGCTTCTAGAGTCTCTGTGAGCTCTGATTTCAAAAGGGACCATCCATTCCCACTTGTAGCATGTCGGTAATGCAAATAACATGTTGGCACAAGCTAGACCAACAGGGGTTGACATGTGGAAATCCAGTACGAGCTCGGAGAAGCGATCCAGAGAGTCAGCAGCTGCAGCCGAAACAGATCTGCTAACTCGCCAGYGCGGGAAAGCACTTAACCCAGTCCGGAGCCCATGCGAGGCCAAGGGGACTGCTCCCCAGCTCCAAGTTGAGTCTATGCTGAAGTGCTTTGCTGGAACAAGGCCTAAAGCAGCAGCATCCGTCACTGCTACGTTAATTAGAGTTCTTAGGATTTTGGAGACCAACTTTGGTCTTCCTGGGTGCTGATTTCACCATGCCAGGTCAACTGATCATGCTAAATAATTGATTTTTAAAGTCTTTTCTGATCTTTGTTTTTAAACATACCGGCAAGACAGATTTATTTTTATTTTTTCAAGAGTGCTTGCAGAGTAGGGTTCAACAGGGTTCAATTTGATATTCATCAAATAACGGTCCTCCACTTCTTGCCCAATGCCAAAGCATCAGTCCAAGGGTCACTCAACACATGGTCAAAAGGCAGACAACAGGACAGTGTAAAAATTAAATGCATCAAGAAAAACAAAATCATATTCTTGAGAAGAATTCCTCTATTACAAAATTGGCTTTGTTCTGAATCAGGAAGATCCAAATATGAAAAGTATTTATGTAATGGAAATCCCCCAGAATTTTGGTTTGAAAATAGCAGAATGACCTTTTGGAAGTGAAGCATTTTGGCAATTATGTAATATTTTTAAAAGTGTAAAAAGACTAAAATCTTAAGGTCTACACTAACATTTACTTTCCATTTTTGTCAATCCTTTCAAAATTCTTCCATGGAAAAATTTATGAAAACTGATGTTCTCATCGACCATTTCAGTTTCCACAGAAGTGCATTTTCCAATGAAAAATTGTTCAAATAATTTCCTTTCTGCCTGCTTTAACTGCTCTAACTGGTTGAAAAAAGCTTTGGGATTTTCTAGGGGATAATTGCTTTAACCATTCAGCCTCACAGCTTGCTATCATGAATCCTATATCTAGAGAAAACTCTCTGTTAACACAAGAAGTTACTGGGAGCCCTCAGGTGCTTTGTGCACTTGAAAAATCAAGCTATTTGATTGAATTTCTGAATATAGTTTTTTCATATTGGAAGCAGAATTATATTAAATTATATCATATTATAATTTATTGCTTATGAATGATATTGGAAGTGCTGATGGAATACATGAAGTATGACATTGGAACTCACATCTTTATTTCATTCCAGAGTAATAAAGGGTTATTCTACCCTGACGTATTTATAGTATTGAATGGAGGAGTCAATTACGCGCCAGGTAATTGTCTACTGGGTCTACCTATAGCCCCGAACACTTATAAGATAAAAGGAGGCCACAGGAAATTAGGAGTGTGACAGTGCACCTCTACTTCATAATTGGCAAACCATCACCAAACCTGGCCCAGAGGCCAACTGCGATGGTCCTTCCAGTTACCTTGGTGGGCTGCTAGCACACCAGTAAGACCAGAACCATYGTCCCGCTTGCCATAGAAGCCCATTTATTTCCTGTTCCATTTTCCACTTTACAACATTACTCTTCTTCCACTGCATCAAATGCCACAAAAAGTGAACGTAGCCAGGAGATTTTTGCCAAAAAAATGAAGATCACTGAAAAAAGCTTGTTCATTTAAATGACAGATTCACAAAATAGGTTACTGCTCGAGAAGTCTCCTGTCTCTCTTTTCCTTTCAGGGAGAAACAGTTAACCTTCTAAAAACGCTACATTTAAACATTTGTTTTGAGAACTCATGTTTTCAGATTTTTCAAACAGCTTTTTACAGCATTTAGAATATTTATCTTTAAACAGGTTTTCGTAAAAGAAAAAGAGTCAAAATTCACATTAAGCATTACAAAACAAAGAAATGTTTCAATGGCTTTTAACTTTCTCCTTCAGTTTGGTGATTCATGGGAAATTGTGCGAGTTTTTGTCCGGGTTCAGATTCACACCAACTTCAGGACGTGGAACGCCGTGGCAGGACAAGGACCGTGTTTCCTGCCCAGGTTTAAAAACCCCATGGCTGCTACCCGCAGCCAGAGCTGTCCTGAAACTGCTCATTATAGCATTAAGAAAGAAATTAAGACAGGCAACTCCTACATTATGTGTATATGCAGGTCCTCTCTTCCCAAACAATAATAAAGCCTTCTACAGCCAAAATTAGATGAGACGGTATTCTTCATAACTGTCTTCAGTTTTTTAGTAGTATCATAGTTGAGGGCAAAGGAACTATTTTTTCCCAAGTGAGAAGCAGCTGAATTCAACCAAGAAAGCCCTTGAAAGCAAAACTGGGATTTTTGATGACACTGAACAGCTTGGATCAAGACCTTCCTTGCCATAAGCACAACAGAGTGAAATCAGAAGTGCTACGGATGTGCATTAATTTACCCTGTGCAGCCCTCCGTCCTTCCGAACGCAAGATGCTTCTCCCGAGCAGCGGACACGGTCTCGTGCGTGCACTCACCGCTGCCCCTGCATCGACRGGCACCTTCCACGCAAGCAGAGAGCATCAAAGCAAACGTGAAAATTAACACAGTAACCTAAAAACGAAAGATAGGAGATTATAAGGCTGTGCTTTCCCTCGGCGCACGGCCGCCCTGGGAGCGCAGGTGGGGCACAGCCGAGACACCATGCACCTGCTCTTCTTCTCTGCTTTTGTCCGTACTGCCGGCGCAAGCTGTGCATCGCCTTTCGTTATCGYTCTCCTACTTATCCCGTAACCACCMGGAGCTCGGGGGTACTGTAAATGACACAAGCCACATCCCTCTCTCACCCGCATGCCCRCCGCTGCACCGGCCCAGCCTCCGGTGGGGATCAGCGCGTTAAACGGGCGGCTCCCCYCTCCGCGCCGGGCGAGCTTGCCGCCACCCCCAGCTGCTGCCGGCTCCACGGCGGCTCCTCCCAGCCGGGCAGATCACAGGATGCGGCGTTTCCACGTGCAAACACACCCTCTTGCAGCGCTTGACATGCAAGTGGACGTGAAGAATTCTATGAAGTGCGAGATTAGGGCTTTTAAAATAATTGTGATAAATGATAGCATCTGCATGCACTAATTTCCCTCAAGATGGGTTAGATTAATTTTATGAAGTTAACGTCCAGAATAGCAAACATTAGCTGTTCGTGTGACCGGCGCTTTGAAGCGGTTTGAGCTCTCGCAGTTCTGCATGTGCTTTCAAGCATTGTCAGTACAGAGAAGCACCAAGAGATTTAGGAAAAAGAAGCGAGGGAGCCGAAGTGGCCTCCTGACAAGGAACTCGGGAGATTCAGTGGGTAAACTGGTTACCTGGGCACGTCTGTGTCCATTGGAGCTGAACCGCTCCTCTAAGCAAGATGCCCATGTCTGAAGGCAACAGCGATGGCCACCTACTCCTGCCCCTGTTGGCCATGAGCACAGGCGGTGAAATGATTCTCCTCGATTTATCTATTACACAAAGACATACAATTCCCATCCGACTCCTGCAGCCTTCGTGCATGACAACCTTGCGTTGTGCCTCCTGGAGCTCTGCCCACACGAAGGCTGTGAATCAAGCCTGCTCTTGTGCGAGCTTTTGGCTTTCCACGATGAATGGGAAATTGGACTTCCTCTGTGCAGGTGCAGAAGTGGAGGAAAGAGCGATTTGGCAGGTGTTTTTCCTTCTTGGTGCACCTGGTCATTGGGAGTTTGTTGATTATCATATCATCTTGGTGTACCACCRTATAAAGTGGTTTAATTAAGCCCACACAGCCATCAGAGTGCAAGCGTCACCTTTCTACTACGGACAAGGTAATGCCCATACTCACCCCCATGCCGCCAGCAACCTCGCACAGGCAGAGCGTCGCGGGAGAGACCACATCGGCAGGACACAGCAGCCCTTCGCATCTGCTCAGGAAAAAGTTCAGAGTTTGGTATTAACATTTTATTGTATTATTAGCATGTATTAGCACACTTATTCCATATTGCGTATCACGCTGCTCGTACAATAGGGTGAAGGATCCTTTAACAACATTTGCTGAATGCTGTGAACAATCTATGGCTGAGGACAATCAGCTCTCCAAGATAAATAGGGTTTGACCTGTGTTTTTCAACACCATATATGTTACTTAATCCCACATAAGACACAGCTGAAGGGGATCGTATACTATTAGTTCACTACGGTTTTCCTTTTGAACAGACTGTAGAGAACAGACGGTGATTTTTACTGTCCACAGGGATGTGTGAAGTGCTGCAATCACTTGCTCCTCCTCTTTTTCAAGATCTGGGACTACAATTTCCAATGCTACCAAGTTCACATCAGTGTTTGAACATACACCACCTTCTCATCTGGTTCAACGAGCTCCATCACAAGTAACCAAATGTCTGCRAGATACAAGCATCTGGAAGAAAAAAAGCTTAGCTGAAACTCAGCCCAGAGGAAATGGAAGTTAGCAGAAATATGGTAACACTTAGCAGAGCAAGCCAAGACCGGGATTCTCTCCTCCGCTGAGAGGATCCATGCTGCAGCTGCCAGACCAGTGCCAAGAACTGGGATATTACTGGGAGCCTGCTCTGTAAATAGGATTGGGCTGTCGAGAAACAAAGAAATCATTTTATATCATGTTTATTTGCCCAGTTCCTTCCAGACCTACCAACCCTGACAGCATATGCAGCATCTACAGGATGAGCGCCAGTCATTCCTCCTGCCTGACCTAAACATCAACATCAGCCAAACCTCTGCTGAGCAACCATGCACAGCTGAAGCAGAGCTAGATTTCCTATCTGCCACAGGAATGATCAAAGCCTCTTCTATTGCCCTATTTCTAGAGCCCACCTGATTCTTTAAGACCCTCTGGAGTAAGGAGATATTTTAATGCCAAGACACCCACGAGACTCGGACAGTAGGGTTGCAGAGCTGTCACAGCCTGGGGTTACTGTCAGGCCCCTTGAAAAAGGATAATCTTCTAGCAAAAGATGAAAAAAAGGGTAGGGGGGAAGGTTATAAAGAGTGCAAAATTCACCTTTTTACAGGAGCTTATTCTCCTAAGTGCCCCCTATGCCTGCACACATCTACATCGTTAAAACCTGCAGATGATCTCCTGGTAGTGCACAGTCTGGATTGCTGCTTCTTTTGTGGGCTAAATACTTACACCATACAGTAAGTCTCATTTCCAATATTTTTACAGGATATTTCTAGAACTGAGGAGACAAAGTGTAGAGGCATGGGACAGAGTGAAAAATAAAAGACACATTCAGACCACAAGATAAAACACATAGTTGTGCATACTACAGAAGTACCTTTATCCGAAGAGAGGTCCACGTTTCAGTCACGTTTGGAGTTCAGGTCTCGTRGCCAAGGCCTCCTCCTGAACAGCTGAAGCCTTTCCAGCTGGACACTTTGTTCGAAGAAAGATAACGCACAAGACACAAGGATCATTTCAGCTGCTCTTGACYAGGCACCTCCCTGACACACCAGCTGCTTGCAGGCCAAGCAGGACACGCAGCCTACGCACAGCTCTGAGCAGGCAGGGCTTATACTATGCTGTATATATACATATATACGAAAATGTAACTTCAATTCATTGAGATCTGTGAAGTTTGCTATTATCTTCTGAAATTGCTTGTGGCATTCAAAGCCTTGCTTAGCTAACAACCCTTTTGGGTCTTARAGCTTATTTAAATTTAAAAATGCTTTTGCAGAAATGCTATTGCAGTTGCAATATTTTGTGCAGCAGCCTTCCCTATTTCTATGTAACCTGCACCCACCCCAAACGTGAATCTGAAATTCAAATCTACAACAACGTACAATAAAGCTCACATCAGGCCTTTCTATCAAAACATGCTTGAATGAGTAACTCGGTGCTGATGGTCCTGAACCCTGGGGAAACCCAGATCTGGGGACCATAACTAGAGCGGCCAATTTGCTTGCTTGTCCCAAGGGCAAGCTTGGTAAGAACAGGTTATGGCTRAACAACAGGACTGAGGGCTGCATAATTAATAAATAATAGGGAAAAGTCAGGCTTTGTTTCACTTTGGTCATGAGCATGAGACTGAACTCCGAGAAGCACGTGGACCCCCAGCTCCACCGCGGGGTAACCATCGGTAAAGGGTCAGTACAGCTTCCCACGCCGGAGGGTGAAAACAGCAACAGAGCCAAGCACCCTCTGAAAATCTGATTGTTATTTTTTCTCACAAAAGACAACGGGCTTTACGTTACACAACATGATGACTAGAAGAGGAAGGACAAACTTGTCCCTTTCGCTCTACTAAGAAAGTATTGAAAAAATAACGAGTTTAAAAAACATTTGATTTCTCCTGCTCATCCTACATACTCCACTGTAACTCCTAGGGTGAAACAGACTCCTTGCTGSGGCAGAACTCATAACTGATGCAGTTTAACACTGTGGCCCTGAAACATCTGTATACAAAAAATTGTAATGCTTAACATCGAGAATCAATGTTTGATAATTATTATCAACTAATGTAACTCATTGAATACATTCGATTTTATTTATAACTTTAAAACATTTGTGTAACTTTACCCAAGGGCTTTTTTAAATGTATAAATGACTTTTACATATATGACTGCATTATTGAGATTGTCGTGATCGACTGACTGAGGTGAGGTCCTGACCTTACCACCAAATGCACCTTTACGGCACCCAACAGCTGCAGTGTCACAATTTCAGTGGAATCTGTGCAYGCAGAAGCATTCGTTAATAACAGAGGTGTCTTTTATTTTTATTTTCTTGTATCAGCACTACATAAATACTCTGGTCTTGGCAAACTAATCGGGAATACACGTGCACTGAGATAATTCTCATTTCTGCTGATTTTGAGGAGAAGGAAGCCGACTTAGGTYAGAAGAACGTGGAGGTGGGAATGGAGGGCGACAGCGGCTACAAGGCTTTGGGRGGTTCCTTGCTTTTTGTGCTCRGTTTGGGAGGATGCACCGATGACCTCCCGCAGCCGCAGCGCCAGACCAGCGCACAAACAGCGCGTTTGGGCTCTACGGCGCAGATAAATACGTATATACATACATAYATTTTTTAAGCTGGCCTTCCCAGGTTGCATCAGAGGCGTTGGCTCTGCTGGGAGAGGTGCTCACCGCTGCAGAGTGCCCGATGGTTGGTGCTCCTTTGCAGTCCCAGCTCCTGAGGCCAAGTCACCTTTCAGATCCGTAGCAGAGATTTGTCCCGGGCCTGGAGAGAGAGAAAGAGCCGCTCCACGGCTACACGTGCAGATATGGGGATGCAAAGTTGCCATCCCCCCCCCCGCACACACACACCTTGCACCAGACGCCCTGCCAACAGCAGAGCCAAGCTTGGGATAATCAGTCTAAATGTAGATTCATTTTGGCAGTTGCAGACTCGAATTAGAAAAAACAATTAGCTGATCTGTCAGAGGCCCTAATAGAGACACACAGTTCAGAGAGCTCTGAAATTTAGGTGCGTAGATTTAAAACAACGCAGGCACAAAATCGTGCAATTTAACCTTTTAGCCGAGCACCTTTCTGCCTCCCCCTTTCGCAGGTGCATGAGGATGCCGGCAGCCCCGGACGCGTGCCACTCGCCCCRGCAGCAGCCCGAGCACCGCGCACGTACCGGCGCTTGGATTTCGCCTCCGCATTGTTTTCAATTAGAGGCTTTCTTGCATGTGATGCACCGAGGGGAAAACACCACTTAGACTCAGAACTAAGGTACTCCCAGGGACAAATATGATTAATGGGATAATCTTGTAGATTACAATAGTTAGAGGCAGTTCCTGCCATTTCCCGCTCTCCGAGGACTGGCTCCGCTCGCATCCAGTGCAGACAGCTGCAGACTCCGCAGCGCCRGCATTACCAGCGCAGGACTGCGCTCTGCCCCCGAAACCGCCCGCGACAYGCAGCTTCCACGGGCGCCCACGGTCCAGGCTGCGCCTTACAGCCAGGTCTCCAACCGGGGAAGGTTCCTGATGGAGAGAGTCTGCGCAGTTAGCTGCGCGCATGCTCACCTTTGCATACATATATGCACATCCACAGCAGGTAATATCCTTAAATTAATCAGGTCTTAATTAAACAATGACCAATTAAACAGCCTCACGTTCACTGGAAGAGCTGCAGCTGATGGGTAATGGTAGCAATGGCTCCCGACTTCTGCACGAGCTCCCATCCGAACGGGGCTGCTTCGTGGCAAGTTTCTTAGAGCATATAACAGGACACCAGATATGGACAAAACTCTCCGCTATTGAATTCAAGTTCTTTTCTCTGCCCCTTAACACTCTGTAGCACYCAAAAATTAATGGCAAAAGTTAGAACACACTTTATCAGAGAAAAWTCATTTTGGCAAATAGCTGGCAAACCCCCAATTTCTGATTCTGGCATAAGAATGCAAGATTAATATTTCCAGCAAGGTGACCAGCAAGAAAAATCTCTGCGTAAACACTGGCACGCAGATGATCGCCACCGGGCTCCGCGGCCAGCGGCACAGTGAAAGGAGGAAAGCAGTTCACTTCTTTCAGAGATTTGTTTCAGGCCATCGTATCTGCAAGCACCACCCGCATCTATTCGCTTTGCGGGGTGGGCTTTGGATTTTCCTTGTTTTGTGGGGGTTTTTTGGGCGGGGRAGGGGGGAGGGAGACAAAACAAATTCAAGTGCAAAATTCAACACAAGAAGAGACAAATTACATGGCAAATTTCATAGCTGCAAAGTTTCAGAACACACAAAGACTTGGATAACATTTTTAAGGAACATAACTAATTGAACTTGTACTTAGGTTTCACCTAAACCTTTGTTTGTGCGAAACTCTGCTGTTCCGAGAGAATGCAACAAGAAAAAAGTATTTTTATGCACATTTATGGGATGTTCAGCTGAACTCAGGCTGGTGTAATCGGTGCTTTACATGTACCATGTATTATTCATTCTGGGAACGAAATGCTAATTTTGAGTATTTTCAACTCATTTTTTTGTATTTCACCAGCTCACATATAACTACTCATTACTGTTTACCTAAATTTACACGAAATTTGCTTTTAATTATATATGCAAACAGAATCTTAATATGAAGCAAAACAAGTCACACATTGTCCACTAGACCCATCCACATCTTACAGTTTCTGTGATGCCCCTCTCTGCAATCAGAGCCTGCTTCAGCTGCTTCTGCAAATTCAGAAGTAGGGGTACCTGAAAACAAAAAGGGAACGGCTTGATTTTTTTTTTCCATATAGCTCATCTGTTTTCTCTGCCAAAGATGGGAGGGTTAAAATTTCACTTGAAATTATTCACCTACATACAGGGTGGAAGCCAAAAGAATCTGACCACCTAATTTCATTCACGGTGATGCAGTTTTTCTTTTTCTTCGACTGGTTTATTGTATCAAGYAAGCCAGGGTTGCTGAGATCTTAGCAATATTTCTTTGACTTTCTCTCTACCCAGTGGCCCCTGAATGAAGTGGAAAATGCAGTAATCTTTCTGTATCGTTACTTATTAGGCCCCTTTATCTATCCCCATTGGTTACTTTTTTCCCCTGAATTCAACTTTTTAACATTATGTATTTAACATTACTTAGGCAAACATAACCTATGCAAAACAAAGTACGTTCCCTTCATCCGCCCCACAGAGCCCCTCAGAAATATTGAATATTTGTCTATTCGGAGCAAAATTAACAGAAATTCTCCTACCCCCCGACTTATTCACACGTACGATTTTATTTATCCCATCTGCAAGACTCCCAACGATCAGGAAAGCTAATGCACGTTTCTTCAGGCAGGATATAACAAATTTACTCCTTCGATTTAATGAAAGCAAGCTATWTTCCTGCAAGCCGGCTGCGGATCAGACCCATCCGCTCCCGCGGCGCGTAGCTGCTGCGTGCGCTAAGGCAGCGCAGGGCTCCCGCCCGCGCCCCAGCCTTGCAGCGCCAGGCGCGCTTTAACCGAGCTGCTACTGGCATCTGGTGGAAGGAGCGGGGAAGGGAAGCTTCTCCTTCACGAGGGGGTCCCTGCGGTCACACCAAACGACCAAAATGCACCAGAAGGTCTTACTAAGACATGCAGCACACACACGCTTCTGACCCCAAAAAGTGCTCAAACGTTTTTATGTTTGAGCACTTTTTCTATTTTTACTATACACTATACACTTATTTTATTCTTACTATACACTATACACTTATATACTATACACTTATATGCAACAATAAAGAAAGCAAAATACCACCTTTTTCAGTGTAAATGGAGGTATCTCAGAATCTTTACACAGCAGGTGTGTGTCTTGCAAGTCATACCCTGCTTTGTCTGCTCTCAACAAAGACTTCACCAAAGTTAAAGGATCCGATTTGAAGCTAYTGAGGAGCACTTCTCTACTAAAGCAGGGCTTTGGGGGCTCGCAGGGGATGGAAGAAAGGGCAGAATGTGCTCAGGATCTCAGACAAAGCGTTATGGGGCAAGACTGCTGAGGGAGATGCAAACCCAAGGCTACCTGCAAAGCTCCCCTCAACCATGGTTTGCTTCGTTTAGAAGCATCTGTTTCTTAGAAAAGACTTCCATTAAGAAAAATTTGTCTTTTAATATTCAGATAAGAAGGTCAATGATTATAAATATGCTATAGCCACTTAAAAAAAAAAATCATTCAGCAGAATTATGCATGAACAAGCCAGCCACAGGCATTAGATAGTTGTGTACAAGTAACACTTGGGAGCACAAACTAAAGCAATCGAAGAATGGTGTGSTGCGTTATCTGCTCACCCGCTTTAGTTCTGTTTCGGGAATATCCTGCATTGGAAYAAAGAGGAATCCAGAAGTCAGACTTTCCAAATTGTGCCAGCATTCAAGGACAGTAAGGAGGAGCTGCTTTGACATCAGTCCCTGTGCAAAAAATAGAAATATTAAGACAGGATCAAAAGAGAATCAAGATGCAGGAATACAGTTAATGCCAATTGACAAAGGTTTATGGAAAAAAATACTTTAATCAAGCAAAGCTAATTCATACATACTTTTTTTTTGACAAGCTTACATACTTAGATGGAAGGTAACTGTAGAGATATGTTTTCTAGACTGTTCAGCTTTCTGATAAAAGCTGGCACCCTGACATCAGTAAAACGTGAAGTATATTTAAAAATAGCCCAAAAGTAATTCAATGGCATCATTGTCTCCTGCACACGTTTACGGAAAGGTCCCAGGGGAACKGGGTTGCAGGACTGACACTGCTCTACACTTGCAGGTGATCTAGAGCCAAGGCTAAGGTCATCGTTGATAAAACATCCAGATAAGGTCCACAAAAAAGTAAATAAGGACAAAGCACAGAACGATCTTGGTTGCTCGATGTTAGAAGCATTTTGCTGGAATGGTGTGAATACAGGCAAATACGTTTCACAACCAGGAAAGCAGCCGTACTTACCGAAAGGGGGAGGCACGCAGGAAAGGAGGTCTAGGAAAAGGATCTAGGAGCCACGTGGCAAAGCAGGCACGTTACATAACCCGAAATAAAAAGGGTCTTCTGTCACCTTGTGTCATGCATTTCTAGGACACTTTGAGGTAGCCTGTAGAAAAGGCCCTAGCCAGCAGAGGTGACCGAGCCCACACAGACGCAAACCAGCGGTTACAACGTTGAATCTAACTGGGTTGCTGGAGGCGTCAGGAGGAAGTGCCGGCGGCTGGGGAGGACGGCGACGTGAGCGTAACCGCGGAACAGGCGCGGAGGAACCGGGACACCGCGTACAGCCACCAGTGGCCAGGGAGGACGGCCATCGAAGACAACCACGGAGAACATGCAAACCGGCGCAGGAGATAAACCAGAAACGCGCCCCGGCCAGCGGCTTCTCTTACAGCGGCATCAGGAAGGTGCAAGAGAGAATACGGAAACACACTGCTCACATGTGAGCTTCTTACTGATTAAAAACTGAGTTTTGAAGAACCTTACTCAGCTGGGAGTATCAGCTTATCATGTACTTAAATGAAGATTTTATTTAAATCTCTGGTTAAATAAGACTGTTGCTTGGTGTTTAACAAGTTAATGATGCCCCAACACCAGTTCTGAAGCCTCAGCAGACCACTTCACATCCRGAGCTTTGATCCAGCTTTCTCCAGACATGGTTCAACACATGCATGTGCCAAGACCCTTAAAGACACTCACCTGTACTCTGCTCATATTTTGAAGGTTTTTGCAAACCATACGATTAAAAAAAAAAATGGTTTTGAACAAAAACCTTACAGACTTTTTCAAACAGCATGCTGAGCCTCGAAGGTTGCAGTGGAGGCAGAGGGGAGCGCAGGGGAGCAGCAGTGCACCCATGCCACTTACACAACGTTCCCATTGCTTAATGTACAGGCATCACTCCTTCCACTAAACCTCTCCTTCCACTCACTGCTGATAAGGATTTTTTTTCCTTATTTCCTCAGTCAACATTTTCACATTGTGCAATTATTCGAGAAGGGAACTTCACTGGTGATTCAACATCAAGAAAAGAAAACCATTTGGCAGTTAAAGGCTACAGGAAAAGAGAAACCACATATTTTTAGGTCCTAAACCACTTATGCAACACACTGGCATTAAGCAGGGGAGTACGGCCCTCACTTCAATAGAAATACTTGTTTGAGAATTAAGTATAGAAAGTCATCTGGATTTTCACTACACTCAGAAACAAATAGCAAAAAAAACACATTCCATCAAGAAATATCCAAATGGAAGAGACCCTACACTAAAGGTTCAGCCGGAAAGAAGGGATGTATTTAATATCCCGGAACCAAATCTTTAAGCAGTCTAGAAGCAAAAGTTAAGAGGCACAGAATGCACTTGAGTTCATGCCAAACTAGGCTAGGATTTAAATTCAGTATTAGATACTCCTTATGTTCCCCAACACATGTGAATTATACTACACAAAGTCTTGATACTTGAGGCAGTACTTCAGTATTTTATTGGCACGTCTCAAAAGTACTCTTCTAAATCCAGTTATAAACTTGCTGCTACAGCAAAAGATAGTGCAACTTCTACAAAATTTGKGTTTGCCATAGGTTAAGGTATTAATCCTCTGAACACAGTAAGTCTTCCCTCATTCTGAGTTTTATTACCTTTGATATTTCCTGCACATTCAAAGTATTCTTAAGTCAGGCTCCCTTTCTCCAGGTGCATTATCAACGTGTTGGACAAACACAGACGATACCTAAAAACGCAATGTCCACAGAAACAGCTATGCTGGTTCAGCCAATGCAAAATCCACACACACCCCCACCCCAAATTTAACCAGCCAGCGGCATCGGTCTTCAAGCTAAGTCTTTATACAACATGCATACAGAAACGTCATGGAAAAACAACCATGAGTTCCTGAACTACCAGTTCCACTACTGAGCCCGTTTCATCGGTTTCGGTTCTGCAAAGTCAACCGAGGACAAGGAACCCTAGTGCACCCGCTTCCCCCTCCGCATGGCGGCTGACCGGCGTCCTTCGCCTCGCCGCAGCTGCAGAGCGCGAGCCAGCACCGCCAGCGCAGCTCTCCTACTGCTAGGAAATCCCACAAATAYCCTGAACTCAGTGACAACACAGTAGAAATAGGAAAGTGGTAACACCTACTTCAACATGGTATTTTGGAGGAATTGGACAGATAAAATACACACTTCCTTGACCATGAGCATTTTTCAGGCCTTTGCTTTTAACCATTACTTTTATACTTTCTTARCTTAGGAACCAAATGGTATTTAGAGGTTAATTCTTTAATATCTAAAACCCATATCAGAAATAAAAACAGAGAGGACTGTAGCATCTAAATAACTTCTCTAGCATTTGCTATCTCTAGCAGTCTTCAGATCACATCCAGCAGCTTTCTGCTAAAACACACTTACTAAGCACAACACAGAAGTAAAACAAAGGATGCTTTTAACACAAGCCTCCCTCGGAGGCTCCTAACACACGATACCTGACAGCAATTCCAGGTCCCCTTCTCAGTTTTTTAATGCATCCACACAGGAGTGTTTTACACTGTGATATTCCACAGTATCGCACCGCAGAGAAACTGCTACATGCAGCCCGCAGCCTGAGAGCCCAGCCCAGCCCAGCCCTCGATACAAGCCCATCTTTGGGACCTCCAGGATTAGACGATTTAAAGAACCTTTTAAAGAACCTTTTGGCATTTAAATAAACTAAGCAAAATAATCCTCTCATGACCAGCTTCACCAGTTCCAAAGGAAGTGAGAAAAGCTTCCAGCTAAGAAAGTGGTTTTTAAGCTCACAGATCAAGCTATGATGCTTGCTACAAATTACATGTCTACCCACAAATTTTCACCAAACTCAGTATTTCACTGCCCATTCAATGGGCCAACTTTTGCTTAAAACAATACGGCAAGGGTGGGGAGGGTGAAGGGGGAAAAGGGGATAAGACTACTTTTAAAGCTATGTCAGACCTTGCTTATGCATCAAAATATGCATTTTTTAACACATACCTGCCACTCACCTCAGTAAGATTTCTGAACAATAAATACATCAGCTTATTCCATCTGCTTACCCTGAAAAAAATGTCAGTTACAGGAAATTTTTATATATAATATATATATTTTATATATATATATATATATACACACACACACAAGAAGAAAACTGAGCAGAAAACTGATTTAAACTAAAGGCAGTGAATGTTAGTAACCTGTAACTTGAGTTAGCAATAAATTCCCATTAACAGGCCCAGCCTTTGCAAAATTTGAACACAAGAAGGATTACGGCTTCCCTTTTAGGACTCCTGTTAAATCAGGAAACAGGTAACTTGACCACATAACTCTTCCATTAAGAAATGAGCTCAGTAAACAACGTAAGCACTTGCATTGCATGCATTCGGTCTGAGAGCGCGAGACGGATGCRTACACCTGCGAACACCATTTAAAGGTAACGACACTCAGTATCACATCATAACTTCGGTTTTGTTATTTTAGGCTTCTCATGTATGTTTTTACCCCACTTTCCATTAAGTGAAACATATAACAGTTACCTCTAAACATTTATTTAAATCTATTTACATAGTATCATTATGGAAGGTATGCATCATGCAACCAATGGAATCACAAGAGTCTCATAAACAATATAAATTTGACTAATCTTTTACAAAGATGAGAATCACTAGGTTATCAAATTCTCTCAGGTATAAATATTATGAGGTAAGCAATACTTAAGATGAGGCACTTAAACAATAACCCAAAAGGTAGTTAGTGTACAAAATTATAAACAGGAACAGTTATTTATATTGCCCTCAATTATATTTAAAAATGATTTTATATTCTATATACAGTGTCTTACATGCCTTATATCCCCCACTGAAGCAAAACATTAAGTACAAAAGAAATCAAGTCATCATCACATGCCATTAGATATAAGTATACAGGTAGATGAGTAAACTGGAATATGTAGTGATACAGTAAAAAGAGTGCCTCACAAAAAGAATGTTTTTCTAGACAATTCCCAGTTTTCTGTTTGGGGAAAATATATATGCCAACAGAAAGTTAACTTGGTATTAACATACAAATCTGCCAAGCCAGAAAAGAAGAACCCTACTGTGTTCAAGGAAGGAATGCCAATTAGGATAGGATTTAAGCCTTAGTGGGATTTATGGTAATTAGAAATGTAACTTTACAAAGAAATTAATTATGTCAATTAAAACACTTAGTAAATTTTACTGGGAATTTATATAGTATTATATGTATATAGTGCCGATCAATGCCCAATTTATTAAAATTACTTAGGGCGCACTTCCAAGAAAATATACCAAAGTAGCATAGGAATTCCTATTAAGATGTGAAACTAGTATTTGCAATAAGCATTTCCTTATCAAGATGCAGAGACAGGAAAAAACGCCCAATAAAAGAAATAAGGAATTAAAATGGGGGGGGGGCCCCCACAGGGGGAGGCACAGATGTCTATTCATCCCCATAACTGCACAGCTTGCTGGAGTCTGCCTGGAAAAGAAGATCAATATTTTTTAATGATATTAAACAAAAAAAAAATCCAAAAGACTCAAGAATTCTTAATGCTGAAAGGCTTGTACCAGCATGCTGTTTGCRACAAATCTGCACGTTAATGGAATAGAAACTTAAAATAGGCTTCCTCATCTTATGCTTTTCCTTTTTTTTGGGGGGGGGGGGGTGTTCCAGAATGGGTGCAGTTATTCCTGTCTGAGAATTATCTTTATTTTGTGGGAAGAATGATCCTAATTTCACTTAGCCTTATAACAAACTAGCTCTGAATTTTATTTTTAAAAGGCCTGTGAACCAGCCATCTATGTTTTACTTACATTTGACATTTTAAAGTCCTTAAACAAATGCAAGCTACATTATGTCTTCTGTTTCTTAAGATAAGCCAGTCTAGTTTTGAAGTTTAAATGGAACAATGAAAGAGCCACAGTTACTAGAATAACAAAATTAAACTTGGCAAAAGTAGTGAATTTTATTTACAAATACATGTACCAGGATTACAACAGAAACACACTAGTGAAACTCCATCTCAACAAAAGCAATGATTTATTGGTAATGGCATTAATCGAAACAGACCGACGGTCTCTGGCTATGGTCAAGCAATTATCCAGGAGTTGTAGATAAAGGTGAAGATCTCATCTGACTGCAATAAGGCCTTCCAGTGTCTTTAGCATCCTAGTGGCTCTCTCCTTTTTTGCCAACTACCTGATAAAAGAAAAAACAGAAAATCATGAATGTTTAAACTGAAAACCACTTGCCAAATATCTTTAAAGCAAGCCTTGATATAAGTAAGAGCTACTGGATTTTCAACTAAGTTAATGCATTTAAGCATGCACTGTAGCACCTGCAGAAGAAGGAGCTGTAAATCCCTCTAAAGAGCTTTAAGAGGGATGTAAGACACACGAGGAACTCCTATCTTCAGCATTAATCCAGCTAGCAAAGCATCAATCTCATTTTGAGAAGAGTTAGGAGACAGTAACAGCAACAGAACAGCCCACACTATTAAAAATATACATGTTACATACCAAACATCCAACCCTAACATACTACATAAAACACTAAAATGGGAAGAGAACCACTAGGTGCTCAAATTTAAGTCTCCTCATTTGCCTTGGCACCATGCCCTTACCACATACCTCAGTGAGAACATTTACCTTATAATGCAGCTCAAGCCTAAAAACAAATGCAGGAGTCACCTGTTTTTCAGTTACTTCCTTGTCAAAACGTTATTCCTTACCAAGGCTCCTTCTAACCTCCAATTCTGTGAATTCAACCTAGAATCAGAGTCAGCTTGGTACTTTCCTTTTTAGAAAGGACCACCACCGCCATCAGACTTCGGTGAGGTCTGCCCGCCAACAGCAAATACAACTCCATCCCTCTATACGTGGCCATGCGGGTTTAGAACGTGAAATTAATATAGTTCATAAAGGAAGGGTATCCAGTCCCCTTCACTAAGAAAACTGAACACAAGACAGCGAGCAGAAAGTGATGCCATTTTAGTCACATTTCAGAAAAAAAAACCTCAGGCTTAATTCTGTGCTCTTGAAGACAATAGAAAATATCCATTTAAGTCAAACCAGACTAAAAAGAAAGTCTTCAAATTTAAGCCTTAGAATTACAAGAGAGACCTTGGGCAAGGCACCGATTCCCAATCCATTTCCATCTAAATAGAGAGTAGCACTTACCTATCTGACAAGGTGCTGTCAGAATTAGCAGGAACAGAGCTTTGAAGATGTACACTAATGGAACATAAAATTTTTCATTGCTACTCATAATAATGCTAGAATCTGAGGGGTAAGACATTCCTTGTGTTCTAACAAATTTACTCATATGGCAAAACGTGTTAAGGATTAACGTCCTCTGCAGTTAAGTGACAATATACCACACAAGATTCATACAGTCAATACTGAAAGACTGGGGCAGGGTGGGGGAGACACCCAAAAAACAACCCTAAACTACGCAAGCCTCATGGACCCACTAAAAGTATTCTTACTGATCCTTCCCCTTTTTCCAATTCTTGCCAAACTTCAAAAGGGAGAGTTTTCCACTGTTCAGCTGCTTTTRGAGATCTCAGTTCTCATCTTTGCAAAGTAATGAGATCTGTTGATGAAAAGCACTTTTAAAGACAGTTTTCACCTTTACAGTGCCCTTGGCCAGGAACATTTTCACCAAGGCATAAATTTAACCTAATGCTTAAGGTCTGCAAAATTCCAATTTGACAACACRAGGAAGGAAAAAAAAATTCAGAAGTCCAATCACTTGCATTAAGATTCAATTAATCAAGTTAAAAAATACAGTTAAACTTGACATGGAGCAATATTTATTCTTCATGTGCTTCCAAAGCAAACTGTGTTCAGACTMGGATTAAGCAAAAAACAGTTACAACATTAAAGATTAGATGTTAGCAAGTGTTTAACATCAATGAAAAGTATTGCTATACCAGTCTGTGGTGGAAATTGACAACTCGCCCATGTGTATAATCTGTAAAAATTAATCACGCTCATATGGATATTTTGTCACCACAGGTCAAAGCAGCTCATTTTCTGATCATCCCGCTCCACCTTYCCAAACAGAAAATGCTTACATAAACTGAAAAATTATCTCTATTCTTGTCTCAGAAATAGATCCACCTTCCTTCTGTTTACAGGAGGAACCATCATCTAGTATAGCCTAAGATACTGGTAACAGCTTGTAATTCTGACCAAGTACAAGAAAGTTGAGGCAGGYTTTTCGTAAATGAACTTCCCAAGAATCAGTCCACAGCCTGACAGTGGCAACAAAAACAAAACAAAAGAAAAACAAAGACAGAAAAAAAGACAAAAAAGCCCACAACCCACCCCTTGGTTCGTTACGAATGGAGGACTGGAAACATCACGTATCACTGAATGTCTCAGAGCAGGTAGCTCTTTAAAGTTTAGTTTTTTATTTAAAGGGGTCAAACAACTGCAGTTAGGTGCTGTTGGAGAAGCCTCAGCCAGCCACCTATGCACAAAAGCTCACCAGCTCCTCACTGCATCCGCAGAGAGGAGGTGCCCAGTGCTACTCCTGGCACAACTGAGAGCACTTTGCTGCCCATTCTGGCTTGCATGCTACTTATTGAAGGATCACATCAAGGAAGGATGCTAAGCCCTAGTAAGATATTAACAGCAAAGACAAGAAGATCAATTCTTGGTAAAGCATTCCACAAAACATTTCAAAAAGCTTTACAAAATGCAATACGGACTGAAGAATGAGTTACAGAAAACAGCTTGTAGAAGTGTTTTATGGTATGCCTTTAAACTGCCTAGTTAGGAACATGAGAGGACAGAAAAATTTGGTAAGACTGAAAGGTAAACGTAAGTGTTTAAAGTGAGATTTGGAAAAAGATGAATTGATGAATCAGAAGGTAGAGAAGGCTGCTCCAGATGGTAGAAGGTGCAGAGAAGAAGGCTCTTGCATCAGTGCTGAGATTGTGGAAAGGGTGAAAGAGATGCTAGATGAACACAGGGAGCAAGGGAGGGAGTAGTGCGAGACCAGATCAATCTTATTATTACTTTTTWAATTTCTTCTGCATTTTTAGTTCTTTAGGGATGGGAAGTTAAGCTGAAAAACAAACAAACAAAACGTTACAAGAAAAAGAGAAGCAGCACAGAGTGCAAACAGGCAGTTTTGAGTAGAAAGTCAGTCATCATTCAAGAGGGGACAAAACAAATCCCTCAACCTGTTCATATTCATCTGTGCCCTCAACTCAGAACTGAGCAATGTCTGTTTTATTTGTTAATACCAGAAATAAAAACAAAAGCCTTACTGAACATCAATTAAGAGTTGCATGCTCTTCTAAAACGAACAAAAGCACGTTTAAAAGTTCACCACAAGATTCACAGGAATGTACCTAAGACTAAACTATCAATAAATAGGGAAAAAACCCACAGAGCTTTGCCTTGACTCAGTGCTGTTAGTGGTCTGCCCAACATAGTAATTTGATTGAGAAATGTCTTTGAGAAAAAGACTAAGTCTCAAATGTGGTTTACTACTGTAATTTGCATTATAATTTACATCTTAAGTCAGACCTTGTGTGGCCAAAAACCAGGAGAAATSTTTCTAATGTTAAGGATACCCCTCTGCCCCTTATTTAAAGAAAAAAAATGCCTTTAAAACAAGTTTTTCCAAAAGCATTTCGGAGTATATTAAATATGTACGGCAATGGAAAATTCAGAATAGTCTTCTGCTGTTTAGGACCCCTTCATTTAAACAGGGCAAAGGATCTTAGGTCTCTCCCCACTATTCTGCATGCTTAACCAACACTGCAGTCACTTCCATGTGAGATATTGTTTTYGTTTCCTCCTCCTCTGCTACTGAAATGTTACGGGAATTCCCAAATTTTCCCTCCTCCTAGATGTTAAAATCCAAGCCTGTGAAAGGAGCAGAATATGCACAGTATATAAAACAAGTTTAAAAGCAGCTTTTTRCAACCGTATTCACTGAATCTATCAATAGCAACTACCTGTATGTCAAAATTAACTTGGGGCAAAAAATTACTACAGAAGGACCTTAACCAGGCCTGCTTCACACTTCTGTTATTACTCAGAGTAGATGAAACTCAGCTTCACATTCAACAGTGAAACAATACCTCATTTATATTAAAATGCATGAACKGACATCCTGATCAAGAGAAGGTGTTTCTTCTCACAGCCTAGTTGGTGCTAACAGAGCACCACACAAGCAAATATGAATTCTCCTTGACTGTCTGGAAGACAAGAGTGCTTCAGTTATGCATCTTAATAACCAAMTGCCGAGCTGGGAGCTGCCATGACAAGGTATGCGTTCAGACCCCACCGCAGCTGGGAAACAAAATACATTAGCCTGATCCTCAGAAGTAGTAGTTTAAACCATTGACTTTTTACTTTGAAATTGCATATGTATACAGTTAACTGAGCAGTGATGCAATGAATCGTAAGAATATGACTGGTCATGTTCRCATCCACTTCTTAACTCACGCTCTGCAAATTAGATAATTAACTGATTCTTATAAACACTTTTCAAAAACTCAAATTCAAGGAAAAACACATTCCCCCATCTTGTTAATCATGTTGCAGTACAGTTTCTACCATAATTAGAAGAGAAATATGGAACAGTACAGAGACAGACTGAGATGAGGGAGTGAGACAGATGAAAGTGGTGAGGAGTAGTGTGGGTAACTACTCAAGGAGATGAAAAGAAAAATAAGGTTTCCCAGTTAATCTACAGACCTAAAAATAATTAATGCCCAACGCTATATTAAGGTTTCGTAGCTGACAGGATCACTGGAAGATGGGAAACAAAAGTTAAAATTCTTAAGAGCACTGTAACTCTGCCAGACTACACATCCCATTTGTTATGATAAAATATTTTAACAGCCTAATATTAAAACTACATGTTCAGGAAGCAAAATAGGAATATTATGTATAGTGTCTACAAGTATCTGAGCTGGGACACAATTAGCTACTTCTTAACTCAGTAAGGTAGGCAACACCCCTATTTAAACCAGTTCTGACAAGTTCCTTACCAGCCTGATGTTAACATTACAATGTCAGCACTATGTTACTGTTTGGATTATATATTCTTCATAGGTTTGTTCCCCTCCCCCCCCATATAAATGGATGTCACAAGAGACAAGGGCACACTCCTTGACGGAGCTAAGACATTCACCTGCGAACTTTAGGGAAGCCGAAACAGTTAACTGGCATGGTATTTACCAGGCTATATAGCYGGCTTCCAAGCATCCACGCCGCATCTAAAACTCAAAGATTTATATAGTCCCTCAAACTACAGACGATGATGCTTGGAGACCCACACTGTTTAAGTGCTCAAACCACTCTAYGAAGACACAGAATTGGAACTGCATGTGTGAATTAAAAAACCTGCTGGCCACAAAAACACTGACTGGACTTCAGACTGTTATACAGCAGTAAACTTTTGGCTAAGGCGGTACTGAGCAGAACCACACCAAACTAAGTCTTTGTCCAGGCAATTTAAAATATCATGGGAAAAAAAAAAACATCACACAGGCTCAGCGTTAGTTTCAAACCCACATAACATTTCAGAAAACTTTAAATTGCTTGACAGTGCACCCGAAACAAGACTGTTCAGATATTACGTTTTTATTGATAAACGGAAGGCTGGGTTTAAAGAGGGCACTTGCTTCCCCCGCCACCCAACAATACCAGGATGTACTGCAGGTTAATGAGGTTATGTTAATATAGTAACCGCATAAACCATCACACAGAGATGCCCTAGTAACAAAAGCAGTGACAAAAAAGCAGTAAAACAAAAATCAAAACATGTAAGTATATTGTAAATTAATTAACATATTTCTAGTTTTGAGGGAACCCGGGTGCTGCGTTAAAACGGTCCAAAACTGATATCCAATTGATTTTAGTACACTGGAGCAACTTTTTCAGTGAATTCTCTTCAGGTTGCAGTGAAAGGCAACAAAATCTGTTTAACTTCTATTACCTTAATTATGATCGGCAAACACACTGAAGTTTTACCTGCAGAAATTCCTAAGATCAAGTTTGGATGTTAAAAACATTTCAAGTACATGAAATGTTGGCAAGCGTTAGTGTTTTTAACCTTTTAAAGTTTTAGGCAGTTTGTATAATAAGTTCCTTGGTGCTTTCAATGTTACTGTTGTCTATATAGTAGCTTAGCAGATAGTGTTACAGCAGTATTTGCCCTTGTAAGAGGACTAGTAACTTGGTAAGTTTTAAAGCAGAATATTTTAAAACATCTGCATTAAATTTTCAAAAAGCTGTAAGCAGCTTTAAAGTTTCAATACTTTCAAACCCATTTCACATTCTCAAAAATCAAGAGGAATTGAGAGAGCCTTACTGTTAGGTAGCAGCGGGTCTAAGTCATACTATAACAAGTTGTTTGTCTCTTCTTCATTTCCTGTGACCATTTTTTCAGATCTCTCAAGTTACTTAAAGTTGCCCCATGGACAAAAATCATTCACCACAGCAGAAATCAAAAGTAGTCTATTTTGTCTGTGCACTTGCTTCTCTACTTTCTGAACACCACCAGAACACAAGTTTCAGAATCAAGGCATACATCTCAAAACTATTAAAAAACAACACTATCTGTAGTGTATAAAACTTCAGGGACCTTCRGATTGCAAGCACTTGCTGTATATATGTTCTTACCAGTTACTTTTACAAAGTTGATCAATAAAGAACCTGCAAGCAAGTCAAAAGATCTTTAAAATAAAGGAAGATGTATTGTTCTGGATGCCAAATCTACCTTACCTTAAATTGTTGAATTACAGTAACAGCCAAGCATATTTGTTCAGTCAGCCCATTTTCAAGTAGATTTAAAAAACTCAAAAACGCTTTAAAAAAGAAAAAGAGAGAGAGARAACTCACTCGCTTGAAGTCATTCATATTTGTTGCTTGGACTGGAGTTCCAATAAAGGTGAAGTACGTAATTCTTGTTGTTTCTTCATCACCATGATTGGATTGGACAAATAACTAAGAAAAAAAACCCACCACATACACCACAAGTTAAACAGTCCATTCCTCAATTAATACATAAGATCTATTAGGCTCCCAAGATTTTTGAACTAACCAAATAACACACTTTCAATTACAAAGGCCTTGTTATCCTTCAGAGATGTTTTTGTCCACTTATTTTAAATAATTATACAGGACGCTACTATTTTTGAAGTTTGTTAAAATATTTTGCTTGGGTTTTCCCCAGTTTCCTCTCCTAATCTGAGACCGCATGCAGCAAATGTAAAACCATGCATTTAAGAAAACAAAATTCACTATTCATTTTATTCTGATTTCAAATGAAGTTAAATATTGATTTAACTATGTTTGCTGAAGCCCATACTCATAAATAAACTATTACAATGGCTTTATAATTATGTTTTTCAGTATGAAAACTAGATCTATGATGTTATTTCAAGGTTTCAAGCAAATATCAAGCTTCTTTTGAAATACGAATTAAGAATTAAAAATAGATTTGGTCAGTCCTTAGCTAACACTGGAACCACTAAACTTTAGCAAGCAGACAAATGAAAGGACAGTTTTTTGCATGAAATAGTAGTAGTGAGGAGCCTGGACTCAGAAGAGCAATGAGATGTTTATGGATCTCTCCACACTATTGTGAGCACAGGGAAAGGAGGAATGAGGAAGAAGGTGGGTAGTTGGGTCAGCAGCAGAGAAAAGAAAAAGGAGAGGGAGGACAACACGTGGGCAGGGGACAGCACATATCTCAAGGCCATTCCACAAGCAATAGCAGTAACTACTAAGATGTCATTTCTGTCTCAGAAATTTTCTGTGCCACAGACCACCAAATGCTGAGGGTACACATCACTACATGCTTGCCTTGTATTTATACTTTTTTTGTGACAACACTGAACGTTTGAGTGTGTGTGATAAGCTAGATGGATGGCTGATCTAAACCAGTGCAGACATTCACCCCTGTTCCAAGTGAATTCTCACTACAGTTAGAAGACCATGTATTTTCCTATAAAAATAGCATGTATGGCAGGTCAGAGTTGAAGAATTGAAAAACACCACAAAAAGTACTTTTTGGAGAAATAGAAGAGCATGTCAATGACCAATTTGTTGAAAAATAATGTGAATTGCCATTTGTTCAGCAAAATTCTCTCTCAGTAGCAACATTAAAAGTTCTGTAAATAAGGAGACAAAGACTAAACATCTATGCTGATTTAGTGGCAACAAACACCACCGTAGTGAAGAGAAGCACAAAACAAATGGAGAAAAAAACATACCTAGACCATATGAATCAGAAGTACAGTGTTTAGAATTAATAACTAAAAACAGATACACTAACTAGCTTAGCAGCAAAAGAAACCTAGCAGCAATATATATAAGTGAAGGATGAAGCTGCCAATACTGACATGGAAGTGTTCAATAAATATTTCTGATTATGCTTAGAAGAAAAGCAGGACAATTTACGCATGTGAAAATTTTGCCTCCTCCAGTTAATCAGGAACAAAACAGATGACTTTTCTCTGTAGGACACTAAGTGAGTAGAACTTCATAACCTGCACTGGAAAGCCAGGTGGCTGATGAGATGTCTGGCCTTCTCATTTTCAGGAAGTCTTAAACACAGAATTCAGGTTTAATTAGGAAAATAGGAGCATACTACCGTGGCGTCCACATCCAAAGAGTGCAAAAAAGTGGAATATCTAGTTAATCACATCATCATTTGTCTGGTGCTTATACATCAGCCTGAATAAAGCTGACACAGSATTTTCTTAAAGAACACACACATAACTTGTACTTGTCAGCACAGCTTTGTGAAATACAGGCCTGTTGACAGATCCCCGTTTCATTTTGGGGAGGTTAAAGTTGTTATCTTGATTGCAAAGGTAACTCCATGGATGTAACAGACTGGGAAACTTAGGTTACTTAGGTTTATCAGTATTATCAGTAAAACAGGCTAAATATAAAAGTGGCCAAGTGATCTAAAAGGCAGTCCAATTCAGACCACGGAAAGCATTTTCTTAGAACAGAAGTCATTTTGGACAACACAATACTAGAGGAAATGGGGCTCAGGCAGTACCAGAACATTGAATTAATTCCAGCACCACTTTAGTCCTAGCACATATGGTACTAGAACACGTATTTTGAAAATGGAAGAGGAGAAACTGCACCTGCATTTAAGAGGCATAAAAACTACATGAAATCTGCAGAAAGTATCTTACAGCTAAAGAATTTGAAAACTCATTAAAAGACAAAATAGATTTGATTACAGCATTTAAGAACCCTCACAGGGACTAGGTACTGAGTTTAAAGTCATAGTAAATACTTCACTTGATATTTCAGAGGGAAATAGCTATCTCATTTCAATAATAAGACTACTGAAAAAACAGGATTCCTTGACTCTGAACTCTTCAAAGACAAGATGCCTCTCAAGAAGGTGTGCTAGTAAAAATGTGTTAAACAGCATACTAGCCCATGAAGAGATGAAAATAAACTCTATGTTACATAGGCCAATATATACATTGCACATGCATKGCCTTGTCTTCTCTGAAATTCCACAATCTGTTTAGCATGAACATGCAGCATGCAACCAGTTGAGAGCAATTAAGAACATTTGCAATCAAATAAACATGCACAGTGTTTTAAAAAAACCTATGAAGTTCTCAGCCTGCACAGATTTCAGAACAGAAGTTTTACTTACAGTTACACTGTTAACATTCTGAAATTTTACATAGCGAAGCTGAATGATACCATCTTCTTTAATATCATCTGGTGTTAGCTCCAGGGCTTGAGTTGGTTCACTTCGTTCTGCTTCCTCAAAATCCATAGATCGAGGAAGGTTAATAAAGATTTTTATGTACTTTGGACCTTGCCCTGTGTTAAAATAAATTAGTTACTTTAAAAATACAACATGTGGGATTCAGTTGCTTAAGTAAGTTTTCAAGATGCTGTTTGAGAAGCCCTTGCATATCCCGGGTCTCTAACAACTGCTCTAGAAGCCTTCAACAGTTCCAGCATCTTAGTTTGCCAATCCTGAAGTGACATCCTGGATATTGTAGAATATCTGCAGGTGTACTACTCATCTATGGTTATGCAACAGAGTTTCACAAAAGAAATCCAATTAAAAAAAAGTTTGAAATCAACAACTTTACTTTGTCATGTAACACCTGAACATTATGTTTTGCTACACACTAATTACGCCACACTTTCTGGTAGACCTCACATTTAACTCTTCAACTGATTGTAGGTTTTTCCTTGCAGGAAGTCAAAAGATAGTAAATATTTATATTTGTGCCACAGCAAATACTAAAGTACCAGGTCAGCACAATATTGATGCAAGACCATTATTATCCAATTCATTAACATCAATTTTATTGAAGCTATTTTAGGATTCACAGAGGGCAAAAGGTTCCAGTAACAGCAGTTTCACTTTCAGGAATTTCAGTCAAATACCGACAAAGCTTTGATTTAGAATATGATTGAATAGACACACTTCGCTCACCGTTATCTGGCCCCTGAAGTTTCATAGAATAAAGCTTGACAGGTTGACTAAAAGCAACAGTGATAAGCAGCTGTGGAGGAAAAAGTTGGTGTTAAATACTGCTTTCTCCATTCATAAACAAATAGCACAACAGCTAACCAGAAATAAGTCTGAGCCTTGAAACGGAACCAGTTATTTACATTCACTGTATTCCACACATACACAAGTCTGTCAATTTAAAGCATCAGTACATGCTATGCTGCTTGGAATTTATTTATACATAAAGGGGTGGAAAATTGGAAATGCTATAGTAACCTCTGTATATAAGTTTTACTTCTATCCTACTACCATCTCCCACTCTTACTTACACTACCATAAGGATATAAAGACAAATTCTTCAAAACATGTTTGTAGACCAGACCATCACTGAAAATATCTGACTTAAGAAGATAAGCGTCTGCTGTACCTGCTCATCACAGTCTGATTCCAGGTAGGTAGCGTCTTTACGTAAACAATTATCGAAACCATGCTCATCACTTTCATTAAGACATTCACAGCCAGCTTTATTGATAAATGGCATTAAATCCATCTGAAAGGAAAARCCAAGAGCATTGCTGAGTGCATAAGACATGTGCCATCACCTCTCTGGGGATTAGTAAACATCTGAATTAATGGAATTCTTCATTCAACATATTAAATAAAACAAAACCAAAACAAAACATAGAAAACCTCAGGGGTTCATATCAGAAGACCTTTCAAACAAAAGCTACAGATATGGTTGTACTTGAATTTATCCTATTCATAAGTCAACGAAGTTTTTCCCCCTGTATTCAAAGTCCCACATCCCTGGAACACAAGTTTACTATATCCAGAATGAGAAATTGGGCAAAGGGAGAATTTTCAGATACACTTTTGGTAAACAAAGACTACAGCATTGTTAAGTCCTCACACCACAAGATCACAAATCGACTTTAAGACTGGAGCTATGATCAATTTAACAGAAAATCCAGAAATAGGCCTCCCCAAAAATATACTATATATTGCAGAATAAATTAAAATACCATCACTATAACTATTACTAGGCTCTATGTGCAAAGCTAGTCTCATTTCACTTCCCCCTCCTCCCCCAAGCCCTGTATAAGAATTAACATTATAAAACTAAGTTTCCAACCCTTTACCCATATATTTGGGCAAAAGCTCAGAACAGCAGAAAACAGAAGGTATTTGATCCACCATAAACTACTATWCTTTATTGCAGAGCTCTTTCAGAAAGCATCCAACCAAAAGCTCCAATAGATATGTACTGGCAGGTTAAAGTGGCCCCTATCCACGCTGTAAAGCCTCAACCCTTTAAAAGGTGATGTTACCACAGAGGCAGAACAGCCTGAATCAATCTCCAGACTGCCAGAATTTTTGGCCTAGCAACTAAAGTAAGCCAAGTTTGATTTAAGCCTAATAAGCTGGGCTAAAATCAAGTATTTCATATGTTAAGGCCTAAAGCCTGAAGACAAACTATCTCAACACCAGGATGTAGAGTCTTGGAACAGTCTGGRCGTAAGAACTAAAGGAACTTCCTTAAGTACAAAGACCTAAAAAGCCCTTCTTAAAGGCATTATATATCAGATCCCAAAGGATAATATATACCTCAAAGAAAAATCCTACGTTAGCTTGAAAATACAATTAACTAAATCCAAACACAGGCTGCTGAGGGAATGGCACTTTCTCTGTCCTACAGCTCATTTCCTATATCCCACTGTCATTAGCTCTAGCAACTAAGTTGTTCTGCACAAAAAGTAACACTTTCTGCTCCCCTAGCTTTCAAACCAAGGCTTAGCTTTCAGCTTGCCTGCTCAGTAGATACAAGGTAAGACAGCAGAAGAAACACACAGCTGAGCAAGAGCAGGATACTTTCCTGAAGCCAGTGGCAGTCAGGACTGGATCAAGCATATAATAAAACTGCATTTCAGCCCATCACCGACTGTCAAACAAGTCTAGCAGGAACTCCATATAGCTCTGAATTTAGTCAGGGCTTGATTCATATGGGGAAGATGCCATCTGATTGGTAATAAAAGAGGTTATATTTGTCTCAACGTTAATCTAACGTAAAAGAATCAGATACACATGAACCTCATGTATTTGTCATTTACTTAAAAGATTTTCAGTGTGTTTTGGGCTGCAAAAGTAACAAGCAAAACCTCTGCTTTTTGACATTCCCACGCTGGATTTCACCTTAATTATAAACGTGAGCGCTCACACACAAAATGAAGTGCAATGCATACCATGGAACAGTTTAACAAGCAGTGGAGCTGCTAGCAGTTCAAGTGACCACTGCTCTTGCAGTTTATTTAAATGAGAAATACTCAGTTGGATTTGTACCCTGCTTGCACATGAAATAGGTGAAATGTAATACACTGCATAGCTAACTGTTTATATCTGTCAGAACAATAGACATTCTAACTTTAAGGAGTAACATTACACCAAGGATTTCCTGGAGAACGCCACCTAAGATGACAGCTCTAGGAAAGTGTTTTGTCACATTAGAGTTCTCATTTACATGTGTTTGTTAGTACAGCTGTCAGACACGCTTATGATTTGCAATGCACAGTTGCCTTGAGGTAATATGAAAACACGCAGAAYACAGTGAAAGTAGTTTCCTGAGAGCACCAAATATTTCTAATCAGATTGCTCTGTGACTGAAGTTTTGGCCAAAACTTCAAGTATGCCTTTAAAGTTTTGATTTGTCTAGAAGACGTGGGCATATCACACCATCATGAAAATCTATTCATAAATACTCCTTCTTTAAGGTTCTTTTAAATGCTCAGAAGAAAATTTTAAAAGAAAACCTTAGAGTTAGTCGAGACTTCGATGCAAGATTTAAAACCATTCAGTTTGCAAACATGTATTTATGAGTGCTCACTTTTCATTTTGCAGTTCATTCACTAACAATTCAGCAATTTCAGCTAAGTGCTGATGAGAAAGCCAGAACGTAAGACCAATTTAAAATTCCAGAAAAACAATTATATTTGTCATCTTTGGCCAAACCAGAAGGTAGAAAGCATTCAACCTCACTTAAGGTGCTCCCATTTTATCGTTCTGTAGAGCAGTGCAAAGAAAACTGTTGAAAAAATACAGCTATAGAGTTAAAAATATAGATAAAATATCAATGGGTTAACATAACATTACACATTTTTGTCGGCATTTTTTAAATTTACTTTTCTTCCACATGAAGTTAAATGCATTTCAGTTATCCATACCTTTACTGGTTATTTAAYACTTTCACACTAAGGAAAAAAATAATCTCAGACTCTTATTAATGCAAGCAATGATATACAAGGAGAAAGGAATCACCCTCTTTTGCACATTTACTAATTACTAAAGCTTTATTAGGTGTTCTGACTGGGATCAGCAACTAACATCTCAAAAGAAAAGAAACCCTTAGTTTGTCAAAACAGAAAAAGAAGTTCCTGACAAGCTGTCATTGATGAAATGTTTCATTTTCTCAGTGGCTAGATAAATGACTCTCCAAGTACTATCCTGCAGGAATTTGTCTCGACATCACTGAGCATTTATGATGATCAAGCAAACAGAAATCAGAACGCATCATAATGCTAAGTAACTGTTTTCTACAATAGGCAAAACAATTTAGTTTAGATTATCTGTGAATGCCGGATCAGTGAGTTGCTAACAGTTATATGCAGTATCCCAGCAGAAACAAAAATGAGATGCATTCAGCATTAACTTGAAAGCAAGCTCATATTCAGCAAAAGGTARTTCTTGTACGCCACTCAGACCAGGTACATCATATCTCTTTCAAGGATTTGTATTACATTTTATATTCTATATCCTCTTAAATTCTTTACAGAGAAGGAAGAATCTGAAAAAAACATTTTGTAGTACCATCCACTTCTGAAAAAGATTAGAAATCAGGCACGGGAAAAATCATTCGGTATCATTTATCTAACAATACTCCCCCAAAGGCACGCCATTTCAGGGCGAGCTGCTGTAGGACAAGATGGATCCAAACTATTTCCGAGGTTAATTCCTTTGGCAAAGAGAGAGTAATTTTTTTTCACTTACACAAATCCATACCCTATTTTTATCACTGTTGCAATATGCTACACCCATTACTTCCTCTGTATTGAAAGGCACCAAGAAGAGAGAACAAGGTTTGGGGGTTTTGCTGTTGTTTGAGGGGGTAGGGGGAAGGGGACTGTTCTAAGAGACAGGCGACATGGAGAGGATTAAAAGAAGGGCAGGGAAGAAGAAGAAAGAAGAGGGGGAAAATCCACGTCAACCTATCACCAGATAAGAGAGAAGATTTCTTCAGGAACAACCAGAGGGGGGAAAAAAACCAAACAAACAAAAAGAAACACCCACAACTTTCCAAGGTTTTTGGCAGTTATTTATGACGATGCCGATTTCCCATGGAAGTTTTTGCACTTAAAAAAAAAAAAAAGTGTTTCATGCAGAGATACCTGATCAGGGCACAGATAAGCAGCAGAAAAAGCAGAAACTTCCTCATGAAACACGAAATTCACTATTTTAACCACCAGCACCTATGCTTGGATATTTTTTCTTAATACATTTTACAATGCTACAACAGCGCTTACCAGTATGTACATATTAATCTTTGAATTTTGTCTGAAAAAGGAAACCCAGAGAGGTGATCTTCCCAAAGCCTTGCAGAACTTGCACTGTTGCCTAAAGCAGCATTATTTGTTTGACCAGAATATGTTTAGAAAGCAACAGATTTTTCATGTCTTAAATTTATGCAAACATTGAAAAAAAACAATCTTAAGAGAAGAGATGCATACATATCCTTTTGGGATATCTGTATCTTCATTGTTTCCAGGGTCATTCTCCAGGTGCTGTTTAATTTTTTCTTCTAAACCTACAGCATCTGCTCCTTGATATTGGTCGATTCGCACTTTGTTTCGAAAAAACAGAAATGTTGGTGTTGCTGATATATTATTGGTAGCAGCTGTTCCCTAGAATGCATAAATTAGTTACAAGTGTTACCTAACAGACTAATATTAGACAGAAACATTAGCTTGCTTCACTTAGATAAGGATGTACATATTACATGTCAATCAGGTTTCGTCACCTCAAATGTCACAAACATTTGCTATTTTATAAACAGCTGTAACTCAAATGCCAATTTAAAATACATTTATTCTTCAGTTCCTCCTAATTCTTTACATATTTGGCTATTCTTTGAATAGACTTCATCTTGTCAATAGATTTGTTAGTACACCATAAAAATCACTGTACTTCCTTGTTCTCAAAAGCAGTATCTGTTTCAAAGAGGAGGACTGCTTCATTTAACACTTCTATTTTACAGGCTTTTCTTTACAACTATATTCCTCCTCCCCCCTCCCAAGCCACATTTAAGCACATCCAGRAAGTTGCAGCCTGTGGGTGACAGTGACTTCCATTTGATTTCTACCTGTATTTATATTTGTTATGCATCCATAGTAGTTTTTTCCACAACTTTACATAATTCAGTGTCATTTGCAAATGAAGTTACCATTTCATATTCATCTCTCTCCATTATCATCAGCAATATTTGTAGTAATTCAAGATACTTTGCACCACTTTGCACTGCATGCTAAAATAGTACTGTGTAATATTTCAGAGATGCCTAGCCCTACTAATGATATCAGTTTATTGCATTTCTCACTTTGATCAATAATTACGCTAGAATTTGTTTAGAAAAACTTAACGTACTCCTTTTAATTCATACTTGTGTTATCTTCCACACTTAACTGTACTGTCTAAATAGTATGGACAAGAGCARCTGTTAAACTGTCTGTACATTATTTAAATAAAAGATACCAAAATGGTAATTGCAAGAATACTTTTTAAAATAAGAGTGTGGGTTTTCACATCTTTGTGTACACCCTAATTTTGCAGACTTCTACAATACAACTATTCATGATTCGCGAAACTCATAACAGCCACAGTCTCTTAGGATACTGTTTGAACAATTTTCCTTTATTATCTGCTCTCTTATAAGGTCTAGTTTCTTAGCTAGAAATATGTTTTTGAATACCAACCTGGCACTGATGTACATCCACCTCCAAAAAAGTTGCCTGAGGATATTTGTTACTCAGTGCATTGAAAGCAGGGGCTATCCTTAAACAAGGGCCACATCTGTGAAAACGAAACAAAGTTTAAGTTAACACAACCTTTTTTTGAAAAACACCTGCCCCAAACAGAAGACGCATGTTCATGTTCTTATCCTTGGTCCATGTTAAAAAACCTTCTTACCTGGCTGACAGATGGTGAGCAATCASTGATACGATTAAGAATGACATTTAGAAACACATTACAAAGTGTTAATTCCCATTTCCTTAGACAGTTTCAATGTCACATGATTACCTGCGCCTATTAATTAAACTAACTTCACATTTGCTATCTAGTGTGTTTAGTTGTAGCGTCTTTCACTGCAAAATCCTGCTAAGTAAAGACAAATAACTACTGAGGGCAAAGAGTTGCCTGCTTTTCCTGAAAGCAGCAAAATATTCTCTCAATGGAAAAATAGTACTAATGATCCAGTTTAGCACCTGTGAAAATATTAGCTACAGTAARCTCTCTACAGATGACTTAGAATTCCCAATATGTTAGTATTAAATATTTAATGACTCCTACTGAAGGTTTATTATGGTAAAACTCATTTACTAGTGTTAAGGAATATYGAACTGAAACTGTCTAGAGGTAGCCGCTTAGCGYAACTTTTAGAAAACTTGCTTAGCATGAGTAGCTAAATTTGYGGAAGCCTTAGGCYGCACTTAGATAAAATAATGAACTTTTAYTTAGTCCAGTAAGAAAAGGGCCTCAGAGCTGGTTCCAGCTGGGAAGATAAAGGAGTTGCAAGCAGTCTGCATTCCTGCRTCTCACACTCTGAAAGGGAGGGTGTCAAGGCTTGGAAATCACACCAATGCAGGGCATCAGGACCTTGAGGGACAAAGCCTTAGCTCACTGCTGGGGCAGTGTTAATTGCTATGATTTAGAATCACCTCCTCCTCCTTGARAGACRACAGKAAGACCCAACAAGAAAYGAAGGTACAACCATCAGCAGAAACYGCAACAGTAAAGATAAGGGAGAAAARCAGCCTGCCTAGGAACAACGATGAGACCCAAGAAGGAGCAGGAGACCCCAGACCTAAAATTACTATTGGTCTGAACTACCGYGTGAGGGGTGGGAAACTTAATTTGAAAAAGCTATAATTGCCCAGGGATTTCTTTGGTCGGGGTCCCTCTTTGGAAGCACCCAGCTCGAGCTGTAATTATTGCACACGTGTAACTAAAATTTAATTATTTAATTTGTTTTGATTTGGCTCTGAACTTYTCTGCGGGAACCTAGGGTCRGGCCCTGTTATGGTGGCCAACAAGCCTAATTTCCATAACRCYAGAATTGTTTACCAGTTACTGCCATACTTACTAAGTTTTGGTATTGATCTGACTTCTGCCAGGATAACTGTATCAGCTTGGGTGAAAATATATATTGGTTAACGAAGATAACTTCGGTGCAGAGATGGACGTAGGCTGACGAGGGAATAACCTTACAACTTAGCTTGTTGTGGAAGAAGCAGTTAAAAAGAAAAACGTTAAAAAAAAGTAGAAATTCCCTCCAACAGCATACTCATAAACACTACACCTAAACCAGAGAGCTCTCTCTATGTGAATCCGCAAACACACACAGCTGCAGAACAGCACAAAAAGGTCTAATTCACTCTTCCTATTCTCGCTTGAGAGCAGATATGAATCCGCAGCAGCACAGCRGGGCAAACCTATGGACAGCCACAGGCTGAAGACACCAAGGCAATGCTTAAACGGAACCCAACATACTGGCTTAGCTGTAGCCAAAAGTTTTGTGGGCACACGCACCAGCATTATCAGTAATTGCAAAATCAGCAATACCTCTACAGTTAAGTGTGGTTGACCCACCAATAAATAAATAAATAAATAAATTAGAAATCAGACATCAGATACGTGCACGTTAATGTTTTTTCAGCACTCATTCAGATACACAGTTATTAATCCCCGTGGCCTTCTCGAGTACAACACACTCTGCTTATCCCTCCGCAGTGCCCCCCCCCGCCCCGTCGCCGGGCGCGGCCCTGGCGGCGCCACTCACCCGCGCATGGTGAACTTCACCACGGCGAGGCGGGAGCCGGCGGCGCTGAGCTCGGGCTGGAACTCGGTGTCGTTGGCGATCACCTTGACGCCCACCATCCTCGCCGC